>CM055120.1:53365765-53690765 GCA_029206835.1 Rana muscosa
CATTATAACACCTGGTGAAATCTCAGTGTTCTGATGAGGAAAATCTTCAGTGTCAGCATCCATTTGGATATATTTAAAACAGGCACATCTAAGTAAAGTGTGGCTTGAAGCGCTGATGGAGCGCAGTGTGGAAGGTATGATGTTGATGGCGGTGCAGAGGACGGTCTATGTGGACAGCTTTACCCCGGATCCCTGCATATTTTGATGTGCCTCTTTTAAACATCAACCATGTGAGTTGCTAAATGTTGTGCCTTCATTAAGAGGGATTCCACCCGCGATTTTTTTTTTTAAAGTCCGCAGCTACAAACACTGTAGCTGCTGACTTTTAATAAGGACCACTTACCTGTCCTACTCGCCCGCGATGATGCCCCCCGACGGCGATCCCTTGGTCACTGCAGGTCCCACGCCGCCATCCTCACTAAGGGAAACAGGCTTCACTGCCCGTTTCCTACTGCGCGATGCGCGAGCCGCGCGGCTCTTTGTGAATGGGCCGGCTGCTCTCTGGGATACACACAGTTCCCAGAAAGCAGCGCGTCCCATTCACCAGAAGACACAGTGAGGATGATGGAGGGAGAAGATTCCACTGAGGAGGATGAAGAGGCAGATTAGGGACTTCCGCATAGCAGCTGCTATTTCTGGTAAGTATTAAAAAAAAAATTGTTTCATTTTTTTTTTCAATTATTTTTATGATTTTTGGCGAAAAAAAAATATTTTTCAGGGTGGAACTCCACTTTAAGGCTGGGCTTAACACTTGTGCAGTGCGAATTCTAGCTCTGTTTTCTCTGTGAAGAGAAACCAGAGCTGTTCAACGGTTCGTCTGCGTTGTAGCTGCGGATTAGATGACCTGGGAGAGCGGAGGGGGAGGGGGGAAGTGTAGTGAGCAGGGATAGAATTCCTGTTCAGAACAGAACACATCTGCGAATCAGATGCGTTCCATTGAAGATAATGTGCAGACAATTCGCAATGCCTAGAAAACGCACATGTTTTTTTGGGCAATGCGCAGTGCGAATGCATCGCACATATGTCAACCAGCCTCATTAAAATAAATGTATTTTAAAATGTTATGCGAATTGGATGCGGTTTAAGCCGCAACCAATTCGCAAAGGTGTGAACCGAGCCTAAATGTAACCATATTGCTACACTTAAGCCCTGTACACACGATCGGTTTTCCTATGGATTTTAAACCGATGGATTTTTCCATCGGAAATCCGATGAAGCTGACTTCCATCAGTCTTGCCTACACACCATCAGTCAAAAATCTGACCGTCCCAAACGCCGTGACGTAAAACACTCCGACAAGCCGAGAAAAATTAAGTTCAATGCTTCTGAGCATGCGTCGACTTGATTCTGAGCATGCGTGGGTTTTTTGTCCGATGGAGTTCCACACAGACGATCGGAATTTGCTATCGTTTATTTTCCCATCGGATAAATTTAAAACATGTTCTATTTTTTTATACCGATGAAAAAAGACCGATGGGGCCCATACACGATCGGTTTGTCCGATGAGAAAAGTCCATCGGACTGTTTTCATCGGTAAAACCGATCATGTGTACACGGCTTTAGAAGAATTTCTCTTCTCTTTTATACTCAGTTGTGACATGACACTACTTATATATCGAGACATCACTTGTATATCAAGTAAAAGTTTATAAAAAAAATTAGCTTGTCTTGCAAAACGCTCTCAAACCAAGTTACTCTTAAACCAAGGTTTTACTGTATATTAAAGAGAAGGTAGAAAATAATGTAGGCTACAAGCTTGTTATTTATTATTATTCTATTTACACAATAAATTAGGTAGCACATAATAGAGTAGAAAGGCCAATCACATCTATTCGCAATCCACCCCCCCCCCCCCCACCAATTACAGAGCACTAGGTCACAGCCTATTGGTCTGTACAATAATGCAAGCTTCGCAAGAATCTTTTTTTTTTAAAGTAACGCAAGTAACTGCACTGATACCCATGCATGTATTACATTTCCTCATAACATATTTGCACGGGAGCGTAAGGACATGAATAAAGTATAAGTGCGGCCTCTGCGATGTAGATGTGTCAGTGATAAATGGTAGCGGCGTGCAGAGATAAATCACATGTGACTGGAAGAACAAGACCTCTGCTTAGAAAACTCAACCTGGATCCACAGCGAAATTTCATTGTCTTCCTCTAACAAACACTCAACAACTTCTAATTAAGGGGAAGCTCTGACAACCTCTGCACCAAAGCGAATTTGTCATGCAAAATTAGCTATTAATGCAAACGAAATCAATAAATATGTGAAGCCAGGGCTGTCTCACCCAGTCCTTTTATCAGCGGAGGCTTGTCATGCTGCATAGATGCAAACGAGATGTAAAAAAAATATATATATATGTATAAATGTTAAACACATATGCAAAGAGAGTGCTCGGTGAGCATTTCTTGATCATGTTAATAACATGTTAATAAATGATAGGGGAGTGGAAAATGTTTAGTGTACAAGCTAGTTTATTATTATTACTACAGTTTTTTTACTTCTGTATTTACTCAATGACATCCAATAACCACTTGCACTTGCATTTATCTGTATGCGCAGGGGAACAGGGCTGCTTTTATTAAAAAAATTTAAGTCGTGTTATTTTTTAACACGTTTATATATATATACACTGTATTTATCGGCATATAACACGCACCTTCATTTTAAGAGGGGAGTTTCAGGAAAAAAAATTAAATTTTAAATAAAGAACTTTGAAGCAAAAAAAAAGGGTCAGTGCCCATCAATGCAGCCTGATCAATGCCCATCTGCAGCCTCAAAATTGCCCATCAATGCAGCCTGATCAATGCCCATCTGCAGCCTCAAAATTGCCCATCAATGCAGCTTGATCAATGCCCATCTGAAGCCTCACCATTGCCCATCAATGCAGCTTGATCAATGCCCATCCGCAGCATCACAATTGCCCATCAATGCAGCTTAATCAATGCCCATCTGTAGCCTCACAATTGCCCATTAATGCAGCTTGATTAATGCCCATCTGCAGCTTCCCCATTTCCATGAATGCAGCTTGATCAATGCCCATCTGAAGCCTCACCATTGCCCATCAATGCAGCTTAATCTGTAGCCTCACAATTGCCCAATAATGCAGCTTGATTAATGCCCATCTGCAGCTTCCCCATTGCTATGAATGCAGCCTGATCAATGCCCATCCCAGGGAGGGGGGGCGGGATGAGCGCCGTCAGATTACTTACAGCGAGAATCTCCTGTTTACTTGGCAGCCTCTTTAATACAAAATCCCGCCTCCTGGACCGGCTTCTATGATAGACAGAACACTGGTCCAATGCCAGCCCAGGAGACGGGACTTTCTATTACAGAGGCAGCTGAGAAAACAGGAGATTCTTGCTGTATGTAATCTGACGGCGCTCGTCCCGCCACCCTCCCCATTCTCTCCGAGGCAGCCCAAATTGCAGTATCGGTGTATAACACGCACACACTATTTGCAACCGATTTGCAGGGTGAAAAAGTGAGTGTTATACGCCAATAAATACAGTATATATGTTTATATATATGTTTATGTTTATGTTTATATATATATATATATATATATATATATATATATATATATATTATCTTTATTGCTGTCACAAGGAGACTAACATGCCCTTTGCTATACCTATGGAGACACTATTAGACAGTCTATTAGACCCCTAATGCCTCCCCTCCTCTACAAAGCAACTAACCAAGTGTAGCCCAGGGGTTGCTACTAAAGTTATTATGTTGAGTAGTTTAATGTTTCTTAAGTAAGGGTTTGGCTCCCTCTAGTGACCGCTGAACTCTGGGAGGATTTGTCCTTCTGTTTAAGAAGCAAACAGCCATGCATTGTGGGATATGTAGTCTGGAAGAGGAAGTGACTCATGTTGTTTAAATCAGTTTGGGACTACAGGACCCACAATGCCAAGTCAGAGAACAGTCTGCTGGGAAGAGAGATAAAAGGACAGGCGTGGCCTGTTTTCGGCCTCACTGGATGCCATTCAACTGCCAGCAGGAGGTCTGTGTGTGTGACCAGTAGTGAGAGACTGCGGCCTACAGCGGAGATACCGATCGCCCGCCCCAGAGGGATCTTTGTGGATGGCCCTGCTAATCGAGCAGGTGGATTGGCCTGCGCTTCAGAGCATTTGAAGACATCTGTTTCCCTGCCCATTGGGAGTAGCAGCACAGCGCGGCGGCGCCATCTTTACTGACGGAAGCACCAGAAGGAGATTCCGGACGTAGTCTGCCAGCCAGCTGGTATCCACAGTGGTGAGAGGGCCCCTGCCCATCCAAGTAGTGACTGCAGTATTGCTGAGTGAGTTTCTTTCCTACAGACTGCTGGTGAGACTTGTAGTTCCACGGGCGTGGATCTGCTTCCCCATGAGCATTAGGGATGAGCTTCGAGTTCGAGTCGAACTCATGTTCTACTCGAACATTGCCTGTTCGCACGTTCCTCGAACAGCGAAAAATTTGAGGTGTTCACAGCAAATTCGAAAAGCCGCAGAACACCCTGTAAAAGTCTATGGGGGAAATCTAAAGTGCTAATTTTAAAGGCTTATATGCAAGTTATTGTCATAAAAAGTGTTTGGGGACCCGGGTCCTGCCCCAGGGGACATGTATCAATGCAAAAAAAAGTTTTAAAATGGCCGTTTTTTGGGGAACAGTGAGTTTAATAATGTTTGAAGTGAAACAATAAAAGTGAAATATTCCTTTAAATTTCGTACCTGGGGGGTGTGTGAAGTATGGACGGAAAAGCAGCGCTTGTTTCCCATGCTTAGAACTGTCCCTGCACAAAGTGTCATTTCTGAAGGGAAAAAGTAATTTAAAAGCACTCGCGGCTCTAATGAATTGTCGGCTCCCGGCAATACAGAGGAAAGTCTTTGATAAAAAAAAAAAAAAAAAATGCTCGGGGGTCCCCCCAAATTCAATTACCAGACCCTTCAGGTCTGGTATGGATTTTAAGGGGAACTCCACACCAAATGTAAAAAAAAAATGGCGTGGAGTTCCCCCCAAAAATCCATACCAGACCCTTTATCCGAGCACACAACCTGGCAGGCTGCAGGAAAAGAGGGGGGGACAAGAGAGCGCCCCCCCCCTCCTGAACCGTACCAGGCCACATGCCCTCAACATGGGGATGATGCTTTGGGGGTCTGTGACCCCTCAAAGCACCATGTCCCCATGTTGATGGGTTCAAGGGCCTCATCCCCACAACCCTTGCCCGATGGTTGTGGGGGTCTGCGGGCAGGGGGCTTATCGGAATCTGGAAGACCCCCTTAACAAAGAGGACCCCCAGATCCCGGCCCCCCTATGTGAATTGGTAAGGGGTATATTGTACCCCTACCATTTAACAAAAGAAAGTGTAAAAAAAAAATAAAAAAAAACACACAGACACCGTTGGGAAAAGTACTTTATTAAAAATAAAAATAAACTTTTTTTGCATTGATACATGTCCCCTGGGGCAGGACCCGGATCCCCAAACACTTTTTAGGACAATAACTTGCATATTAGCCTTGGTAATTAGCACTTTTGATTTCGAATGTTCGAGTCCATTGTATTTAATAAGGTTCTAAAATTCGCGCAAATCTTAGGTCTGTTCGCAGCTTCTGGTGCGAACCGAACAGAAGGGGGGGGGGGGGTGTAGAGTATGCCTGTAAAGTAGCACATGTTTGCCGTGTTTAGAACTGTCCCTGCACAAAGTGTCATTTCTGAAGGAAAAAAAGTAATTTAAAAGCACTCGCGGCTATAATGAATTGTCGGCTCCCGGCAATACAGAGAAAAGTAATTGATAAAAAAATAAATGAATGCGTGGGGGTCCCCCCAAATTCAATTACCAGGCCCTTCAGGTCTGGTATGGATTTTAAGGGGAACTCCACACCAAATAAAAAAAAATGGCGTGGAGTTCCCCCCAGAAGTCCATACCAGATCCTTTATCCGAGCACACAACCTGGCAGGCAGCAAGAAAAGAGGGGGGACGAGAGAGCACCCCCCCTCCTGAACCATACCAGGCCACATGCCCTCAACATGGGGAGGATGCTTTGGGGGTCTGTGACCCCTCAAAGCACCATGTCCCCATGTTGATGGGGACAAGGGCCTCATCCCCACAACCCTTGCTCGGTGGTTGTGGGGGTCTGAGGACGGGGGGCTTATCGGAATCTGGAAGACCCCTTTAACAAAGGGGACCCACAGATCCCAGCCCCCCTATGTGAATTGGTAAGGGGTACATTGCACTTTTTTTTTTTTACCAATGACTTCTCTCTGTATTGCCGGGAGCCAACAATTCATTATAGCCGCGAGTGAGTTTTAAATTATTTTTTTTCCTTCAGAAATGGCACTTTGTGCAGGGACAGTTCTAAGCACGGGAAACAAGCTCTACTTTACAGGCATACTATACACCCCCCCCCCCCCCAGGTACGAAATTTAAAGGACTATTTCACTTTTATTGTTTCACTTTAAGCATTATTAAAATCACTGCTCCCGAAAAAACGGCCGTTTTTAAAACTTTTTTTTGCATTGATACATGTCCCGTGGGGCAGGACCCGGGTCCTTAAACACTTTTAATGACAATAACTTGCATATAAGCCTTTAAAATTAGCACTTTAGATTTCTCCCATAGAATTTTACAGGGTGTTCCACGGCTTTTCCAATTTGCCACGAACACCCCAAATTGTTCGGCGTACGGGCGAACAGGCAATGTTCGAGTCGAACATGAGTTCGACTCGAACTCGAAGCTCATCCCTACTTACAACCAGACTTTGGGGCCTTGCTTTTCTCCCCTGTGCTGTAAGGAATTAACAAGTGGGAACAGTTCTTCAGCTAAGCAATCAACAGCATCTTATTCTACAGTTATTGCCCTTTTGTCTCTCTTGGATTACAAATAAATACACAAGTCAACACTGCAGTATAATATCAGGCTAGCTGAAGACAAACCGGAAATTGAGGAACATTTACCACTTTATTCCTTTACAAAGCTTTACTGCTCTACATTGGAGAATTGCTCTGAACTACAACCTAGGGGGAGACATTTAGTGAGATATAGTTAGAACTTGCATTGTATTACTGTATTCACTGGTTGTGCATTCTCATTGTGCATTGGTCTGTGTGCTGAGGCCTCAGTGGGAAGTAGGGATGAGCCGAACACCCCCCTGTTCGGTTCGCACCAGAACCTGCGAACAGACAGAATGTTCGCGTGAACTTTAGAACCCTATTAAATACAATGGACTCGAACGTTCGAAATCTAAAGTGCTAATTATAAAGGCTAATATGTAGACATGTGCACTGCCCAAAAATTCGTTAGTTTTCGTTTTCGTTTCATTCGTTTTTTGTTTTTTTTCGTTTTTCGGGTCATTCGTTATGATCGCAATTCGTAAATTCGTAAATTTGTACATTCGTAAATTTGGACATTCGTAAATTTGTACATTCGTAAATTTGTACATTCGTAAATTTATACATTCGTAAATTCGTACATTCGTAAATTTATACATTCGTAAATTTATACATTCGTAATTTCGGAAATTTGAAAATTCGATATTTTCGAAAACCCGAAAATTTGAAAATCTGAAAAAATAACTATTAAATTATAGTTGTAATTTCCTTTCAAATTTGGCTGTTAGCGAACGTAACGAATACAAATTTATCTGAAGTTACGCATAACCTGAAATAACAAATGCCGCATCTAAACAAATGGAACGGAACAAATTAATAATAATAATAATAAAACGTTTTTATTATTATTATTGTTATTTATTATTATTATTAATTCATTACGTTCCATTCGTTTAGATACGGCATTCATTATGTCGGAAAACAATTCGTAACTTCGTTAAGTTCACTAACAGCCAAATTTGAAAGGAAATTACAATACCTATAATTGAATAGTTAGTAATAGTTAAGTTATTAGTTAATTATTATTTCAGATTTCCGAATTTACTAATTTACGATTGTACGAATGTACAAATTTACGAATGTACGAATATTCGTAAATTCGTAAATTCAAATTGACGAATTTCCGGATAGTTGTACATTCGTAAATTCGTGCATTGGTAAATTCGTATATTCGTAAATTCGTACATTCGTAAATTTGAATTTACGAATATTCGTTAAAATTCGTTAAATGAGTTTTCGTTAATTCGGATATTTCCGAATTAACGAATTTGTCGAAATTCGTTAAAAAACGAATTCGGAACGAAACGAATTGCACATGTCTACTAATATGCAGGTTATTGTCATAAAAAGTGTTTGGGGACCCGGGTCCTGCCCCAGGGGACATGTATCAATGCAAAAATAATTTTTTAAAACGGCCGTTTTTTCGGGAGCAGTGATTTTAATAATGCTAAAAATGAAAAGTAAAAGTGAAATATTCCTTTAAATTTCGTACCTGGGGGGTGTGTATGATATGCATGTAAAGTGGCGCATGTTTCCCGTGCTTAGAACTGTCCCTGCATAAAATGTAATTTTTGAAGGAAAAAAAGTCATTTAAAACTCATTAACGGCTATTAATGAATTGTCGGCTCCCGGCAATACATAGAAAAGTCATTGATAAAAAAAAAAAAAAAGCGTGGGGGTCCCCCAGAATTCAATTACCAGGCCCTTCAGGTCTGGTATAGATATTAAGGGGAACCCTGCCACAAATTTAAAAAAAAAAAGCGTGCGGTTCCCCCAAATATCCATACCAGGCCCTTCAGATCTGGCATGGATTTTAAGGGGAACTTCACCCCAATTTAAAAAAAAAATGGCGTGGAGTCCCCCCAAAAATCCATACCAGACCCTTATCCGAGCACGCAACCTGGCAGGCCGCAGGAAAAGAGGGGGGCGCTCTCTCATCCAGGCCACATGCCCTCAACATGGGGAGGATGTCCCCATGTTGATGGGGACAAGGGCCTCATCCCCACAACCCTTGCCCGGTGGTTGTGGGGGTCTGCGGGCTGGGGGCTTATTGGAATCTGGAAGACCCCTTTAACAAAGGGGACCGCCAGATCCCGTCCCCCCATGTGAAAGTGTCAAAAAATGTAAAAAAAACACACAAACTCCTTGGAAAAGTCCTTTATTAAAAAAAAAAACCAAAAAACATTCCAGCGGTGAAATCCAGTGTCCCGCGGCGATCCGATGTCCAGCGCTGTCCGTCATTGACTGAGCCTGAGCGGACCTGATGGGGAACTTCCTCCGCAGTCTATTACATGTATAGACCTGCCCCTTCTAAAGTTCCCAATCAGGTCCGCTCAGCCAATGACTCGGTGTAAGGCTGAGGACCTGATTCGGAACATGAGAAGGGGCGGGTCTATTCATGAATTACACAGTGAAGGAAGTTCCCCATCAGGTCCGCCCCCTCGGTATGTCAGACCCCGCCTACATCATTGGCCTGAGAGGACCTGATGGGGAACTTCCTTCACTGTGTTCCCCATCAGGTCCGCTCAGGCCAATGACGTAGGCGCGGTCTGACATACCGAGGGGGGCGGGCAATAGCAGACCATGTATTGACAAATGTAGCAAAATCTTCCATTTGAAAGCCCCTCGCCAGCTGAGCGTTTACAAAGGATTCATGGAACGAGAAAGGCTTTACTGCCAGTGAAGTACTCAGCGCATTGCTTGCCAGCATGGGGCACTAGAAGTAAAAATCCAGTTCTTCATATTAAGGGTTTTATTGTGTGTTGCACAGTGTGATTAAAGCCTTGTGTTATGTTCCCCTTTTCTTAATGCAGTTCTCCTTTCAGTGAAGGAAGCTCCCCATCAGGTCCGCCCCCTCGGTATGTCAGACCCCGCCTATGTCATTGGCCTGAGCGGACCTGATGGGGAACTTCCTTCACTGTGTTCCCCATCAGGTCCGCTCAGGCCAATGACGTAGGCGCGGTCTGACATACTGAGGGGGCGGACCTGATGGGGAACTTCCTTCACTGTGTAATTCATGAATAGACCCGCCCCTTCTCATGCTCCGCATCAGGTCCTCAGCCTTACACGAGTCATTGGCTGAGCGGATCTGATGGGGAACTTTAGAAGGGGCGGGTCTATACATGTAATAGACTGCGGAGGAAGTTCCCCATCAGGTCCACTCAGGCTCAGCCAATGATTTCACCGCTGGAATGTTTTTTTTTTTTTTTTTTTAATAAAGGACTTTTCCAAGGTGTTTGTGTGGTTTTTTTTTTACATTTGTAGCCACCCCCTCGCCCCGTCCTCTTTAGCTAGGGGTATGTCACGCGACAGGGTGAGGTGCGCTACGGCCCATGTCCTCCCCACAACGGCGGGCGAGGTGAAGGCCAATACCTGATGTTTCCTCGGGCCGGTGTGTCCTGAGCATGTACCGAGTCTATCGTGCAGAAACCACCGAACCACCCTTTGCTCCCATTAACAGAGTCCATACACCGATCACAGTCCAACTGTTGGTTTATTTCGTATCTCCACATACAGGCAATGCGATGGCATGATACGGTGGGATGAGCAGGTCGAGGCACTATACTGATCTGGGTCCCTACACCCCCTGTGCTATGACCAAGGGTTGTAGGAGTCTTGACATGAATACCTCCGTTGCGTTGCGGCCCCTATCAGGGGAAGATGTCCTCCAAGGGAGTTACCGAAGGCCCATCCGTCACCGGGTTGACACTACACCGGGTCTTCGAACGGGTGACCTCCCCAGCCTCCTCACCTCAGATGCGGGCCCACTCACAAGGGGCGCCCTGGAGCAACTCCACCCTCGTGGGACCCAGTCGGAGTCACCGGGTCCTAGGCCTCCTCAATAGTACCTCACCCCAGGCTGAAGGTGCCTGGGATGGACTCCATCTTCATTCCGGCCAGGCCTAGGGCGCCTAGGCCGGAACCTTGAACCGCCCGCACCCAGGCCTAAGGTGCCTGGGAGCGTGAAGAGATGATCCCCCGAAAAAGACCTCGTGGCGAGGGCGTCTCCCCCTTTTATCTCCTCCCGTCGACACCACGGCGGGTTCCCCGCCCCGGCCGTACCATCTCCAGGAAGGGACAAAGAAGGGTAACACTCTGGTAGTGATTCTACCCTGAGCCAGTAGGTACACTGACACCCACTGGTCAAGGAGAATATTACACCACCCAATCCTCCACGAATAACAAAAAGGGGTCTGAACCCTAACACAATTACACACTTGGTCACACTACCCCCAAGTGTATCCCACTAAATTGAGGACCCCGCTACACACTCCCCCCTGTGATTTGACGCTGGTCCCCAGCGTCAGGTGCACACCCATTTCTCCCAAAGAGTGGTGACATGAAGTGGGCCCCAGAGGCTATCCCTCAAATTTTTGGATACTAAATGTGCCAAGACCTGCTCAAAAGGGAAAGGGGAAATATAAAACGATAAACATTTGTATAAGACATCTATTCTGTACACATGTACAATCCCTCCCATCACTGTCTAAGAACCACCCCACTCTCAGTAGTCTTGACCGATGAATCTCCTGCAGAAGGGAAACAACAAAAAGAAAACACATCCTAACACTCTGTGTTAACTTGGCATGAGTGGGTCCGTCAGCCGAGAGACCCGCTCACTCCAATAAGTAAGTAATGCATGTGTAGCATTTCGAACAACCGTTGCACAACACTGCCACCTGGTGACAGAGCTGCGGTAATGACACTTGGTGAGATCTTCATTCTTCCTGCTTTCCTACTCTGACTCTACCCCAAAAGTCTCTGCCTTTGGCACATGAAGAAAAGGGAGAAAAAAAAAACACAACAGCTCCCAAGTCTCCAGTGAGTAAAAGAAAAAACCCAAATCAAAACAAAAGTAGGGCACAGTTCTAGGCGTCTGGGGATGTCTCATCCAGAAAGTTTCAACAGCAACAAGATAGGAGCTCACTCCTCCTATAAGTAGAACCTTGGATCCGGCAGAAACAGAGGCTTCAGGTGCCCGTCAAACACTTCCACTGAATACTCGACATCCTCTCCTTCTTTCCTACAGATGAGCACCTTATCAGCATGAATATGGCGCCCAAGTCTCCAATCAGCTCTGCAGTCCTTGAACTTTTTAGACACAGGCGGCGAACATGACAGGTATCGCCTGGCATGGGGTACTTTAAGCTTTTCCCATACAAACTCGTCATACCACCTTGGTCGCAGGACCTCAACTTCATACAATAAGTCCCGAGGCAAGTAGGGGTACTCCCACCCATATTCACGGGCGACTCTCTGGGAGAAAAGTCTCTGCAATCTGGCTAGGGGCGGCATCACATCTCGCTCACCTTCTCCTGGCTGTACGATGGCCTCCGGGTGCCGAGGTACCTTCACCATCTCGGGTTGCTTTGTCTTTGGTGCCCGCAACGAAGCACGCTGCGTCCCCACCATCAGAGCGGGTGATGTAGTTGAATGAGGAAAGTTGGTCAGAGGGTTAGATTTCCTCGGGAACTCCGGGGCCTGCGCCCGGAGCGTACTGTCTTCTATGGACATGGGGAATCCTGTGGTTTACTCAGCACAGGTAGCGGGCGTCTGTCCCAGCCCTTCCGGTGAAACAGCTTGTCTATTTCCCCGTCATCCCCACAGTCTGACAACGACTCTAGGTCGGAGGTGTCATACATCTCGGCGGGAAGGTAGTCTCTAGTAGACGGAAGGCTACCCTCCCTTTCGGGCTCCACCGACTGTGAACTCCCGACACCTCCAACCAACACCACAGTCCCAGCCCCTAGCTCACCTGGACCTACTGAAGAACTGGGATGTCCGGGACTCTCTTCTCTACCGGCGCCATCCAGGCCAGGCAAGCGGCGGGGTGAAGCTCGACCACGACCACAGGATGCCTGCACCAGGCCTATCTTCCTCTTCGGGGGTGGCAGCAGGGAGTCTGTGGTGACCGAAGCAGTGTCTTCGGATTTTTCTCTCTCAGTCTCTGGTTGGGCAGTCACTTTGCCCTGGTCAGCGCGTACGGGGACCTCCGCAGAGGCCTGGATCTCTCCCTCCGGAGTGGCGGTTCCTGTGATGCAGTTGAGGCGTAGGGCCCGGGGCCTTTCCGTGTATGGTTCAACCTCAAAAAGGAACTCCTTGCATGCCTCACATCGCCCGAATGGCTTCAGTTGGACCACCAGTCCCGAGCATCCGGGACAGATCACACCGAGGGCCTCCGTGTCTCTGCATGAATACAGAGCCAACTGTCCTCGGGGCCTAAGTCTTATCCCCGTGTCTGTCAGGGGAGCAGCAAATGCAGTCATCTTCGTGGGGTAAGGTACCGGTATCCACGGGGAGCTTGAGGCCATCCCGACCACTTGCTGTTCCATCACGCGCTGACCACGCGCCGGAGTCTCCACGTGTATCTCCACACGTGGCCAGACTCCTCCCACAACTTGTACGTTTTCGCGGGCTTCCGCCAGCCTCCGCCCACGAATTGTACAGTCATGGGGTGCCTCGTGGCGCAGTGCATTAACAGTCCCCACATGTAGTACTTCACACGGCTGGACCTTTCCCTTTTTACGCTCCTCTGCGTGGGCCTTTCCCGACTTAGGGTCATGTCCACAACTCCGAGCAGGGATGCACTTTGGCCAATCACATGGCCGACCTGTTCGGAACTCCTCCGGGCAGCAAAGTTCAAACACAGACGTTCTCAGTTCCATCGCCAAGACACACACTATCCCGGACGAACGAGCCCCCACGTGTAGCCACCCCCTCGCCCCGTCCTCTTTAGCTAGGGGTATGTCACGCGACAGGGTGAGGTGCGCTATGGCCCATGTCCTCCCCACAACGGCGGGCGAGGTGAAGGCCAATACCTGATGTTTCCTCGGGCCGGTGTGTCCTGAGCATGTACCGAGTCTATCGTGCAGAAACCACCGAACCACCCTTTGCTCCCATTAACAGAGTCCATACACCGATCACAGTCCAACTGTTGGTTTATTTCGTATCTCCACATACAGGCAATGCGATGGCATGATACGGTGGGATGAGCAGGTCGAGGCACTATACTGATCTGGGTCCCTACACCCCCTGTGCTATGACCAAGGGTTGTAGGAGTCTTGACATGAATACCTCCGTTGCGTTGCGGCCCCTATCAGGGGAAGATGTCCTCCAAGGGAGTTACCGAAGGCCCATCCGTCACCGGGTTGACACTACACCGGGTCTTCGAACGGGTGACCTCCCCAGCCTCCTCACCTCAGATGCGGGCCCCCTCACAAGGGGCGCCCTGGAGCAACTCCACCCTCGCGGGACCCAGTCGGAGTCACCGGGTCCTAGGCCTCCTCAATAGTACCTCACCCCAGGCTGAAGGTGCCTGGGATGGACTCCATTTTCATTCCGGCCAGGCCTAGGGCGCCTAGGCCGGAACCTTGAACCGCCCGCACCCAGGCCTAAGGTGCCTGGGTGCGTGAAGAGATGATCCCCCGAAAAAGACCTCGTGGCGAGGGCGTCTCCCCCTTTTATCTCCTCCCGTCGACACCACGGCGGGTTCCCCGCCCCGGCCGTACCATCTCCAGGAAGGGACAAAGAAGGGTAGCACTCTGGTAGTGATTCTACCCTGAGCCAGTAGGTACACTGACACCCACTGGTCAAGGAGAATATTACACCACCCAATCCTCCACGAATAACAAAAAGGGGTCTGAACCCTAACACAATTACACACTTGGGTCACACTACCCCCAAGTGTATCCCACTAAATTGAGGACCCCTCTACAAATTTTTTGACACTTTCTTCGTGAAATGGTAGGGGTACAAAGTACCCCTTACCAATTCACATCGGGGGGGCGGGATCTGGGGGTCCCCTTTGTTAAAGGGGTCTTCCAGATTCCGATAAGATTCCGATAAGCCCCCCACCCACAGACCCCCACAACCACTGGGCAAGGGTTGTGGGGATGAGGCCCTTGTCCCCATTAACATGGGGACATCCTCCCCATGTTGAGGGCATTTGGCCTGGTATGGTTCAGGAGGGAGGGGGGCCGTTCTCTCGTCCCCCCCTCTTTTCCTGCGGCCTGCCAGGTTACGTGCTCGGATAAGGGTCTGGTATGGATTTTTGGGGGGACTCCACGCCATTTTTAAAAAAAAATTGGGGTGGAGTTCCCCTTAAAATCCATGCCTGATCTGAAGGGCCTGGTATGGATATTTGGGGGAACCGCAAGCATTTTTTTTAATTTGCGGCGGAGTTCCCCTTAATATCTATACCAGACCTGAAGGGCCTGGTAATTGAATTCTGGGGGACCGCCACACTTTTTTTTTTTTTTATCAATGACTTTTCTATGTATTGCCGGGAGCCGACAATTCATTAATAGCCGCGAGTGAGTTTTAAATGACTTTTTTTCCTTCAAAAATGACATTTTATGCAGGGACAGTTCTAAGCACGGGAAACATGCGCCACTTTACATGCATATCATACACACCCCCCAGGTACGAAATTTAAAGGAATATTTCACTTTTATTGTTTCACTTTAAGCATTATTAAAATCACTAGTCCCAAAAAAACTTCAGTTTTTAAAACTTTTTTTTGCATTGATACATGTCCCCTGGGGCAGGACCAGGGTCCCCAAACACTTTTTATGACAATAACTTGCATATAAGCCTTTAAAAATTAGCACTTTAGATTTCTTCCATAGACTTTTCGAATTTGCCGCGAACACCCCAATTTGTTCGAACTCGAAGCTCATCCATAGTGGGAAGGTATTCAATACATGTGCTAAAAGTATTGAAGATCTATGTCCCTGTGCACCTGTTCACATATACCCCCATCAGGTTGTTATTGGGTACAAGTGTATGATATAACTGCACTGAACAATATCTCTGTCAATCATACCATTTATTTGTGTTATTCTTTACCATAGTAAACATTCTGGAGTGGTTCAGTGATTTTGTCTGAGTTTCTCATTATTAATAACGTGGTATTTTACAATGGAACCCAAGGTGTCAGAGGTAAGAGAGGGTCTGCAGAGTTAGGGTGGCCAGTGGGGTATAGAGTCAATCAGCAGCCCCAATGGGGATACCGCTACACAAGCACTGATTTCCCAGCCAGGGAATGACAACTCTGAAACCCAAAAAGATTAAAGTGTTATCAACCCCACATCATTAAGAACTATCAATAAATGGTGTATTATATGATGATCGTACTCACTCAGATTTGTTTTCTCTATTCTGCAAAAAACCTGGTTGATCCTGCTGTTTTTTTTCTCCTCCTCATATCCATGTTCCCACTGTAGTTGTGAAATTTGCAGAGCAGTGTTGGCAATTCTGCACATGCTCAGTTTTCAGTGTATTTTTTATGCTGAGCATTTCCTCTCTATCACATGTGAGCAGCCCATGTGACTATAGAGTCACATGAGTGGGTGTATACACAGTGGTAAATGACAGTCCACTCTCCTCCCTCCTCCTTTATGCCCGCTAACCAGCTAAACACAATGGGGGCGGCATATTCCATCTTGATTGATGGAGGCTTCACCTCCCTGTTATTCTAATACACAGACTGGAGGGGCATGACACATATGTGACTGGCAGAAATCCGCCCACACCATGTTATTGCGAAAACATAATAACGATATGATTTTAAATACTGTATGACAGTTTAAAACAGTTTATCTATATTAATTATTTATTATTACTCTGGTTCCCAAAGGAAAACATGTGACCAGTAGCAAAGGCCCTGAAGCTCCTACTGCCACTGTTTCCTTACAGACAGGCTGGGAAAGAGTTGAGTCGTGTGACATCTGTATATAGATAAGGAAAAGAGGTACTTAGATATTTTTATTTTATTAAAATAATTACAGTGCCATCATCCACATACAGAAAAAGAATGGATTTTGTAAATTAAACAATGTGTGTTTAGCATCACTTTAAATGATGCCTGTGGTGGCCTTTTGAGCTACATGCATATGCTAATGAACACTAATGAGCATACCACTCAAGAGGAAATAGTGCAGCAACTCAGGAGTGTGCGGCCACTTATATTGGAATAATTATAAATATTGTTTTAAACCTTGTGTGCGTGGATCAAAAGATGTACAGCTCTGAAGGCATGTTGTCGTAAATTAGAATATAAGACTATAGTTATTGAAGAAACTAAGTGGATTATTCGTAGCAGTCTCCTAAGTTGCTACATTCAACGTAAATTACGAGGGCTGTACTGAAAGTAATGCAAAGTGGGCATAACTGTTTCATTAGAAGTATAAGAGCAAACACCGCCCTTAGCTTGTGCAAATTAGTAAATCATAAGAAAATATCTATCAAACATGAAATGAAATATAAAATTGGATATGAAAAGTCCCACGGTCGTGAAAAAAGTGTTTTGTGCTCCAATTCCAAATACAGTGAAACCTCGGATTACGAGCATAATCCGTTCCAGGAGAATGCTCGTAATCCAAAGTACTCGCATATCAAAGCGAGTTTCCCCATTGAAGTCAATGGAAACTAAAATAATTTGTCCCGCATTGACTTCAATGGCATGCAATACCACATGTGGCCAGAGGTGAGGGGGCGCGGGAGAGCCTCCAAAACAGCCGGAAAGGCCAGAGGACAGCTCGGCAGACCTCAGAAAGCCTCGAAAAGGCTCGGGAACGGAGTATTTCCGAGTGTACCTACGTTTGTTTTTACTGACTTTTTTTGTTTAAGCGGTTTTACGCTATGGGCTCCCCCCTCTGTCTTTTCTCTCCCCACCATTGGAGAACTATTTGCAGTGTGGCCGACCATTAAAGATACCATCTAGGGGTCTCTTTCCCCACTAAGCGCAAGTGACCACACTAGAGATAGGTGGTCAACATCCAGGGTGAGTTTACATCCATGTGGGGCACTCTATCTGAACACTAAACAATGGAGCACTGATCTTTATATTTGGAATTGGAGCACAAACACTTTTTTCACGACTGTGGGACTTTTCATATCCAATTTTATATTTCATTTCATGTTTGATAGACATTTTCTTATGATTTACTAATTTGCAAAAGCTAAAGCCTCGTACACACGGTCGGACTTCCATCGGACTTTTCCGTGGATTTTTGTCCGAACGGAGTTGGCCAGGAACACCCATATCATACACACCACAGGACTTTTCTGCAAACTTTCCCAAAACTTTTTCCAACATCACGTGGTTTTTCTGCTCTTTTCTGCTCTTTACCGCCACCCTTTGGTCAACTTCTGCTATTGTTGGTTGATTTTAACATTAGTTGTTTTGTCCATCGGACAAAAGTCTGATGGTTTTCTGTACACACGGTCGGACTTTGCTCCATCAGACTTTTGTTGGCCAAAAGTTTGTCCGTTTGCAGACCGAACTTTTGTCCGATGAAAACCAAAAAAGTTTGTCCGATGGAGCGTACACATGGTTGGATTTTTTGTCAAACTTGCTCAAAATGAAGTTTGTTGGCAAAAAGTCCGACCGTGTGTACGGGGCTTAAGTGCAGTGTTTGTTCTTATACTTCTAATGAAACAGTTATGCCCACTTTGGAATACTTTCAGTTCAGTCCTTGTAATTTACGTTGAATGTAGCAATTTAGGAGACTGCTACAAATAATCCACTTTGTTTCTTCAATAACTATCGTCTTATATTCTAATTTACGTATTTTCATATCTAATTTTATATTTAATTTCACGTTTGATGCATATTTTTTTATGATTTACTAATTTGCACAAGCTAAGTGCGATGTTTGTTCTTATACTTCTGATTTGCGGTGATGCTGGTTGAGATCACATTTACACTGCTCCTGGCAATTTTTGTTGCTTATATTTGTATTTTGTTTCTTTGGCGCTAAGTTATTCTGTTTTTTTTTAATAACTGTTTTATTAACTTACATAATTTCTTCAATTTTTACATGTTGGTAGAGTAATGCCACGTACACACGGTCGGAATTCCCGCCAGCAAAAGTTTGAGAGCAGGTTCTTAATTTTTCCTACCAGAAAAAACTTTTGTTTGTATGCAATTCCGATGGGAAAAAAAAACGCATGCTCGGAAACAATTTGACGCATGCTCGGAAGCATTGAAATTCTTTTTCTCGGCTCGTCGTACTGTTTTCTCTGCGAAGAGAAACCAGAGCTGTTCAGCAGTTCGTCTGCGTTGTAGCTGCAGATTAGATGACCTGGGAGAGGGGAGGGGGAGGGGGAAATGTAGTGAGCAGGGAGAGAATTCCTGTTCAGAACAGAACACATCTGCGAATCAGATGCGTTCCCATAGAAGATAATGTGCAGACAATTTGCACCGCAATGCCTAGAAAACGCACACGTTTTTTGGGCAATGCGCAGTGCGAATGCATCGCACATATGTGAACCAGCCTCATTAAAATAAATGTATTTTAAAATGTTATGCGAATTGGATGCGGTGTAAGCCACAAACAATTCGCAAAGGTGTGAACCGAGCCTAAATGTAACCATATTGCTACACTTAGAAGAACCTCTCTTCTCTTTTATACTCAGTTGTGACATGACGCTACTTATATATCGAGACATCGCTTGTATATCAAGTCAAAGTTAAAGTTAAACTCGTGCACCCCCTAATTTAAATATGACCCACCCCTTTCTGTCATGGCCACACCCCTTGAAATTTTCGAGTGGGGACACTAGTTCTGAGGGCCGGGGGGGGGGCAATGAATTCCCTTAATTTGCATAATTTCCTCTCACTTCCTGTTTGGCTATGGGGCAGGAAGTGAAGGGAAATCTCTGCAATGGGACAGGGATGGTAAAAAATAAACTGACAGGGGCTATAACCCTTTCCTCGTTCTATCCAAAATTTTTAAAAAAAGTGTTCTACTTTAAGCACAAATTTCTGATAATTTGATGGAGAGGACTGAGAAGATACAACCATGCCAATGGTGCAGAAGAAAACATAGCACAGTGAGGAAGGTTTGTGGTCCAGGATGATAGGACAGTCAAAATTAGACGCAGCGCCCCCCCCCCCCCCATTGCGGAATGCCGGCCACCCGCATACCAGAAGGAGTGCAGCTGCTTTATGGGGGCGCTAGACCAATTTGCCTCTAAGCCCAGTTCACCCCATAAGACTGGTGCTACACTAACAGTATGGCGCAAGCCAGCAGGGACTCTTTCCAAGCTGCCCCCCTGCAAAGTGCTTGTTGGCCTAGGCCAGGATACAGCATTGGTGTAGTCACTGGAGCTCCACTTTATACAGAAATTATGCACAGGAAACATGTGGCCTCCTCTTTTTCCCTTCCATTCACAATTTGAGGGTCCAACCTCTCTGGTAAGGAGACTTGCTGGAAACACGGTGGTGTTGTGTGCATTTCCTGCTGCACTGAAGTTGGTGTGGGGCTCTCATCTGCTTTCTCCATCCCAATTAAATGGACTTTACTTGTTATCCAATTTTGATTTGAATGTTGTCTTATACATTTGATTAGCGTTGCATATCTGGACTTTTTAATTTTTGTATTTGTATTCAACAAATTATTGCTGCCTGCTATTATTTTCCTTTCTTAAAGCGGAGCTCCCCTGAAAAAAAATATTAAAAGCCAGCAGCTACAAATACTGCAGCTGCTGACTTTTAATATTAGGACACGTACCTGTCCTGGAGTCCAGCGACGTCGGCAGCAGAAGACGAGCAATCGCTCGTCACTCTGCTGCCCTCACCGCCATCCTCGCTGAGGGAATCAGGAAGTGAAGCCTTGCGGCTTCACTGCCCGGTTCCCTACGGCGCATGCGCGAGTCGCGCTGCGCCGTTCTCACTGGTCCCTGTTGTGTTCTGGGAGCCGAGTGTCTCCCAGAACACAACGGGTATTCTGCGGGAAGTGACGTACTACCCGCAGAATACCCGCAGAGAGGACTCCCGGAAGTGGGTGCAAATACCTGTCTTAGACAGGTATCTACACCCCCCTCCCCCCTGAAAGGTGCCAAATGTGACACCGGAGGGGGGGAGGCGGAGGGTTCCGATGAGCGGAAGTTCCACTTGAGGGTGGAGCTCCGCTTTAAGGTAGCGAGGATGAAGTGTGTTTTTTTTCATTTAATGGCTTTTCACTATGGACTCTTGTCAATGGTGTCATCTCTGTAAACATTCTTTATCCTTCTGTGGATGTTGGACAGCCTGCACCCCTCCTTTGTCAAGAACTCAATGACAGCACGTTGCTTCTGCTTGGAAACCATTATTTAGAAGCAAAATATCCAAATATGAAGACATATGGAGACCGTGGTTTGAGCATTTCCTACCTCCAGGTTTTGATAAAACATTGTTGTCTCCATGAGGAAGTTCGTCCTATAAATATCCTTTCTGGAAATATTCCTCATTCTCTACTTTATCGTACCCTTACCTAAAACTAGCTTTAGTTTTACTTTATTTTCTTACAACAAGTTTAACCAATCAAAACAAAGGTCATCTGGAATAGTTGGGAATATAAATTAATCTCCAGATAATGCCAAGCCAACTAGCAGGAACTTGGCCCTGAAAAAGTTTTCTCATTTCTCCTAAATATTTTCGGTTATTTGACCCGCTATATCGAGTAAACGTTATCTTCTAACATTTTCGCTATAATTAAATATTACTTTTTTTAATTCTCCTATCTTGATTATATATGATTGTTATTATTAATAGCTAGAATTACATCACTAAATTGTAATGAGAACTGAAATGTTACACTAAGGAATGCTCCTTACATTCAGTTCTATATACTTAATGAGAGAAGTATAGTTATAGTTGCTTGTTTTTATGTTTTGTAATTTATTCTTTTTATTGCATTGTACAAATATCAACGGTACGATTATTATGACTTTTGTTATGCCTTATGAAAACACAATAAAATATTCAAACAGGAAACCATTATTTATCTGCAGTGAAAAATAGGATTTTCCTCCGTCTGCAGAATTGGAGCATTGCGGACACGGATTAGATCGTGTGTCAGCGGATTTTCATCCGCTGACACCCGCTATCTCATAGGGATACATGTATGTCCCTTTTTCATCTGTAAACGGATGGATGAAAAAGCGGACATACGGTCCGCGTGTGTGAAAGGGGCCTTACATTTGAGACCGCTGTGTATGTGTGTAGTTTGGATATGTGGTTGGGGCAACATTGAGTTTTTTTATTTATTGGTGGTAGGTTAGGTTGGTACTTTTTTTGCTGTATAAGATTTTTACTAAAACATTTTACCTTTAGTAATATAAACTTAATAAAAACGTTGTACATTTTTATTATTCCGTGGCAATAATTTCTGTCTTTATTTTTGTGATGATATAATAAGGTCTCAGTATTAGCATGTATTTTTCATGGACTTATTCAAGAGGGGTTGCTTTTATTGTAAATCCCGAATAATATTTAATTTACAAAGCCAGCAATATGAAATCTAAATTACATACAGCTTTGTGTGGCTAAGCAGACGTTCTCTCAAATCTATTGATTAAATTAATATTATTTCCTGCCAGATTGTAAGAGCACGGCAAATTCTGTCACCCTCTCCAGTCTGCAAGGGACTTTAATTAGTTTAATTAAATGACTGACCGCCTAAAAGCTGCAGAGTTTCCGAGATCTAAAGTGGCAGCGTGAGAATGTTAAGTGAAGTTTTCGTGTCACACATCAGACCATCCATCCTGTGAGCAAGGATGTGGCTAAGACAGCTTTGGCAGCCTAAAGAATGCCTTCAGTCACCCCATCTTGTTCTGTATATAGTATAAAGTGAAAGAGCTGCTACCCATTTTTTTTTAATTTAAGGGAAACCTATCATGAGAGAAACAGGAAACCTATTATGTCTCCAAAATAAAAATGAAAGTATTTTAAATGCTTTAAATGCCTTTGAGCAATTTTGACTACTCTGGGAAGAGTCCATTCCCTAACATAGCCCTTTCCCTACTTGCACATCACAGCCCTTGCCTCTTTTGTCTAGGTACTCTCTGTGTTGGCCCAGCTCCTCTGACCTTCCTCTCACCTCCCAACATTACTTTTTATGTAGCTACAGTATGAGAGGAGGAGCGAAGAGGGATACTATTGAACTTGACTTGAGTGCCAGCTCTGAGTCTGCTAGGGCTACTGACAAAACATCCAAAATGGCAGCACCTAGCAAGCGTCCCAGGGCGTTGTGATCTCTACACAAGAGAGCCTTTTACAGGTAAATACAATTCCAAAAATACATTAATAATACTTATTATTAATAATCTAATGGCAAAATTGTTGTTAGAATAAATGTTCTTGCAACTGGGTTTCTTCAAGCAAGGGTCTCCAAAATGTTTAAACAGAAGGCCAGTATGGTCAGTATGAGTAAAAGACTGCTCCAGTATCAGAGGTCATTGGGAGTAAAAAAACCCCATGCGTCAGTGGACAATGGGGGTAAAACAGGCCCCTGCGTCAGTGGTCAGTGGGAGAAAAACATTTACTGGTGTCATTAGCCAGTGGGAATAAAAAAATTCCCAAAAGTAAAACATGCCAGTACATCAGTGTGAGAAATGGTGCCCCTGTGTCAGAGAGAGGAATGGTACCCCTGTGTTGGTGGCAAATGTCCCCCTTAGTACAGCTCCTTTCCTTTACTGCATACTGGGCCTTCTCATTGCAGGTCTACGGCAAGCAGCTGGACCGCGGGCTGCAGTTCAGGGACCATTACCATAGAGTGCCCCTTCAGTGACAGCTCTGAGTCTGCTGGAGCTGCTTACCTCACATCCAAGATGGTGGGGCACAGCAACAGTCTCTGAGCTTTTGGATGTTTACATAAGGAAGGGTTTTAAAGGTCAACAAGATGCCTAAAATGCATTAAATACAAGACCAGCTGGTCCTGTGTTACATGCAGGGCCGCCATCAGGGGGGTACAGGCAGTACACCTGTAAGGGGCCTGGAGGTCCTCAGGGGCCCGGATGGCAACCCCCCTTATTTATTTATTTTTTATTTATTTTTTTTGTAAGGGGCCCAGAGGTCCCCAGCGCCCCCGGATGGAAACCCCCCTTTTTTATTTTATTTTTATTTAATTAAAAAAAAAAATTGTAAGGGGCCCGGAGGTCCCCAGGGTCCCGGATGGCAACCCCCCCTTTTTTTTTTTTAAACATTTTTTTGGAGAATTATTTTTTTGTAAGGGGCCCAGCGGTCCCCAGAGGCCTGGAGGTCCCCCCTTTTTATTTTGGTCTTTTGTTTGTTTGTTCGTCAGCACCCAAAGCCCCCCCGACCTCAACAATTTGCGGCTGCGGCAGCAGCACCCCCCCAACTTCTCAATTCGTGGCACCCAACCGCTTCTCAATCCAATGGCAGCCCCCCCCCGCTTCTCAACTTATGGCGGCAGCACCCCCCCCCGGTTCTCCTCTGCTCCAGGGGTCTTCAAGAGACCAATTGTCAATAGTGGAAGTGGTTGGGAGGAAGTCTGCAGGCCAGTGCATTAACATAAGTATTACTCTCTGTTAGGTCTCCCTAGACAAAACGATCATTATATTCTCATAGCTCACAACTTTTTCTCATTTAGAGAGATTGTCCCCCTTTTAGGATCAAATATCACTTGTTTAGTTGTCCTCAGATGTATAGACCTCTATAAAAAAGTGTTGTTTTTTTCTTAGCAGAAATGTTATACTATGTTATACCTTTTATTCAGCCTCCCTGTAAATTATGGCATCTGTGATTTGGAAAAGACAGAATAAGGACACAAAAAAACCTAATAATTTTTGCATATCAACTCTTTATGTGTATCGTTCTTTTATACTCGGACAAAAAAATGTTTTATAGAAAAGAAAAAACAAAGGGATTTGGATCTTCTACATATAGTGTGGGATTTGGTTCGCCTGCAGGTCCATATTTTGTCAAACTTCTCCAGCCTCGCCCCTAAATTCCTGCCTTTTTTCCCAACTCTGCCTGACAGCTTTACACACCTAATGGTTCTCCCCTGGAAACTTAAATCCTTGTTCCATGTTGGCAATCTTGCGGATGTACACACTAAAACATTCCTTTCTTTTGCTATAGTAAAAGACAGATACAACCTGCCCTGAAAGGTCTAGTTTCTGAAATAAATAACATTTTATTGATTCCAGCAGGACCTGATACCTTGACTAAACACGCTTACATTGTGAAATAGGAGCAGACTTTGAATAGGGAATTTACAAAAGAGGAATGGGGCAAAATCTGGAATAATGCACGTAGATTCCATCTGCATGACTCAGTACAATTTTTTTTATTACTGTACCATACTCCTTCCCTCGTGCACTCTCTCAATCACCATTCCAGACTATTTTTGGAGATGCCTAAAACGCCCATCAATTCATTGTCCTGTGATTTAGCCTTATGTGGCTAGAAGTCTAATGCCGCGTACACACGATAGGTTTTCCCGTCGGAAAAAGTCAGATGTGAGCTTTTGGACGTGAATTCCGACCATGTGTATGCTCCATCTGACTTTTTCTGTCGGAATTTCCGCCAGCAAAAGTTTGAGAGCAGGTTCTCTATTTTCCCGACGGAAAAAATTACTAGCGGAAAAACCGTTCGTCTGTATGCAATTCCGACGGGGAAAAAAACACGCATGCTCAGAATCAAGCAGAAGAGCCGAACTGCCTATTGAACTTCATTGATCTTGACTCGTCGTACGTGTTGTACGTCACCGCGTTCTTGACAGGCGGAATTTCCAACAGGATTTGTGTGACCAGGTGTATGCAAGACAAGCTTGAGCGGAATTCCGTCGTAAAAACCATCCAAGGTTTTTCCGACGTGAAAACCGATCGTCTGGATGCGGCATTAGGCCTTTTGCATGCTCGTACACACGGCCGGTTATCTCGCCAAGAAAACTGCCGGGAGAGCTTTTTGCCGAGAAAACCGTTTGTGTGTATGGTTTCTCGTCGGGAAAACTGCCGGGAATCTCGACGAGAAAAATAGAGAACCTGCTCTCTATTTTCTCGTCGGGATTCTCGTCGGCCTGTTTCCCGACGAGAAAACCGTGCGTGTGTATGCTTACCTGTCTCCAGGTAAACCCGCGCATGCTCGATGAGACTTCGACGCATGCGCGGTAGCTTACAAGGGTAGTGTAGGGTGAAGCAAGATGGCGGCGATGGCATCGAATGTGACGAGCGCATGATGTCACCGTGTTCTTGCCATTCAAAAGAACGGCGGTTCTTTTGAATGTGCCGTGTGTACACTCGGCGAGCAAGAAAAGCTTGCCCGGAATCTCGTCGGAAAAACCAACGTTTTTTTTCCCGACGAGATTCCCGCCCATGTGTACAGGACTTTCCTGTTCTGCTCAACCTGCCCATATTATTTCTGGGTCTTCTACCATCCAGTATGCTTAAGGATGCCAAAAGATTAACGTGTTTTCAGCTGAAAGATGTCTCATAGCTTTCCGTTGGCAACAGCCTCAACGCTCATCTACACTAGAGTTCCATTCCTGTATTCGAGAGATTAAACTCATGGAGGTCCTCACGTGATTTCTACTACACCTTTTCCGGTGTTCCCTCGCCACCTACCCCTTATTCTCCCCTCTATTTTCTTACTGCATCTCTTCTTCTCCTCTGTTTTCTTTCTCTTTCCCTTTGCATTTTTTGTTTTTTTTATTCCTTTTAGTTTTCTGTTCTTGTTGTGATTGGTTTACATGGAGTAAGTACAGCCTCTGGTTTATGGTATGCAGTCGTGTTTCACAGATTACTGCTATCTTTTTTATTATATTGTGATTTTCATGGGCTGCCTTCTACATATTTATATATTCTGAATTTGAGGGGGATGTCAGGTTTTGGGATATCCGCAGCTGGCCCAAATTCTAAAATACAGAAATCTGTTTCCTTATTTTTTGTGGCCTCACTTGTGAGATACTCCTCACATTCCGTGTGCATACCTCCCAACATTTTTAGATGGGAACGAGGGACACCTACTAGCAAACGTATGTAGGCATAGGACACGCCCTCTGACACACCCCCTTAAAGGAGAATAAACCAAGAAAAGGTTAATTAAATCCACAAGGACTTTTTTTTTCCACTACTATTCCTTTATATTGGCTTTTAAAATTTACAAATGCAGCAATTTAGAAATCAGATGAAAGGTTTAGCGCTGGGAAACACTTTTTGAAAGATAAAAAGTGCATTTTATATACAACTATATAGATCAGACCAAAATGAGGGACAAATGAGGAGGAAAGAGGGACAGAGGGACATTGCTCCAAATCAGGGACAGTCCTTCGGAATCAGGGACAGTTGGGAGCTCTGCGTGTGTTCATTGAGGCAGCAAGTGAAGAGAAATCTCTCTGTTGGAGACATAGACATCAATAAAATCAAAAGGTATTCTAACCATTTCCTTTAGCAGACTTGTCATTATTTTGTTCAGAATTATTTATATTAAAAATGAAAAAACACTAATATACAAGCAAGCTACAGCCTATTAGAGTTTTGCTGTTTTTGTGCAAGCAAAATATGGAATGGAGATGCAATTAATGACAGTGTTACTCAAAATGTCATCTGACACATCAAGTGAATTTCTCCCCTTTAAAGTGGTTGTAAAGCCTTAAGGTTTTTCACCTTTAAGCATTGAATGCATAAAGGTGAAAAACCTTCTGTGCTGCAGCTCCCCCCAGTTCCCCCCTTTTTCTTACCGGAACCAACGCTGTATCCTGGCATAGGCCAACAAGGCCCAGGCCTAGGGCAGCACTTTGCAGGGGGGCAGCACGGAAAGAGTCCCCGGCGGCATGCGCTACACTGTTAGTGTAACGCAAGCTGCTTCTAATTTTGACTGTCCTATAATCCTGGACCACAAACCTTCCTCACTGTGCTATATGTTTTCTGCTGCACCATTGGCATGGTTATATCTTCTTAGTCCTCTCCATAAAATGATCAGAAATTGGTGCTTAAAGCAGAACTATAGGCAACACTTTTTTATTTTATTTTGGGTAGAGTAAGGGAGGGTTTACAGGCCCTGTCAGTTTATTTTTTACCATCCCTGTCCCATTGCAGAGATTTCCCTTCACTTCCTGCCCCTTAGCCAAACAGGAAGTGAGAGGAAATCTATGCAAATTAAGGAAATCCAATGCCCCCCCCGCCCTAAGAACTAGTGTCCCCATTCGAAAATTTCAGGGCGGGTCTTAAACAGAGAGGTGTGGCCTTGACAGGAAAGGGTGGGTCATATTTAAATTAGGGGGTGAACAAGTTTAGTCAGGCCTAGGGCAGCACAAAACCTAAATACACTACTGACCGGAACCCGATCCAGAGTTGTGCCTAAGCGCAGCAGCTCCATCTGCTGTCGCTCCCCTCCTTGGACAGATTGATATCAGCAGGAGCTTTTGGCTCCCCCCACTGTCAATCAAAAGCTGTGTCAATGGACGCAGCTAAGTATAACATGTTTGTTATGTTTATAAAAATAAAAAAAACTTAAAGGTTTAGTATCACTTTAATTTCTAGTTTAATAATGTACAGAATCCTGTTTTAATTGATTGTTAATGCAACACATGGGGACAAATTTTCAAACCAGTGAATGTGTTTTTCACATTTACTGGTGGTGAACCAATCACTGCCATAGAAAACACATGCACAAGGAAGATTCACCTGCAGTGAATGTTTGTTGAATGTTAGAATCACTGCATTCTAAGCCTACCTATATGTGCAAATATGTGAAAATGTGAAAAGGTTGACGGGTTCTCTTTCAGTCATCCTCCCTTCTGTCCTGTTTGTATATCCTCATAACATAAGAAGAAATGTGCATAGAATTTATCTAGGATGTGAGTTTTCTACATTCCCTAGTAGAGTGGGGACTGAACCCTGGAGAACGCTGTATATTAGTTTACCATGTTTAATAATGCAAATGATACCTCATCGACACTGCTAAATTCAGCTGTAATTTCTGGCACTGAGTGTCTTAGTGTGAGATGATATGAGCCCATCCATCTCCGATATGAGCCACTGACATCAAGCCCCAAAAGAGGTTTCTGCGACACCAAGAGACCTGCACATATATGAGGCACCAACGATATGCCTTCCTAGACTAATCTAAAAGCTTAGCTTTATTTCTCAAGCCAGAGGTTGATAAATATGTTAATATATTTATACTGAGGACCCCTTAGGTCTCTGTGCATTAACAGATCCCAGTGTTTTCTTTTTAAGTCCTCTATATGTTATTATATTATTTGCCTATATCATTAGTGCCCGTCATTTATTGCAACATTTTCATTTCCCTTCTTATTACCAAAATCAACTACGAAATTAGAATAAAATGCAGGAAATTGGTTAAAAAAAAAAAGTAAAAATCTAAAATAGAGGAGGAACTAATATGCAAGCCCAATATCTGACCCCCTGACAGATAATGGTTGGTACCCACCTGCTCTATTAAAGGCATGTTAAACTCTCCTGTTTGCACTTGCATAATATGTGCATTGATCATGTAGTTTCATGGTGTTATTTGTTGCCTTGCATTCACAGCCTATAGAATCATAAATCTTCACATTCTGGTGTCAGACGTTTCTGTTTGTGCTCAAACATGAGGCATGGCACTGAATAGGTTATTGCATGACCTCTGTCTGTAGTCTAAGAACTGACACTTCCTGTGAAGATCCCACCATCCTTGAGTCTAGTGTTCTGCAGGGGAGAGCTACATTGTAATTAGAATTGATAATGACAAATCTAGGCAGAACAGTGAAGGAATGAGATGTGTTTTCATCACATTAGCACTCCCACATTTCTGATGCAGCACAGAGGAAATGGAGAATTGGACCATCTCTATATAGAGGAATTAGGACCTCCTTCCTCCTGTTGGTGATCCCTCTAGTGATTAAGGATGAGCCGAACACCCCCCCCCCCCGGTTCGGTTTGCACCAGAACCTGCGAACGGACCGAAAGTTCACGCAAACTTTCGAACCTCGTTAAAGTCTATGGGACTCAAACGTGAGAAATCAAAAGTGCAAATTTTAAAGGCTAATATGCAAGTTATTGTCCTAAAAAGGGTTTGGGGACCCGGGTCCTGCCCCAGGGTACATGTATCAATGCAAAATAACGTTTTAAAAACGTCCGTTTGTTCGGGAGCAGTGATTTTAATGATGCTTAAAGTGAAAAAATAAAAGTGAAATATTCCTTTAAATATCGTACCTGGGGGGTGTCTACAGTATGCCTGTGAGGTGGCACGTGTTTCCCGTGTTTGGAACAGTCCCTGCACAAAATGACAATTCTAAAGGAATAAAAGTAATTTAAAACTGCTTGCGGCCTTAATGTAATGTCGGGTCCCGGCAATATGGATGAAAATCATTGAGAAAAACGGCATGAGTACTCCCCTCCCCCCAGCCCATTACCAGCCCCTTTGGGTCTTGTATGGATATTAAGGGGAACCCCGCAGCCAAATTTAAAAAAAGGAACGGCGTGGGGCCCCCAGGCCCTATATACTCTGAACAGCAGCATACAGATGACAGGGACTGTAGGTTTGTTCTTAAGTAGAATCTGTAATTTTGAACTGGTACATTGTTTAAGTGTAGCTCCAGCCAAAAAATCAATTTTTAAGCTTTTTGGAAAACATAGGGAAGGGTTATCACCCCTGTAACATTTGTTTTGCTGTCTGTGCACCTATTCAGAAGATTTCACCTCACTTTCTGTCCCAATGAAAATTGGATTTTGAAAATTTGTGTTTTTTAGGGAAACAAGGATTGGTGATAAAGCATCAGTGGAGAGGAGACACCTTTTTCCCATATTAACTCTTACAGAAGAGAATTTCCCTTCCTAGGAGTAGATTTCCTCTCACTTCCTGTTGTCTCCCTCTGTTTGTAAGTAGGAGTCGTTTGAAACTCGGATGTTTGAAAGTAGGGGCCTGCCCTATGTACTCTGCAGAAATTTGGGCCTTAGGTGTTGGTGTTGCCACAACACTGTAAGCCCTCACAGTTTCTCTTGGTGGGCGCTGGAACGCCCTGCTGTGAACTATTATATCAAGAATTGTAATTACATGCACCTGTTGAACAGGGGCAGAAAAATTGGGCCTTTGGTGGTGTTGCCACAACACTGTAAGCCCTCACAATTACTCTTGGTGGGCGCAAGGATGGGCCCTGCTGTGAAATATTAGATCAAGAATTGTAATTACATGCCCCTGTTGAACAGGGGCAGAAAAATTGGGCCTTAGGCACTGGTGCCACAACACTGCAACCCCTCACAGATTCTCTAGTTGAAGCGCAGGAATGAGCCCTGCTGCAAAGTATTGCATCAAAAATTTTAATTACACACCCCTGTTAAACAGGGGCTGAAAAATTGGGCCTTAGCCACTGGTGGCGGTGCTCAGAACCAAAAATGTTCTTACAAGCTATCAGCATGATCATTGAGGAGGAAGAAGATAGTCACTCAGCATAACAGGATAGTCACTCAGCATCAGCATAGACAGTCTTGAAGGGATCTGACATTCAAAATAATTTTTTTCGGTTATATCAGCATCAGGAAGTTGGTAGCTGGTGGTGATCCAAGACTGATTCATTTTTATGAAGGTCAGCCGATCGACCGAGTCGGTGGACAGGCGCACCCTGTGATCGGTTACAAAGCCTCCAGCAGCACTGAATGTGCGTTCCAAAAGAACGCTGGATGCAGGACAGGCCAGTAGCTCAATTGCATACTGTGCAAGCTCTGGCCAGTGATCCATCCTCAAGACCCAGTAACCTAGAGGATTTTCGGTGGGAAAGGTGTCCAAGTCTGATCATGCCCCTAGGTATTCCTGCACCATGTAAAACAGAAACCGATCATACCTTGGCGCTGCGGACTAAAAAATTGTCTGTACGCATCGGTCAGACGGCCACCTTCTCCACCGCTCCTTCTGTGACTGACCGAAGCCTCTGCAACACGTTGTCCAGGACCAGGAATTTGTAACCTCCCAGGCTCTGGGAACCCGTTGCACAAACCTTTCTGCAAGGCCTCCCAAAGATGTTTCATCCTCTGCTCCCTCTGCGACGGCAAGAAAAGGTCCACAACCTTACCCTTGTAACGTGAATCAAGGAGGGTTGCCAGGCAGTAATGATCCCACTCTTTGATATCACGAATATGAGGATCCTTCCGCAGGCTTTGCAGGATCAGGGAGGCCATGCAGCGTAGGTTTGCTGAGGCATTCGGTCCGGAGTCCTCTGGGTCACTAAGGACGAAATGATCCGCAGCCACCTCCTCCCAGCCACGTACAAGTGCATGGGTTTCTTGGGACTGTAATTGATCCCTTGAAGACTGCTGCTGATGCTGAGTGCTAGGCTCAACCTCCATGCTGACACAATCCTCCTCCTCCTCCTCTTCCTGTGTGATAGGCGGGCCAGCAGGAACACTGTCTGGATAAAGGGGGCCTTAAGAGGTAGGGAAGTCCTCCTCTTCCTCCCTCTGTTCTGCCACAAGTGCCCTGTCCATTATTCCATGCAGCGTGTGCTCCAACAGGTGGACAAGAGGGACAGTGTCACTGATGCATGCACTGTCACTGCTCACCATCCTCGTGGCCTCCTCAAATGGTGACAGGACAGTGCATGCATCCCTGATCATGACCCATTGGCGTGGCAAAAAAAAACAAGCTCCCCTGACCCTGTCCTTGTGCCATATTGGCACAGATACTCATTGATGGCCCTCTGCTGCATGTACAGCCGCTGCAGCATGGCCAAAGTTGAGTTCCACCTGGTGGGCATGTCACAGATTAGGCGGTTATTGTGCAGGTTGTATTCCTTTTGGAGGTCAGCCAGCCGAGCACTGGCATTATATGACCGGCGGAAATGCACACAGAGTTTCCTGGCCTGCCTCAGGACATCCTATAAGCCTGGGTACCTGCCCAGGAACTGCTGCACCACCAGGTTAAGGACGTGAGTAAACAGGGCACATGGATCAGTTGTCCCTGTCGGAGGGAGGAGAGGAGGTTGGTGCCATTGTCGCAAACCACCATTCCTGGCTTAAGCTGGCGTGGCATCAACCACCTCTGAGCCTGCCCCTGCAGAGCTGACCGAATCTCTGCCCCAGTGTGGCTCCTGTCCCCCAAGCACACCAGCTTGGCATCTTTTTGCCTGCGTACTTGCGTAGCCCCTTGAACGCCTACAGAGCACCGCTGGTTCCGAGGACAAATCAGCAGCGGAAGAGGCCATGGAGGAAGAAGAAGAGGAAGGGGTGGAGGAGAGAGGTGTGTCAGAATCACCACTCCTTTGTGAAACAAAAAAAAAGAATCACCACTAGTAGCATTAGTAGCATCAGGCACACACGTAGAGTCAGTGACCTCATCATCCCCTCCCTCCTCATCACTGGAGAAAACCTGGCAGTATGCTGCAGCTTAGGGAACATGACTGCCAGTTTGCTGTCCTTCTTGGGCACCCCCTCTCTCTGGGCTCAGGTTACTGCCTTCCTCAAGCTGGGTACCATCATCAGAGCCTTCAAAACGCTGCGCATCCTCCTGCAGCATGTACCCAACACTGTGGTCAAACAGTTCGGGGAACTCCTCAGGAGGACATGGTGGGGCTAGGGAAGGAGTCACTGATGCCATTGAGCCGAGAGAAGAGGCCGCTTTGGCTGACAAAGTACCCTGATGCTGGGTTACAGCTACAGCATGTTGCGGCTCAACGCGGTCAGCTGCCGAAAAAAAGGACAAGCGTGCCCCACGGCCACGTGCTGATAAGGATGCACCGTGTCCACGACCAGCACTGTTGCCTCTAGACACAGCGCCTGCTTGCCCTCTTTTATTGGCCTGTGTGTGTCTTCCTCTCCTTGTTGGTTTTCCAGACATACTTTATTTGATGTATTGGAATAGGTAGGTACACATGGAATTGTCTGCAGTCAGCTTTAGCTTCACACTGTGGCCAGTATACAGTATACTGACTGAAAATACTGCAGCTGCCTGCCTTTAGTATTATTAGGAAGAGAACACCAGCAATTGTCTGCAGTTAGCTTTAGTTGCACAATGCGCACAGGATACAGTACACTGACTGAAAATACTGCAGCTGCCTGCCTGTGGTATTATTAGGAAGAGAACACCAGCAATTGTCTGTAGTTAGCTTTAGTTGCACACTGTGCACAGGATACAGTACATTGACTGAAAATACTGCAGCTGCCTGCCTGTGGTATTATTAGGAAGAAAACACCAGCAATTGTCTGCAGTTAGCTTTAGTTGCACACTGTGCACAGGATACAGCACACAGGATACAGCACACTGACTGAAAATACTGCAGCTGCCTGCCTGTGGTATTATTAGGAAGAGAACACCAGCAATTGTCTGCAGTTAGCGTTAGTTGCACACTGTGCACAGGATACAGTACACTGACTGAAAATACTGCAGCTGCCTGCCTGTGGTATTATTAGGAAGAGAACACCAGCAATTGTCTGCAGTTAGCTTTAGTTGCACACTGTGCACAGGATACAGTACACTGACTGAAAATACTGCAGCTGCCTGCCTGCCTGCCTGTGGTATTATTAGGAAGAGAACATCAGCAATTGTCTGCAGTTAGATTTAGTTGCACACTGTGCACAGGATAAAGTACACTGACTGAAAATACTGCAGCTGCCTGCCTGTCAGTATATTAGGAAGAGAACACAAGCAATTGTCTGCAGTTACCTTTAGTTGCACACTGTACACAGGATACAGTACACTGACTGAAAATACTGCAGCTACCACAATCAACTGCCTGCCTGTCAGTATACCGTATATACTCGAGTATAAGCCGACCCGAATATAAGCCGAGGCACCTAATTTTACCACAAAAAAATGGGAAAACTTATTGACTCGAGTATAAGCCTAGGGTCCAGAAACAGGTAAGAAAAATGTTGAAAGGTATGGGGGATAAAACATATTGAGAGCGACCATAGGAACCTAATATGTACAGTCTGGAGGAAAGAAGGGAAAGGGGAGACATAATTGAAACCTGTAAATACATCAAGGGGTGATTAGGGTTCAGGAGGGCAATTTTATCAATATGAAACCAAAATCAAGAACACGGGACATGACCTCAGACTAACTAGAGGAGAGTTCAAAACTAATCTTAGAAAGTATTATTTTACTGAAAGGGTAGTTGATGCTTTCAATAAACTTCCTGCAGAGGTAGTGAGAGACAGTCAACAGTAAATGACTTCAAACATGCTTGGGACAAACATAGATCTATACTCAGAAAACAAAGTTAACGAAAAAAACAAAAACAAAACAAAACAAACAAAAAAAAAGTGGGTAGACTTGATGGACTGCTCTGTCTTTTTCGGTCATCACTTTGCTATGTTTCTTTGAAAACTTTCTGTGAACATACTTCATGTATAGGTTTCCTGTGATGGGTTGACCACGCTGCTTCTCTATAGATACGGTATAATGACTGGGCATTGTCACCCTAGAACAGGATGGGTGTTACTGGAGATTGACACTCCCAGAAGTGTTGGTTTAAAAGAGACTTCAGGTGACAATTCCTCTAAATTAGGGCCACATATGGCAAGACGAGCAGTGGGGAGGTAAGTATTACTGTCTTCTTAACACGGAAAACTATAATCAAATGGTGGGTTGCTTAAGGCAACACATTCTAAATGACAAGAAAAAAAGAGAAAGAAAAAGATTGATCTTTTTGGGGTCAGGACACAAGTGGACCAAGCCTAAAATGTATTTCAAAATATTTTATTAACAAAGTCATATAAAAACAGTATCCGTTTAAAAATCTATTGCTGGAGCATATGCAACACCCCCCTTTAAATTATAGCCCGTATGGGTCAAAATATCCATTCATGGATTAAAACCCCCACAATCGCAAACAGTACTTTAAAACACTTCTATGCTTGCAGGGGAGGCTTCCATCACGGGCTACATGCCTCAACGCATTTTGCGGTTAACCCCACTTCTTCAGGAGGAATAGGGGGCTCTTTAAAAACAACACACTCCAAGGATCCAATCCAACCCATTTGTATCAAAACACATATCGATAATCATAGGTGTGAGCAGCCTATTGCATTAGGGTGTGCACCCCAACGCTCAAACACACATGCGTGTGTGTGAATGTATAGATATCTATCAGTAGGGCAGTGGACAGTGTCAGCAGAGCAGAGGTTGGTGTCAGTACTACAATGGACGTTGTCAGTAGTTTTTTATTTTTATATATATATTTATTATTATATACAATTTTTTTTAAATGTATTTATTTACAAAATTAGATATTAAAATTTTTAGGAGCCCCATTGGGGGGCTTTGGTGAAATATCAGAGATGTCTCACTTTTGAGGGCAGAGATTCCCCACTGCCTTTCTCTGCAGCCTCAGCTGCACTGGGCAAAGAATGAATGGGAAGTGCTCTGTGACGAGTGCTCTGTGATGGGAACCAATCACTCACTGTGTTCATTCAGCAAAGGAATGGGCTGGTAAATTACATATTTACCAGCCCCTTCCCCGCTCTTCATCCTGAAACCTCTCCCTGTGTGCCCACAGCAGCTGGCAGGAGAGGAGGGACGCTGGCAGAGATGCTTGGGTGGGGGGGTGGTGAATAGGGGTGGAGCCCAGTCAGTAGGGGGAATCTGCACTTCATGGGGGATTAGGGTGTGCCCAGGCATATCTGGCACACCCTGAGCGCACACATATGTTGATAAAATAAAAAATATCTAAGCATCTATGGCCACTATATCACCATAAAATGGGTGGGGGGATGATTGCCTCTCCCCCCCCAAATGTACAACAGCAAACTTGATGACCAGTAAAGTGTTATAGAGATGATGACTTGTTTCACTCCTTCACTGCCCGCCCAATCAGCAAGCTGGGAGCGGTAAGGTGACCTCACTGTATTCCTTAGCTCAAAAAGAGAAAATGATGTCACGCTCCTGGATGTGCTGTGTGGCAGAGGGGTATGAATTAAACAAATGAGCTGAACAAAACCACAAATCTTTTGTCCAATCAGACAGTTCCCATTTGTGTATTTTATATGTAACTATAGCTGCTTTCCTGGAGTGCCGCTTTAAGCAGAAATCTTGCCCCCAAAACCACTAAAACCTATGTCCATACAGCGCCAAGTCCATCACTTACCTTCCCTCTACTCCGCCTTCCCAGCATCATGTTCACCAATAAATTAGAGATCTTTTTAATTTGGCGTATCAGTGTCACTCGCAACCTCCAATAAGCATTTGATTTGTGCAGAAAAGTGCGTAGGCGCTACTTTGGTTAGAGGACACGGTCTGCCATTTCAAAGACATTTGCCTTTCGTCTCACCGAGTAACATAAAAAAACTCTGATAAGAGTGTGAAGGAACAAACTGACATTTCTCTCCCTAGAGAGTCAAATTATTTGTTTGCCTTTTGTTTCCACCTATCTCGCTCACTTTTGGTCTGCAAGATTCTATTGTGTAATAGTCTTTTTTGATCATAGCTGTTATCGCGGTTGATTCTGTCAGCGCTGTCGCACTGGCTAGCCTGACATGTCTGCTATTGCTGGTGTCAACATGCATTGCCATCTCACTTCTTCTTTCCTTTTCACGGAGGAGGCTTGCATTCCCTTTTTTAGTGGCTATAATTATCCGAATCTCTTTTCCCAACAGAAGTAAAAAAAAAACAAAAAAAAAAATAATATGAAATAAAAAAAATAAAAAAGTACTAGAGGGTTTGACAGGGGAGCATGAAATCACTAGAGACAAAGGACACCAAAGCTCATGGGAACATAATGGCTTTTAAAATGTGTATTTCTTATTTACTAGCAAATTCTAAGTCAAGGAATAACTTCAGGCAACAAGTAAACTGTTCAGTCACCTTCTAATTCTATCCAAGAAACAGTGAAAATGGACTAAACCTACAAAGTCCAAATAGTCTACCTTTCGGCTCCCTTCATACCTATGTGCCGCATGTAGTAAAACATGTATTTTACATTCATTTAAAATTGCACCCTAATGCACAACTACAGTTGCAGGTAATGCTCCCGAGTCGCAGCACATCAGAATGTATATATTATACCAAAGTGTGCGCCGCTAGGTCACTCAAATAATCAAATGTGATGTAATAAGCGAATGCACTGGGAACTATTAACATACTTATATCCAACTTATTTTGTGCATTATATTCCACCATTAGTGTCCATAACTAGTGTCTATTATATATAACCAAACAAGTGCTCCACCAGTTCTGTGTCTCTTTAAATGCCAAAGAAAGTGCTCTGTGTTTTTACTTTTGACACCTTCTCCTGTGCACAATGAGACTCACCGGCAGATCCTTTGACCCTATGAACATATGGGTCAAATAGCTGTAACAAAGCCTCTATTTCCAGTGCCATTTCATATCTTCTCTCACTGTCTCCGGTCTCTCCACTGCTCAAAAAAGGAATGAAAGTACCGCAGACAACATCATAGAGCTACCCATTTATTTACATGCCCCCAATACGCACACCATATCACATACTGTTATGCCGCGTACACACGGTCGGACGGAAAAATAGAGAACCTGCTCTCTATCTAAGTCCGTCAGAATTTCCGACAGAAAAAGTCAGATGGAGCATATACACGGTCGGAATTCCTGACCAAAAGCTCCCATCTGACTTTTTCTGTCGGAAATTCCGACCGTGTGTACGCGGCATTACTGTATATTAGACTCACATGGTCCAGCGCCAAGACCGGCACCCAGTGTTATCCAGCAAGACTGTATAAGTCAGCCACCACTGCCCGGGAAACCCGGAAGCGACCTGCGTTCCAACGGGCGGAAGTGACATCACAGTGGGGTCCTAATTCTCCACCTCAAAGCGTTTTACCATACTCGGTGTCTTCAGGTATTATTACAGATTAACCAACTTAGTCATCCATGGACTGTGAAGTTGCAGTTGCTGTGGGTCACGTGGTGATGTGCAACCTGGTAGACACTGTGGTCACAAGTAGAGTTGAGCGGACACCTGGATGTTCGGGTTCGACGGGTTCGGCCGAACTTCGGAAAAAAGTTTGGGTTCGGGACCAAACTTTAACCCGAACCCGGACCGAACCCGAACCCCATTGAAGTCAATGGGGACCCGGACTTCTAAGGACTAAAAAGGCTCTAAAAAAGTAATGGAAAGGGCTAGAGGGCTGCAAATGGCAGCAAAATGTTGTTAAGAGCAGGGCAAGTGCTCTGCAAACAAATGTGGATAGGGAAATAACTTAAAATAACATAAAAAAAATAAAAATAAAAAATAATAATCTTGACCTAGGAGGACGAGGTCCATATGGAGTAGGAGGTTGAGGTGGCGGTGGATGTGGCTGTGTAGGTGGAAGCGGCGGTGGAGGAGGACGAGGTAGCCAACACTGGTTCAAAAATACAACAATGGCTGGGTAAGGCCGGTGATGTGTCGAATTCTGTCCCCCGTCAAATAGTTTCCACCCTGTACTGCGCTTGCTCAGTATGTAGGACAAGGGGATTTCGAAAATCTCCCAAGACGAACGGCGCCTGCGTGGTGAGTTCAGGTGAAGGCCACACCATCCGTGGTTCAAGCCGAGCCAAGTGAGGCCGTGCCCGAAGCGTGGCGATCGAACCGAGCCCGTGAGGGGCCCTGTTACTATGTGCTACCGTATGTCCACTTGGATGGTGGGGCTTGAACCTGCACTCACAGCGCAGGCGCCGTTCATCTTCGGAGATTTTGTGAATCTCCTTGTCCTCTGTACTGCGCAAGCGCTGCGCCTTCACAGTATGGGCCGGACACAATCCGATGGCCGGACAGTTTTTGTCACAACACCGGTATACATGTCTATTCTGCACAAGGTACGGACAAGTCCTGTGGGATCCATGCCTGGTTCATTTTAATGAACGTGAGCTTGTCCACATTGGCTCTGGACAGGCGGCTGCGCTTGTCTGTGATAACGCCCCCTGCCGTGCTAAATACACGTTCAGATAATACACTGGCTGCAGGGCAGGCCAGCACCTCCAAGGCATAAAGGGCAAGCTCAGGCCATGTGCCCAATTTGGAGACCCAGAAGTTAAAGGGGGCAGACCCGTCATCCAGTACGTGTAGGCCTGTGGACACATACTGCTCAACCATGCTGGTGAAATGCTGCCTCCTGCTAAGACGTTCCATCTCAGCTGGTGGTGCTGGTTGTTGTGGCGTGCTGACAAAGCTTTTCCACATTTCAGCCATGCTAACCCTGCCTTCTGAGGTGCTGCCGGTGCCCCGGCTGCGTTGGCGACCTCTTCCTCCTCCTCTGCCTTCGCCTTGTGCTTCCACCGTACGCCCGCTGTCAGGTGGGAATGCCACCAGCAGCTCGTCTACCAGCGTGCGCTTGTACTCGCGCATCTTACGATCCCGCTCCAGTGAGGGAATTAAGGACGGTACGTTGTCCTTGTAACGGGGATCCAGCAGGGTGGCCACCCAGTAATCAGCACCAGTTAAAATGTGGGCAACTCGGCGGTCATTGCGGAAACACTGCAGCATGTAATCGCTCATGTGTGCCAGGCTGCCCAGAGGCAAAGAAAAGCTGTCCTCTGTGGGAGGTGTATCGTCTGTGTCCTCTGTATCCCCCCAGCCACGCACCAGTGATGGCCACGAGCTGGTCTGGGTGCCACCCTGCTGTGAAAATGGCTCCTCCTCCTCCTCCACCTCGTCATCCTCCAGAACTGTGCCCTTTCTGCCGGACAATTGTGTACCTGGCGTTTGTTGGTGCAGGAACCCACCCTTGTTGCCACTTGTGAAAGACTGCCCTGAAAGCCTTTGAAATGATCCCGCTTCCTCCTCCTCCTCCTCATCCTCCTGTGCCACATCCTCTTCCATCATCGCCCGAAGCGTTTTTTCAAGGAGGCATAGAACTGGGATAGTAACGCTAAGAACGGCGTCATTGGCACTGGACATGTTGGTGGAGTACTCGAAACAGCGCAACAAGGCACACAGGTCTCGCATGGAGGCCCAGTTATTGGTGGTGAAGTGGTGCTGTTCCGCAGAGCGACTCACGCGTGATTGCTGCAGCTGAAACTCCACTATCGCCTGCTGCTGCTCGCACAGTCTGGCCAGCATGTGCAAGGTGGAGTTCCACCTTGTGGGCACGTCACATATGAGCGGGAAGGCCGAAGTTACGCTGCAGCGCTGACAGGCGAGCAGCAGCAGGGTGAGAACGCTGAAAGTGCGCACACACAGCCCGCACTTTCTGCAGCAGCTCTGGCATATTGGGGTAATTTTTAAGGAACCTCTGGACCACCAAGTTCAGCACATGCGCCAGGCAAGGGATGTGTGTCAAACCGGCTAGGCCCAGAGCTGCTACGAGATTTCGCCCATTATCGCACACCACCAGGCCGGGCTTGAGGCTCACTGACAGCAACCACTCATTGGTCTGTTGTTCCATGTCCCTCCACAACTCCTGCGCGGTGTGGGGTTTTTCCCCCAAACAGGAAAGTTTTAAAACTGCCTGCTGTCGTTTACCCCTGGCTGTGCTGAAGTTGGTGGTGAAGGTGTTACGCTGACCGGATGAGGAGGCGGTAGAGGATGAGGAAGCGGAGTAGGAGGAGTTAGCAACAGGAGGCAAACTGAAGCGCCCTGCAATCCTCGGTGGTGGAAGGACATGCACCAAACTGCTATCTGCCTCAGGCCCAGCCGCCACTGCATTTACCCAGTGTGCTGTTAGGGAGATATAACGTCCCTGACCGTGCTTACTGGTCCACGCATCCGTAGTTAGGTGGACCTTGCCACAGATGGCGTTGCGCAGTGCACACCTGATTTTGTCCCCCACTTGGTTGTGCAGGGAAGGGATGGCTCGCCTGGAAAAATAGTGGCGGCTGGGCACGACATACTGTGGGACAGCCAATGCCATCAGGCTTTTAAAACTCTGCGTCTCCACCATACGGAATGACAGCATTTCAAAGGCCAGGAGTTTTGAAATGCTGGCATTCAGGGCCAGGGATCGCGGGTGGCTAGGGGGGTACTTCCTCTTCCGCTCCAATGTTTGGGAGATAGAGAGCTGAACGCTTCCATGGGACATTGTGGAGATGGTTGGTGACCCAGGTGGTAGTGTTGCTGGCAGATCCTCTGTTTGCGGGGTGGCAGGTGCCACTGTCACTACAGAGGTGGATGAAGAGGCCGAGACTGCAGCAGAAGAGGAAGCAGGAGGAGCCAGAGACCTTTCTTGGTTTTTGAGGTGTCTACTCCACTGCAGCTCGTGCTTTGCACTTAGATGCCTGGTCATGCAGGTTGTGCTCAGGTTGAGAACGTTTATGCCTCACTTCAGCCTCTGATTGCACAGCCTGCAAACCACTCGTGTCTTGTCATCAGCACATTGTGTGAAGAACTGCCACGCTAGGGAACTCCTTGGACCTGGCTTTGGTGTGCTCGGTCCCTTGCTGCATTGGGCAGTAGCAGACATACTGTCTAGCGGACGGACGCTCCGCTTTTGCACCCTGCTCCCTCTTCTGCTGTGCTGGTGGCTCTGTGCGACCACCGCCTCTTCCTCCAAACTACACTGGTCGTCACCTGCATAACGTTCATTCCATGTGGGGTCGAGGACCTCATCGTCCTCCACATCATCTTCCACCCAGTCTTCACCCCTGCCCTCCTTGTCTGTCTGCACAATTGCGAAAGCAGCAGCAGTTGGCACCTGTGTTTCGTCATCATCCGAGACGTGCTGCGATGGTCCTCCCATGTACTCATCATGAAACATAAGTGGTTGGGCATCGGCGCACTCAATCTCTTCCACTTCTGGGGCAGGGCTAGGTGGATGGCCCTGGGAAACCCTGCTAACAGAGTCATCGAAAAGCAGAAGAGACTGCTGCATGATTTGGGGCTCAGACTGCTTGGCTGATTTGCAAGGGGGTGAGGTGAAAGACTGATGGACATGGGTTTCAGGTGCCAACTCTGTTCTTTCATCAGAAGAGTGGGTGGGAGACAATGTGAAGGAACCCGAGGCACTGTCAGCAACCCAATCTACTATCGCCTGTACTTGTCCTGGCCTAAACATTCGTACAGCCTCATTAGGCGTGACAAAATACCGCCGCAGGCTCGGTCGCCTACTCGCACCTGAGGAAGGTGTTTCACTTGTGCGTGTATCTGGCACAGATCCACCACGTCCTCTCCCTGCAACAGGAGCTCCACCAGCAGCACCACGACCGGGGCCACCACGTCCCTTTGACCTTCTCCTCATATTTTCCAAATTTAGGATGTTGCCCTAAATGGGTGTTTTTGGAAGAGCAGAACACACCCACAGTACGTAACCGCTGAATCGCACAGCTACAGAACTGCAGAAAATGCTATTCAGAAAAAAATTTGTTTTTTTTAGTATAGCACAGTAGAAGAAAACTATTTAGAAATTGTTTGTTTCACACACCTCCAAATATGTATAACACACTGCAAACTATTTTTTGTGCCCCTAAAAGGCGTTTTTTGGAAGAGCAGAACACACCCACAGTACGTAACCGCTGAATCGCACAGCTACAGAACTACAGAAAATGCTATTCAAAAAATTTTTTGTTTTTTTAGTATAGCACAGTAGGAGAAAACTGTATAGAAATTGTTTATTTCACACACCTCCACATATGTATAACACACTGCAAACTATTTTTTGTGGCCCTGAATGGCTCTTTTTGCAAGCGTACATTAAAGTGCAAATTTTTTTTTTTTTTGCCCTAAACGGGTCTTTTTTTTGCACGAGCAAAATAAAATGCAATTTTTTTTTTTTTTTGCCCTATGGGTCTTTTGGAAAAGAGCACAATAAAGTGCCTTTTTTTTTCCCCTAAAAGTTAGATTTTCTCTGACACTGGGCTCATGGCAGTGTAAAAAGACTGCACTGCACCACAAACAGGTAAACCTATGCAGATCGCTGATTTTAATCTCTGAATCTGGACTCCTATATAATATTCTCTCTCCCTGAAAGCACCAACAGGAACCTGGCCCTACACTACACTATCTCTCTATCTTTTCCCTCAGATTGCAGAATCAGGACTACCTCATGTATTTTTCTATCTCTCCCTAAAAGCAGCAGTAGCAGACTAGATCCTCTCCCTATCTATTCTGAAGCAGAGTGATGTGTGTGCTGTGTGCCTCTAGCTTATATAGAAGCTGGGTCACATGTTGCACTGACCAATCACAGCCATGCCATTTGTAGGCATGGCTATGATGGCCTCTAAGGGCACACCAGCTAATCAAAAGGTGATTGGCTGGCCCCTGAAGCATTTCTAAATGCGTAATTAGATTGCCGAACCCGAACCCGAACTTTTGCGCAAAGTCCGGGTTCGGGTTCGGGTTTGGGAAAAAGCTAAAGTTCGGTACGGACCCGAACTTTACAGTTCGGGTTCGCTCAACACTAGTCACAAGATGGTGACAAGTTCCCCAGTTGTATATGAGAAGATTCTGTTGTCTCACAATCTACAGTAGACCCCCTGGAGCAGGGACTGGCTTATCAACCACTGCTAGGGGGGCTACAAGGTTGCCGTGCTGTATATGAGAAGCAAATAGCTTTTTAGAGCAGATAGCTCCTCCGAGTTCCCCAGTTGTATATGGGAAGCAGATAGCATGAATTCTCTTGTCTCACAATCTACAGTAGACCCCCTGGAGCAGGACCTGGCTTATCGACCACTACTAGGGGGATCTACAAGTTTACCCAGTTGTATATGAGAAGCAGATAGCTCCTCTGAGTTCCTCAGTTGTATATGAGAAGCAGGTAGACCGAATTTTCTTGTCTCACGATCTACAGTAGACCCCCTGGAGCAGGACCTGGCTTATCGACCACTACTAGGGGGATCTACAAGGTTACCCAGTTGTATATGAGAAGCAGAAAGCCCAAATTCTCTTGTCTCACGATATACAGTAGACCCCCTGGAGCAGGACCTGACTTATCAACTGCTAGGGGGAGCTAAAAGTTTGCCCAGTTGTATATGAGAAGTAGATAGCTTCTCCGGGTTTCCCAGTTGTATACGGTATGAGAAGCAGAAAGCGCTAATTCTCTTGTCTCATGATCTACAGTAGACCCCCTGGTGAAGGAACTGGCTTATCACCCACTGCTAGGGGGGCTACAAAGGTTGGATTCACATTGTTCCAAGTGCATTTTCATGCATTTATTACATGCAGCAGCAATCATTAATTTTCATGCTCTGTGGCTGTCATCAATAAATCCTATAATGCTCCTTCATGTATCAAAGAGTGGACAACCTCTATCAAAAAAACAAAAAAACATCTTCCACATTTTAAGGCCCCATGCACACGAGACGCCGGTGCAAACTCTGCTGAACACACGTTTTTAAAGGCTAAAACCGGCGTTTAAAAACGCCCGTTTTGCCGCGATTTTAGCGGCGTTTTACCGCGTTTTACCACGTTTGCGTCTATAGGCGTTTAGTTAAGAAACATCATAAGACCCTCCCTAAGTTTAAAAAACATTATTATTTAACCATTTCAGCCATTTTGGGAGACCAGCAGCTGAGAGAGCAGCAGTGTACTTGTATTTAGCGTATCACTTGCCACATCATCTGCCACAAGCTGTGGATTGTCCACTTGCCACGGCACCTGATACGTCACCTGGCCACGTCACCTGCCACAAGTTGTGAATTGTCCACTTGCCATGTCACCTGCCACGTCACCTGGCCACAAGTTGTGGATTGTCCACTTGCCACATCACCTGGCCACGTCACCTGGCCATGTCACCTGCCACGTCACCTGCCACAAGTTGTGGAATGTTCACTTGCCACGTCACCTGGCCACGTCACCTGCCACAAGTTGTGCATTGTCCACTTGCCACGTCACCTGCCACGTCACCTGGCCACAAGTTGTGGATTGTCCACTTGCCACATCACCTGGCCACGTCACCTGGCCACGTCACCTGGACATGTCACCTGCCACGTCACCTGCCACAAGTTGTGGAATGTTCACTTGCCACATCACCTGCCACGTCACCTGGCCACGTCACCTGGCCACGTCACCTGCCACAAGTTGTGCATTGTCCACTTGCCACGTCACCTGGCCACATCACCTGCCACGTCACCTGGCCACGTCACCTGCCACAATTTGTGGATTTCCACCTGCCACGTCACCTGGCCACAAGTTGTGGATTGTCCACTTGCCACGTCACCTGCCACGTCACCTGGCCACAAGTTGTGGATTGTCCACTTGCCACATCACCTGGCCACGTCACCTGGCCACGTCACCTGGCCATGTCACCTGCCACGTCACCTGCCACAAGTTGTGGAATGTTCACTTGCCACGTCACCTGCCACGTCACCTGGCCACGTCACCTGGCCACGCCACCTGCCACAAGTTGTGCATTGTCCACTTGCCACGTCACCTGGCCACATCACCTGCCACGTCACCTGGCCACGTCACCTGCCACAATTTGTGGATTTCCACCTGCCATGTCACCTGGCCACAAGTTGTGGATTGTCCACTTGCCAAGTCACCTGCCACATCACCTGCCATGTCACCTGGCCACGTCACATGCCATGTCACCTGGCCACGTCACCTGCCACAATTTGTGGATTGTCCACTTGCCACGTCACCTGCCATGTCACCTGCCATGTCACCTGGCCACGTCACATGCCACGTCACCTGCCACAATTTGTGGCTTTCCACCTGCTACGTCACCTGGCCACGTCACCTGGCACAAGTTGTGGATTGTCCACTTGCCACGTCACCTGCCACATCCCCTGCCATGTCACCTGGCCACGTCACATGCCATGTCACCTGACCACGTCACCTGCCACAAGTTGTGGATTGTCCACTTGCCACGTCACCTGCCACATCACCTGCCATGTCACCTGGCCACGTCACCTGGCCACGTCACCTGCCACAATTTGTGGATTGTCCACCTGCCACGTCACCTGCCACATCACCTGGCCACATCACCTGCCACAAGTTGTGGATTGTCCACTTGCCACATCACCTGGCCACATCACCTGCAACAAGTTGTGGATTGTCCACTTGCCACGTCACCTGCCACATCACCTGGCCACGTCACCTGCCACAATTTGTGGATTGTCCACCTGCCACGTCCCCTGCCACATCACCTGGCCACGTCACCTGCCACAATTTGTGGATTGTCCACCTGCCACGTCACCTGGCCACGTCACCTGCCACAAGTTTTGGATTGTCCACTTGCCACGTCACCTGCCACGTCACCTGCCACGTCACCTGCCACAATTTGTGGATTGTCCACCTGCCACGTCACCTGGCCACGTCACCTGCCACAAGTTTTGGATTGTCCACTTGCCACGTCACCTGCCACGTCACCTGCCACAATTTGTGGATTGTCCACCTGCCACGTCACCTGGCCACGTTACCTGCCACAAGTTGTGGATTGTCCACTTGCCACGTCACCTGGCCACGTCACCTGCCACAATTTGTGGATTGTCCACCTGCCACGTCACCTGCCATGTCACCTGGCCACGTCACCTGGCAACATCACCTGCCACAAGTTGTGGATTGTCCACTTGCCACGTCACCTGCCACAAGTTGTGGATTGTCTACAGTGCAATGCAAGCAATTACAGTTTTTTTTCATATTTTTTTGATGGTTTTTCATCATTTGCCATCATTTTTGAGATTTCTAATGTTAAAAAATAGGTCACCTTTAAAAACGCTAATAAACGAAATCGCGGCAAAACGCCGGTACCGCGTTTTGCCGCGTTTAGCCGCGTTTAGCCGCGTTTTGCGTCTGAAACGTGGAAAACTTTTGCGTCTGAACCCATTTTTTTGCTTCTGGAAAAACGAGGTTAAACGCAACTGCCTAAAAACGGCAATAAACGAGACTGTGTGCATGGACACATAGGATAACATTGAATGGGTTCAGGAGCAGTTGAAAAAAGTGTCCAACTGCCTCTGAACGCGCGTTTAACAGCAAATAACAGCGTCTCGTGTGCATGGGGCCTAAAGCTCCCTTTCCTTGTGCCCGTATACAGGTTATCACAAGAAAAGCATTCCTATTTAAAATACATTTTTAATTTCGCTTGTTCCCGTTTAGTACAACAAATGCACAAATATTTATTTTTTCTGCTGTCGAAAAGTAAATGTTTACAACATTTGGCAGATCATGCTGCAAAGCATGGTTGGTAGTCGGTCCAATCCTCACTTTGTATTTCTCTTTAGGCCTCATGCCCACGGACGTTTTTACAGCCGCGTTTTTGAGCGTTTTTTACAGCTTAAAAACGCCTGTCCATGTTAGTCTCTAGCTTCATGCCCACCTAGACGTTTTTGAGCTGCAAATAGCATAGACGTTTTTAAGCTGTAAAAAAAACCCAGGACCAGTGCATTCCTCAGCGTCAGAATTAGGCAGAAAAAAACGCGAGCGTCAAATAACGCGCAAAAACGCGCACTAACGCGCAAAAACGCGCACAAACGCGCGGTCGCGTTTTTAGCTCCGACGTTTTTTTTTTTTTTTCAAAAAAAATAAAAAATATTTACAATAACATGGACAGGCGTTTTTAAGCTCTAAAAAACGTAGCTGTAAAAATGTCAGTGGGCATGAGGCCTTATTGTTATATCTCAGAATAATTGCTTACAATGAACAGGCACGCTTCCTAAGAAATAAAGCGAGACGTAGGAGTTTTTCTTCATAACAAGCTGCTTCAATGGCTGAATGGCGGGTTATACTTTGCTGTCAGACATGCATCTATACTAATGTGTTCTATTCACCTTCTCTCGGTCCCTCACAGCAGGCTGTCGGGCCTACACCTACTGTAATCTGCTGCTTACTCTTGCAGCAAGTGGTGTCCTGGTGCGGCTGTTCCGATTAAGATTGGGGTTGTGGTAGGAGGATTGGCACCATCGGATCATTAAAGGGGACCTTTCACTAGCTAAATCTGCATGAATGCATTCCTGACATGTCACAATATAAAACAGAAGTTAAATTTTTCAAATTTGCTGTGCCTTAGTCATTTAAGAAATGGTTCTTGAGCTCCAGACAATGCAGAGCTGGGTGCTTTAGGCCCCCGTCACCATGCCCAATGGGGGCAGGGAGAGAATCCTAAGCCTTTGGTAACCTTTGGCCAGGGTGACTTGGAGCCCATACATATCTTCCTTTCCTCACTCCACTTCCGAACAAGCAACAATGATTTGTACCTGGGGTGCAAGAGTTTTGCTCCCATTCACTCCACGATGCTGTTATAGATGCCTTAGTGGCCAATCACCAGGACCCATCACCATGCCCCATGGGGGCAGGGAGAGAATCCTAAGCCTTTGGTAACCTTTGGCCAGGGTGACTTGGAGCCCATACATATCTTCCTTTCCTCACTCCACTTCTGAACAAGCAACAATGATTTGTACCTGGGGTGCAAGAGTTTTGCTCCCATTCACTCCACGATGCTGTTATAGATGCCTTAGTGGCCAATCACCAGGACCCATCACCATGCCCCATGGGGGCTTGGAAAGCATCCTAAGCCTTGTGTAACCTTTGACCAGGCTGACTTGGAGCCCATACATATATTTTTCTTCTCACTCCACTTCTGAACAAGCAACAATGATTTATACCTGGGGGGAAAGAATTTTGCTCCCATTCACTCCAAAATACTGTTATGGATGCTTTAGTGGCCAATCACCAGGACCCATGACTGTTACCTGGGGGCAGAGAGAGAATATTCAGCCTTGTGTAAACTTTCGGCAGGGTAACTTGGTGCCCATACATGTCTTCCTCTTCTCACTTTGCTTTAAAATAAACAACAAAGATTTGTACCTGGGGTGCAATGGTTTTGTCCCCATTCACTCCACGACACTGCTATGGATGCCTTAGTGGCCAATCATCAGGTCTCATCACTGTTACTTGGGGGAAGGGAGAGAATCCCTAGCCTTGTGTAAACTTCAACCAGATTGACTTGGTGCCCATGCATATCTTCCTCTCCTCACTGCGCTTCCAAAAAAGCAACAATGATTTGTACATAGGTTTTCCTCCCAATCACTCCATAATGTGACTATGCTTTATTTGCCAATCACCAGGCCCCATCATTGTTACGGGGGGAGTGGAGAGAGTCCTAAGCCTTGTGTACACTTTGACCAGGGTGACTTGGAGCCTAAACATGGCTTCCTCTCATCACTCCATCTTTAGATGCAATTTTCTATTTTTGTTGGTGACATAATTGGGGAGACTTTTCCCTACTTCCTGCTCCTGTGAGGCCCACACAAGACATGGAAAGGGCAGTAGTCACCAGTAAAGGAAGATACAAAACAGCTGTAAAAACATTTTGAGAAGTCCCAAGCCTCCAAACACTACTAAAATGCATTTATGTGTTTCCATTGGAAGCATTTCCTATTACCTCCGGTCCTGAAGGACACAAAAGCTCCAATTTTATACACTATATGGCCAAAGAGACATGTTAGACAGTTATGCAAAGCCAATCTTGTGGCAACAGTCTGGAGGAGGTAATTTTCTATTCCACCATGACTATGCCCCTGTGCACAAACAAAGAAAGAGCTGCTCGCAAGCCTTAAATTGGGTGGCTTTCCCAAAAACTGGGTGCTGGACACTAGCAGGGGCTCATCTTGTACCCAATGAAGATGCATTAATTCAGGAGAGAAGGAGGCCGGCGCGGCTGTGCTTTGTAAAGGATTCAAATGCTGTCAATCTTTTTGATCCAGAAAAAGGAAATAGTGCATCCCGTTTATTTACATGCCCTAATATGCACACCATATCACATACAGTATATTAGACTCACATGGTCCAGTCCCAAGACCGGCACCAAGTGTAATCCAGCAAGACTGTATAAGTCGGCCGTCCTGCTCCGGAAACCCGGAAGTGGTGTGCATTCCAACGGGCGGAAGTGACATCACAGTGGGGTCTTAATTTGCCACCTCAAAGCGTTTTACCATACTTGGCGTCCTCAGGTATTATTACAGATTAACCAACTAAGTCATCCATGGACTGTGAAGTTGCATTCGATAGTGGGCCACATGGCGATGTGCCTCCTGGTAGGCCCTATGGTCACAGGATGGTGACAAGTTCCGCAGCCGTATATGAGAACATTCTCTTGTCTTACAATCTACAGTAGACCTCCTGGAGCAGGGACTGGCTTACCAACCACTGCTGGGGGGGGGGGGCTACAAGGTTGCTGTGCTGTATATGAGAAGCAAAAAGCTTTTTAGAGCAGATAGCTCCTCCGAGTGCTCCAGTTCTACAGTAGACCCCCTGGAGCAGGACCTGGCTTATCGACCACTACTAGGGGGATCTACAAGTTTACCCAGTTGTATATGAGAAGCAGATAGCTCCTCTGAGTTCCTCAGTTGTATATGGGAAGCAGATAGCATGAATTCTCTTGTCTCATGATCTACAGTAGACCCCCTAGAGCAGGACCTGGCTTATCAACCACTACTAGGGGGAGCTACAAGGTTACCCAGTTGTATATGAGAAGCAGATAGCTCCTTCGAGTTCCCCAGTTGTATATGAATAGCAGATAGCCCGAATTCTCTTGTCTTGTGATCTTCAGTAGACCCCCCTGGAGCAGGACCTGGCTTATCAACCACTACTAGGGGGGCTACAAGGTTACCCAGTTGTATATGAGAAGCAGATAGCTCCTCCGAGTTCCCCAGTTGTATATGAATAGCAGATAGCCCGAATTCTCTTGTCTTGTGATCTTCAGTAGACGCCCCTGGAGCAGGACCTGGCTTTTCAACCACTACTAGGGGGAGCTACAAGGTTACCCAGCTGTATATAAGAAACAGATAGCTCCTCTGAATTCCCCAGTTGTATATGAGAAGCAGATAGCCCAAATTCTCTTGTCTCACGATCTACAGTAGACCCCCTGGAGTAGGACCTGGCTTATCAACCACTACTAGGGGGCCTACAAGGTTACCCAGTTGTATATGAGAAGCAGATAGGCAAAATTCAAAATTCTCTTGTCTCACAATCTACAGTACACCACCCGAGCAGGATTTGGCTTATCAACAACTAATAAGGGGAGCTAAAAGTTTGCCAAGTTGTATATGAGAAGCAGATAGCTTCTCCAGGTTTCCCAGTTGTATATGAGAAGTAGATAGCTTCTCCAGGTTTCCCAGTTGTATATGAGAAGTAGATAGCTTCTCCAGGTTTCCCAGTTGTATACAGTATGAGAAGCAGATAGCGCTAATTATCTTGTCTCATAATCTACAGTAGACCCCCTGGTGCAGGAACTGACTTATCAACCACTGCTAGGGGGGCTACAAGGTTGGATTTACATTATTCCAAGTGCATTTTCATGCATTTATTACATGCAGCAGCAATCATTAATTTTCATCCTCTGTGGTTGTCATCAATTAAACCTATAATGTTCCTTCATGTATCAAAGATTGGACAACTCCTACCAAAAAAAAAAAACAAAAAAAAAAACCCATCTTCCACATTTTAAAGCTCCCTTTCCTTGTGCTCATATACAGATTATCACAAGAAAAGCATTCCTATTTGAAATACATTTTTAATTTCGCTTGTTCCCGTTTAGTACAACAAATGCACAAATATTTATTTTTTCTGCTGTCGAAAAGTAAATGTTTACAACATTTGGCAGATCATGCTGCAAAGCATGGTTGGTAGTCGGTCCAATCCTCACTTTGTATTTCTCTTTATTGTTATATCTCAGAATAATTGCTTACAATGAACAGGCCCGCTTCCTAAGAAATAAAGCGAGACGTAGGAGTTTTGCTTCATAACAAGCTGCTTCAATGGCTGAATGGCGGGTTATACTTTGCTGTGAGACATGCATCTATACTAATGTGTTCTATTCACCTTCTCTCGGTCCCTCACAGCAGGCTTTCGGGCCTACACCTACTCTAATCTGCTGCTTACTCTTGCAGCTGTTTGTGCTATGGTGTGGCTGGTCCGATTAAGATTGTGGTTGTGGTAGGAGGATTGACACCATTGGATCGTTAAAGTGGACCTTTCGCTAGCTAAATCTGCATGAATGCTTCCTGACAAGTCACAATATAGAACGGAAGTAAAATTTTCCAAATATGCTGTGCCTAAAAAATGGTTCTTGAGCTCCAGACAATGCAGAGCTGGGTGCTTTAGCGGCCACTCATCAGGCTTTGTCACCATGCCTAATGGGGGCAGGGAGAGTATTCTAAGCCTTTGGTAAACTTTGACCAGGGTGACCTGGAGCCCATACATATCTTCCTCTCCTCACTCCACTTCCGAACAAGCAACAATGATTTGTACCTGGGGTGCAAGAGTTTTGCTCCCATTCACTCCACAATACTGTTATGGATGACTTAGTCGCCAATCACCAGGACCCATCACCATGCCCCATAGGGGCAGGGAAAGAATCCTAAGCCTTGTGTAACCTTTGACCAGGCTGACTTGGAGCCCATACATATCTTTTTCTTCTCACTCCACTTCCGAACAAGCAACAATGATTTGTACCTGGGGGAAGGAGTTTTGCTCTCATTCACTCCACAATACTGTTATGGATGCCTAATGCCTAGTACACACGTACGGGATTCCCGGTGGTAAAAAGTCCGCCGGGAAACCCGAGGGCAAAACCAAGAACCTGCTTGGTAACTTTTTTCCCCTACACACGACCGGGTTTCCCGACAGGAAAACTGCCATGAGAGCTTTGGTCGGGAATCCCGGCCATGTGTATGCTCCATTGCAGTGTTTCCCATAGGAAAACTGCCAGGTTAAAAAACGCCGGGAATCCTGGCGGGGAAAAAAGAAAACATGTTTTAATTTTTCTTCCCGCAGTTTTCCTGTCGGGAAAACAGCGATGGAGCATACACACGGCCAGTTTTCCTGGCCAAAAGCTCTCATGGCAGTTTTCCCGATGGGAAAACCGGTCGTGTGTACGAGGCATTAGTGGCCAATCACCAGGACCCATGACTGTTACCTGGGGGCAGAGAGAGAATCTTCAGCCTTGTGTAAACTTTTGCCAGTGTAACTTGGTGCCCATACATATCTTCCTCTTCTCACTTTGCTTTAAAAAAAACAACAATTTGTACCTGGGGTACAACAGTTTTGTTCCCATTCACTCCATGACACTGCTATGGATGCCTTAGTGGCCAATCATCAGGTCCCATCACTTTTACTTGGGGGCAGGGAGAGAATCCTTAGCCTTGTGTAAACTTTGACCAGATTGACTTGGTACCCATGCATATCTTCCTCTCCCCACTGTGCTCCAAAAAAGCAACAATGATTTGTACCTAGAGTATAGAGTTTTGCTTCTATTCACTCCATAATGTGACTATGGATGCTGTATTTGCCAATCACCAGGCCCCATCATTGTTATGGGGGGGAGTGGAGAGAGTCCTGAGTAGGGATGAGCCTAACACCCCCTGGTTTAGTTCGCACCAGAACATGCGAACAGGCAAAAAATTTGTTCGAACACGCGAACACCGTTAAAGTCTATGGGACACGAACATAAAAAATCAAAAGTGCTAATTTTAAAGGTTAATATGCAAGTTATTGTCATAAAAAGTGTTTGGGGACCCGGGTCCTGCCCCAGGGGACATGTATCAATGCAAAAAAAAGTTTTAGAAATGGCCGTTTTTTCGGGAGCAGTGATTTTAATAATGCTTAAAGTGAAACAATAAAAGTGAAATATTCCTTTAAATTTTGTACCTGGGGGTGTCTAAAGTATGCCTGTAAAGTAAAGTCGCGCATGTTTCCCGTGTTTAGAATTGTCCTTGCACAAAATGTATTTTCTGAAGGAAAAAAAAGTAATTTAAAACCACTAGCGGCTATAATGAATTGTCGGGTCCCCGGCAATACAGATCAAAGTCATTGAAAAAACGGTAGGGGTCCCCCCCACAGTCCATTACCAGGCCCTTTGGGTCTGGTATGAATATTAAGGGAAACCCTGAACCCCCAAAAAAAAACGTGGTTGTCCCCCCAAATTCCATATCAGGCCCTTCAGGTCTTAAGATATTAAGATATTAAGGGGAACCCCGCACCAAAATTAAAAAAAAAATGGTGTGGGGTCCCCCCCAAAAATCCATGCCAGACCCTTATCCGAGCACGCAACCTGGCAGACCGCAGGAAAAGAGGGGGGGGGGCGAGAGGGCCCCCTCTCCTGAACCGTACCAGGCCACATCCCCCCACTTGCGGGGGGATGTCCCCATGTTGATGTCCCCATGTGGGGGTCTGCGGGCGGGGGGCTTATCGGAATGTGGAAGCCCCCTTTAACAAAAGGGACCCCAAGATTCCGGCCCCCCTATGTGAATTGGTAACGGGGTACATTGCACCCCTACCATTTCACAAAGAAAGTGTAAAAAAAATAAAAAAACACACAGACACAGTTGGGAATCCTTTATTAAAAATAAAAAAATAAAAAATCAGAAAACCATTCCAGCGATGTAATCCAGTCTGTCCAGCATTGTTCTCTATGTCCAGTGATGCTGCAGTCTCAGTCTCCACTCCACACCAAACCCCCATGACGTAAGAGGGGGCGGGGTCACCCATCCACATCATAGGGTAAGCCCCGGCTTTCTCTGTTTGCCGGGGAATACCCTATGATGTTGGTGAGTTACCCCGCCCCGTGACGTCACATCATTGGGTATTCCCCGCTTGCCGGGGAAAGCCGGGGCTTACCCTATGAAGGGTGACCCCGCCCCCTCTTACGTCATGGGGGTTTCATGTGGAGTGGAGACTGAGACTGAGACTGCAGCATCGCTGGATAACGGATCACCGCGGGACAGAGAGATAGAGAGAGAGAATCTCTGTCCCGTGGTGATCCGATGTCCATTGATGCTGCAGTCTCAGTCTTCACTTCACATGAAAGCCCCATGACGTAAGAGGGGGCGGGGTCACCCGTTATAGGGTAACCCCCGGCTTTCCCCCGGCAAGCGGGGAATACTCAATGATGTGACGTCACGGGGCGTGGTCACCCGCCGACGTCATAGGGTATTCCCCGGCAAGCAGGGAAAGCCGGGGCTTACCCTATGATGTGGACAGGTGACCCCGCCCCCTCTTATGTCATGGGGGTTTTGTGTGGAGTGGAGACTGAGACTGCAGCATCGCTGGACATTGGATCACCGCGGGACATAGAGAACAACACTGGACAGACTGGATTTTTATTTTTTTGGGTTCGGGGTTCCCCCAATATTCATACAAGACCCAAAGGGCCTGGTAATGGACTGTGGGGGGGACCCCTGCCGTTTTTTTCAATGACTTCGATCTGTATTGCCGGGGACCCGACAATTCATTATAGCCGCGAGTGGTTTTAAATTACGTTTTTTTTCCTTCAGAAATGACATTTTGTGCAGGGACAATTCTAAACACGGGAAACATGCGCGACTTTACAGGCATACTTTAGACACCCCCCAGGTACGAAATTTAAAGGAATATTTCACTTTTATTGTTTCACTTTAAGCATTATTAAAATCACTGCTCCCGAAAAAACATCCGCTTTTAAAACTTTTTTTCGCATTGATACATGTCCCCTGGGGCAGGACCCGGGTCCCCAAACACTTTTTATGACAATAAGTTGCATATCAACCTTTAAAATTAGCACTTTTGATTTCTCCCATAGACTTTAAAAGGGTGTTCCGCAGCTTTTTGAATTTGCCGCGAACACCCCAAATTGTTCACTGTTTGCCGAACGGGCGAACAGCCAATGTTCGAGTCGAACACATGTTCGACGCGAACATAAAGCTCAACCCTAGTCCTGAGCATGGTGTACACTTTGACCAGGGTGACTTGGAGCCTAAACATGGCTTCCTCTCATCACTCCATCTTTAGATGCAATTTTCTATTTTTGTTGGTGACATAATTGGGGAGACTTTTCCCTACTTCCTGCTCCTGTGAGGCCCACACAAGACATGGAAAGAGCGGTTGTCACCAGTAAAGGAAGATACAAAACAGCTGTAAAAACATTTTCAGAAGTCCCAAGTCTCCAAACGCTACTAAAATGCATTTATGTGTTTCCACTGGAAGCATTTCCTATTACCTCCGGCCCTGAAGGACACAAAAGCTTTAATTTTATACACTATAGGACCAAAGAGACATTTTAGACAGTTGTGCAATGTCAGCCTTGTGGCAACAGTCAGAAGGAGGTCTTTTTCTATGCCACCATGACTATGCCCCTGTGCACATATCAAGAAAGAGCTGCTCGCAAGCCTAAAATTAGGTCGCTTAACGAAAAACTGGGTGCTGGACACTAGCAGGGGCTCATCTTGTACCCATTGAAGATGCAGTAATTCAGAAAAGAAGGCCGGCCCATCTGTGCGCTGTAAGGGCTCATTTACACTTGCTTCGGCTTCACCAAGGCTTCGGACAGGCTTTGTTAAAGCTCTCTGAACGCTAGTCAAAGCTCCTGTCACTAAATAAAATGATAACTGTATTTATTGGCGTATAACACTCACTTTTTTACCCTGAAAATAGAGAGTAAACTGTGCCTGCTTGTTATACGCAGGGGGCTGTGGAAAGTTTTTTTTCCTGAAACTTCCCTCTTAAAGTTAGGGTGCGTGTTCTGTCTCAACTACAAAGCGATAAAGTTCATCTCCAGGTTTAAGTAGGCATAACTCAAGCTGGTTTGATATTCATCCCTTGCATCGATACAGGCAGTTTAAAGTGGTTGTAAACCCACTTTTTAAACAAAGACCTACAGGTAAGCCTAGATTAAGGCTTACCTGTAGGTGCATGAAATATCTCCTTAACCTACACGGTTAAGGAGATATTTGTATGTAAATGCGGCGACGCTGACGTCACCCCATTCACAAATTCGGCTAGGTCGCAACATTCGACGACGTAGCCGAATTCGACAGCTCACGCGCGCATGCGCGGAGTAACATTCCGGCTATCGCCGCAGCGATGGATGCGGCTAGAGGAGGGACACGGACGACTTCGGGGGCCCCGATCGAAGGTAAGTGGTACATAATGAGCTAGTATGCTAGTCATACTAGCTCATTATAGCTTTGTCTTGCAGGTAAGTAAAAAAAAAAAATTGTCTACGGGGTTTACAACCACTTTAACTCAATGAATAAACTCACAGTTAGGACGACAGACGATGAATCCTTTCGAATGTTCCGTTTAATGATGGATATTCATAGGTAGAAAAACGTTGCAGTTGTAAGCCACATGTAAGATGTTTAGCATGGAAGATATACAGGAGTAATGACCAGAATCAGGAAGTGGAGGAGATATATAAAGAACTATGGTGAGAGAGAGAGTTCAGCTAGAAAGAAGGGGACAGATCTTAAAGACACAGAGCAAGAATAATCACATAGTGTAACACAGCACTCCCCGTCTGAAATCTTTAGATTTCATAACCTTAAACTAAAATATATATTTTCAAAAAGTCCAATACTGACGAATGTCCTGGAACCTGTAATGAAAAACATGCAACAAGCAAATAATAAACGAAAGTTCAACAGGATGAAGAACATAAAGTCACAGTATGATGTCTTCAAATAATTCCAAAGTTCTGAGTAGAACCTGTAGATGGCAGCAATGTACTCCCCGCCGTGCCAACAGCATGACTAGTCCTTGCACAAGTCACTCACCTGGCAAAAGGAGTACTAACTCTGTAATTGGTCGACTAAAGGTTCGTGTCGATCCTCCCTTGGTTACCTTGACTTCTACCTTCCGGACTTTGTTATCGTCGCTGGGCATAACTTTTAGTAATAAGACCCATAGGCCACTCATTCCGACAAACTTCCTTGTCTTTTAGAAGGATGAGGTCTCCAACCTTAAGATTCGGCTTAGATGCTTGCCATTTGTTACGACCTTGAAGGTGGTGAAGATACTTTTTCTTCCAGCGATGCCAGAACACATTGGCTAGATGCTGCACCTGCTTCCATTGATGCCTGTAATGGTGTGACCGCAGCTTCTGTTTTGTACTTACAGAAGTGTAGAGTGAGGTGTTCACAGTTCTTATTTCCTTATCATCTTCAGGGCTTACTAGTCCATAGGTGGTGTCAATAGGGAGTAAGTAAGAGTCCTCACGCAGAAACCTTGGAGGTGACAGCCATAAGCTGTCCTGAAGAGCGGCAGGTGACACAGCTCTGGTCCCACAGTCAGCTGGGTTGAGTTCAGTGGGAACGTGATGCCATTGACTTGGTAGAGAGAATCTCTTGATACGTTCAATCCTGTTGCTGACGTACACATAAAATTGTTTTGTTTGGTTGTTTATGTAACCAAGTACTACCTTACTGTCTGTATAGAAGGTGAAAGAATCAATTCTAGTGTCCATTTCACTTCGTATGACCTCGGCAATTTCTACTGCTAGCACGGCTGCACAAAGTTCAAGTCTTGGTATGGTATGTGCAGGCTTGGGTGTGAGTTTTGCCTTGCCTAGGACAAAACTACAGTGTGATTCTCCATTCAGTTCAGAGGTCTTCAAATAGGCTACTGCAGCAATAGCTTCAACTGATGCATCAGAGAAAATATGAATCTCTCTCCGGTTAGCAGTTGAAGTGGATCCTGGAACATAGCAACGGGGAATCTGAAGTTTTTCTAGTGACTTCAAAGAATATCTCCACCTTTACCACTTGTGTTGATTCTCACTAGGCAAGGGAGTATCCCAGTCTATGTTCTCAGTAGACAACTGTCTTAGTAAAATCTTACCTTGAATGGTAACTGGAGCAAGGAAACCCAGTGAGTCATAGATGCTATTCACCACGGACAGGACTCCTCTCTTAGTGAGGGGTTTGTCACAAGTTGACACTTGGAAGGTGAATTTGTCTTGCTTGATGTTCCACAACAAACCCAGACTTCGCTGTACAGGAGGCACATCTGTACCTAAGTCAAGGTTTTTTAGACTAGTGGCATAGTCCTCAGAGTGAAAGGCATTCATAAGTTCCTGGCTGTTGGATATAATCTTGTGCAGTCTAAGGTTTGCTACAGACAGCATCTCCTTTGTTCTGGTGAGAAGATCAATTGCTTCTTTAGCAGTTGGAAAGGACTTAAGTGCGTCGTCAACGTAGAAGTTTCTTTCAACAAATTGACAAGCATCAGATCCATATTCAACTTCTCCAGTCTGAGCTGTTTTCCTTAGCCCATAAGTTGCCACTGCTGGGGAAGGACTGTTACCGAAGACATGTACCTTCATGCGATAATCTATAACTTCCTTGTTGAGGTCATTGTCCTTGTGCCATAGAAACCTGAGGTAGTTTCTGTTGTCTTCTCTGACGATGAAGCAGTGAAACATCTGTTGAATGTCGGCCATTACTGCTACAGGCTCTTGTCTGAAACGAATCAAGACTCCTATTAGACTGTTGCTCAAGTTGGGTCCAGTAAGGAGCATGTTGTTAAGAGAAACACATTCGTGCTGAGCACTGGAATCAAAGACAACTCTGATTTGGTCTGGTTTGCGTGGGTGATACACACCAAAGGATGGAAGGTACCAGCATTCTTCTCCCTCCTTTAGTGGGGGAGCAGGCTCTGCATGATCTCTGTCAAATACATTTTGCATAAAGTCCACAAAGTGCTTTTGCATCTCTGGTTTCCTGCTTAAGTTTCGCTTTAAGGAGGAGAATCTACTGATGGCCTGCTGTAAGTTGTTGGGCAATCTCTCTCTTGGGAGACGAAAGGGTAGGAGTGCTACCCAGTTATTGGAGTCATCTTGAAAGAACTCATTGTCCATTACCTTGATGAATTCTTTGTCTTCCATTGAAGGAGCCAGTATGTCATCTTCACTGGTTGCTTTAAACACTGTAGAGCCGAAGTCGCCATCATGGCAGGAGAAAGGGCTTGTGTCACCTGAGATACCATGTTGCCATTCGTGGCTGGCTATCTTCTCTTTCACCCAGTAGTGATGTGGGCATGGCTCAAAGTAAGTGTTTCGGCCATTTGGCAGAACATTTGTCTTGAATGACGAAATGTTGGTAGGTCTTTTCATTTTGCCTATGCAGACATTGCCTATGATGACCCACCCTAGATCCGTGCGCTGGGCAAATGGGGCATCTGGGGGTTCACTGACTTGTCTGTGTACCTTGTGAACTCTTAGAATGTCTCTTCCTAACAGAAGAAGGATCTGAGCATCTTTGTCAAGCGGCGGTATCTCATTTGCTATTACCTTGAGGTGAGGGTGATGGAAAGCAGCAGCTGGAGTAGGGATTTCTTCCCTGTTAGCAGGTATCTGATTGCACTCAACAAGTGTAGGTAAGGGTAATTGCAAGTTACCTTTTAGAGAAGATACCATGAGTCCATGAGCCCTTCTTCCAGAAACCTCTATAGTTCCACTACAGGTACCCAAGGTGTAAGGATGAGCTTCGCCTTTTATTTCAAATAGATTGAACAATTCCGATTTTGCAAGTGATCGATTGCTCTGATCGTCTAAGATAGCATATGCCTTTAGAGACTTTTCTGGTTGATCCTTGTGGTATATGTTCACCAAGCATATCTTAGCACAGGACTTACCACAGCGGTCTTCTCCACAAACTTCAGTGCAGGATGAAGAAATGATGGTAGAATTAGGCACTTGGTCTGTATTCTCCCCGCCATGCGTTAACCTGGGAGGAGTGTTGGCAGGTTGTGCAGAGCTGGGCTCAAGAGGATGGAGGGCTTGCACATGTTCTTCAGAGCCACACTCTATGCACTTGATGGACACATTACAGTCCCTTGCAAAATGTTCTGTAGAAGCACAGCACCTGAAACATACCCTAAATGTCTTTAAAAGCTCCTTGCGCTCTTCCAGAGGCTTTTTCCTAAAGCCGATACATTTATTGAGGGGGTGTGGCTTCTTGTGTATGGGACACTCTCTGTTAGGGTTTTCAATCTTCCTACTCTGTTTGTTCGTGGCCAGAACTGTGGTAGGAGTGGGAAGGATGTCAGTCTTTTTCACGGACACTGGGCCTCTATGGTTTCTATAGTTGCCCTGAAGACTGGTACTCTTAGGAAAGGGTGAGAAGAGGCTGTACTCACCGTAGGAAAAACTTGGATCGTTCTTGGTCTCTGAAATTTTCCTGATGAATTCACAGAAGAAAGAGAATGGAGGGAAGGAAACCTTGTTCTCTCTTTTGTATGATGACCCTAGTGCAGTCCATTTCTCTTGCAAACCATACGGGAGCTTGGAGACAATTGGGTTTACCCCTCTTGGAGTGTCAAGGTAACTGAGTCCATGTAGTTTTGGGTCTGTCTTGGCTAGCTGAAGCTCAAGGAGAAGGTCACTCAGTCTCTGGAACTCCTTGTTGTCCTTACCGGATATCTTTGGGAAAGTTTCCAGACGCATGAACAAAGCATTTTCTATAGCTTCTGGACTGCCATAACTTTGCTCTAGTCGCTCCCATGCAGCTGTGAGGCCTGCAGAAGGATTGTCCATGAAAACCGATCTTAATGGCTTAACACGTGCAGCAGATAGAGGACCAAGCCATTTGATCAGCAGATTCAATTCTTGATCAGCTGTAATGCCAATATTGCTGATTGTAGTTCTGAAGGCACATTTCCAACTTCTGTAGTTCTCAGGTTGGTCATCAAAACTTGTAAGACCAGTCTTTGTGAGCTCTCTGCGAAGCATGTACCTCACAAACTCTTCTGTCTCAGTTGTCTCCGCCTTTATGTGAGATGCTGTTGGCTGTATGGTGCTGATTGCGTTATCTTTGACATTGTTGTTAAAGGACACAGGGAAATATGGTGCAGCAGATGCATCCAGGTGAGTTGCTTGCTTGAAGTCAGTTGTTCCAATGGTACGTTGATTCAAGGCTGTACCAATGACTGGAGATTGATGACTTGCTTGAAGCTTGCGCTGATGCTCTGTGACGTATGAAGGCAGGCAAAGTAGGCAGGTAGGAAATGCAGTGGAGTGATTTTGAGTGCAGGAAGTTGCTGGAACCTCTTTAACTTGAAGCTGTGAAGGAGTCTCTATGTAGTCGGGAGCATTGGAGACAATGGAGTGTGCACTGCAGTGGCTTAGGACATAGTCTTTAGTGCGTTTGAGGGGGTCTTCCATATCTGCTATGTTTAGGTTAATGCTGTCTTTCTCACTTGCACCTTCGTCTGCACTGATAGCTTGCTGTAGGACCCTTAGCTTTGCCATAGCTGTGTCATGTTTACACTGTTCATTTAAGGTTTCCATTGTTGCTCTTTGTCGTGCTGACTGCGCTTCCAACTCTGCCCTTTGACGTGCTGACTGCGCTTCCAACTCTGCTCTTTTTTCTGCATATGCCACCTGCACTTTGCTGGCTTCCACTTCAGCGCGGGCATTAATAAGTCGCTCACTGAGTGTTGAGTATCTTGAACTATGGGATCTTGACGAGCTTTTAGAACGTCTGGTGGAAACAGATCTGTGAGATGCAGTGTCCTGTAACAGCTTTATTTTTGCTTCTGCCTTTAATCTGGTTTGCTGGATAAAACTGTCTCTTTCAATATTGAGAGCATTGACACGCTTTAATTGCATCATCGCACTTTCTGTATTCATGTTTTGTAAGACATTAGTGAATTTGCTGCTGGTAAGCTGATAAAGCTCATATGAGGCAGAAAGTTGTTTAATGGCGCCCTCTAGTGTCAGTAGTTCACGTTCAACAGACACTGTATTGGCTTCAGCAAGAATTTTCTCCCAGACTAATTCCAAGCTATTTGACAATTCAGTCCTTGAAGCTTCATAATTCTCCATTACTTTCCAAGTGGGTTTAACTGAGCGTTTGGGTAACTCAGTTTCTTCAGGAACTTGTGGGGAGGTAGATGTGAGTTCACATGCAGAAGCTTGGTCACTCATGATAGCAGACTGACTGTGAAAGCAGGCAGGATCTGTGTGCTGAAATATGACACTGTGCATATTGTCTCAGGCTATAAGGCTGCCATGTGCTGCTCTGTCCCTTCTGTCTTGCAGTAAATCTTGTCTGTTTCAGTACTGACATGCAGAAATCTTGTAATTAGGCTGTGAAACGCAGTTTTTCTACTGTTCTGTCTCAACTACAAAGCGATAAAGTTCATCTCCAGGTTTAAGTAGGCCTTACTCAAGCTGGTTTGATATTCATCCCTTGCATCGATACAGGCAGTTTAACTCAATGAATAAACTCACAGTTAGGACGACAGACGATGAATCCTTTCGAATGTTCCGTTTAATGATGGATATTCATAGGTAGAAAAACGTTGCAGTTGTAAGCCACATGTAAGATGTTTAGCATGGAAGATATACAGGAGTAATGACCAGAATCAGGAAGTGGAGGAGATATATAAAGAACTACGGTGAGAGAGAGAGTTCAGCTAGAAAGAAGGGGACAGATCTTAAAGACACAGAGCAAGAATAATCACATAGTGTAACACAACAGTGCGTGTTATACGCCTGTGCGTGTTGTACACCGATAAATACGGTAGCTAACAGTCCTGTTTACACCTGCTTTTGGTTTGCTTTGCTTCGGCCCATGTAGCCTCAGTGGTGCTTCAAAGCATCTTCAAAGCCTCCATAGAATTCTATGGCAAAGCTTGCTTGAAGCCCCACCGAAGCGTCACCGAACCCTCATTGAAGCAGGTGTAAACAGGACTGTAAACTAACCATTTTATTTAGTAACAGGAGCTTTGATTAGTGTTTAGAGAGCTTTAACAAAGCGTGTTCAAAGCCATGTTTTGAAGCAAGTGTAAACTAGCCCTAAAGGATTCAAATGCTGTCAATCTTTTTGATCCAGAAAAAGTAAATAGAAAGCCCCTGTATGCCTGAAGTTCCAGGCAGGAACTCTCTCTTCACTTTGTCAAGATCAATAAAGATTGTCAGCATTTGAATTCTTTATGGAGTACCATTCTTCCTACATGGTTTGATGAGTTTGGGGTGAAGTGAATTGAATTGCATGCACTACAACCCTACTGGACACTTTTGGGAGGAATCAGAAGTGTGAGCTAGGCTTTCTTGACCAACATCAGTACCTGACCTCACACATACCCTTTGGGCTGAATAGACACAAATTTTCACAGACACACTCCAAAGTCTTATGGAAAGCCTTCCCACAAAAATAAAAGCTGTTTTAGCTGTAGAGATGGGGGGAAGGTAAACTCCATATCCATCCCCCATGGGTTCAATCCAACAAGCTCATATACATGTGATGGTCATGCGCTCCCATAGGATTTGGCCCTATAATGTAGTTTTGTTAGGCCAAAGTGTGCAAGAGAGCTAAAAAAAGACATTTTACAGGGAAAAAGTAAACACGTTTTTTCCTTACCTTCACAGAATGTAATACCATCTCCTGTGTATCCTGTATTGCAGAAACATCCTCGAATTCCTTTCTCCATTTTACACTCCGCATTTGTATGGCACGGGCGTAAACACATCTGGCCATGGTGCAGCAACAGGAATAAACACTCTAGAAAAAACAAAGTCACAGGCGGTTCAAACGGCATATAGCCAAAGTAAAAAATAAAACAAACTAATAATAGCACATAACACAGATTTGGTAAAGTGATACTAAACTCTGGTTTAAAAATTTTTTTTTTTTATATGAGTTTGCATTCTTAAAGTGTTACTAAACCCACAACAGTAAAATCAGTCTGTATATGCAGTAAAGGGTGCTTGTTATACTCACTGTGGAACCTAAGGGGTTAATCCATATTAACCTCCAAATGCATTGAGTAAAAAGGCAGTTTGATCCTGTTTTCTATGATCCTCCCCTTCTTCCACTGTCCTCATTCTATCTGCTGATAGAACAGAGCCTTGGGGACAAGCTGCACATGCTCAGTTTGGTGTGTATTGCTAGAGAGTTTTTTTTTTTTCTTAGGAGATTAAATGTGATCAGCAATCCAAAAACCAATCAGGGGAGAATGAAAACATCTCGTACAAGCTTTAACCAGACACATATAGAAGTCACAAGACTGCTCTAATTGCTGAGAAGAAAAGGTATTTAGCATTTTATATTTACTAAAATATTTACATATCCATGTTCTCTGTACTGTGGGAGACCAGATATTGTGAATGCAGGGTCCTGGGTTTAGTAACACTTTAAGCTAAAAATGTACCTTTTATTGCTCGCAGCCACCTCTAAAACGTCAAACTCCTTTGCTTTTGCTGCTGTGATCTGACTTCCTGTTAGAGGGTGGCTACATTCTTTCCCCATGGCACCACTGTATGTAGGAACATAGCCACAATCTCTTGCTCGCTCTCGACATGGACTAGTGACCTATTGACTATGGTCGCCTTCTCCCCCACTATTCATTCACAGGAGACTTTGTATTTTGTGAATGATAACACATAACACAAAGCACTCTGTGAGATTGGGCAAGGGGAGAGGAGGGAAGGAGTGGGCACAACAGCTTTGAGTGACTTTGCAGCTGCAGAGAACAGAAGGTTCAATGTTGGAGTGCTGGAAGTATAGCGAGAGCTAGGCTTCAATAGACCTGTAAAAATGTAAGTTAACCACTGGTTTCAATATCCTGACCGGACGTCATATGACGGGGGCGCGCATCGCGGCGATCGTTGTTGCGGGATGTCAGTCTGACACCCCGCAACACCGATCTAGGTAAAGAGTCTCTTAAGGAGACTCTTTACCACGTGATCAGCCGTGTCCAATCACGGCTGATCACGATGTAAACAAGAAGAGCCGGTGATCGGCTTTTCCTCACTTGCGTCTGTCAGGCGCGAGTAGAGGAGAGCCGATCGGCTGCTCCTCTGACAGGAGGGGTTTGTGCTGATCGATTATCAGCGCAGCCCCCCCCCCGAGGATACCCACACTGGACCACCAGGGATGCCACCAGACCACCAGGGATGCCCACCACCAGGTATGCCAATCAGTGCCCTTAATGAATGCCAATCAGTGCCCCTAATGGATGCCAATCAGTGCCCACAATGGGCATCACTGATTGGCAGGCATTATTGTTTGGCACTGATTGGCATCCATCATTAAAATACATTACAGTACATCAGTGCCACCTATCAGTGCCCATCCATGCCCATCCACGCCACCTATCAGTGCCCATCCATGCCACCTATCAGTGCCCATCCGTGTCGCCTATCAGTGCCTATCCGTGCTGACTATCTGTGCCCATCCATGCCGCCTATCCATGCCCATCCATGCTGCCTATCCGTGCCCATCCATGCCGCATATCAGTGCCACCTATCGGTTCCCATCAGTGCCGCATATTGGTGCCCATCATCAGTGCCCATCAATGCCATCTCATCAGTGCCACCTCATTGGTGCCACCTCATCGGTGCCCGTAAGTGCAGCCCCATCAGTGTCCATCAGTGAAGGAGAAAACTTACTTATTTACAAAGTTTGTAACTGAAACAAAAAAAATCATTTTTTTTTCAACATTTTCGGTATTTTTTCATTTTTTTAGCAGAAAATAAAAATCGCAGAGGTGATAAAATACCACCAAAAGAAAGCTCTATTTGTGGGAACAAAATGATACAAATTTAGTTTGGGTACAGTGTAGCATGACCGCGCAATTGTCATTCAAAGTGCAACAGCGCTGAAAGCTGAAAATTGGTCTGGGCAGGAAGGTGTATAAGTGCCCTGTATGGAAGTGGTTAAAGATAAAAAAATCCATGAGGTGGCATGCAATTCATTGGACATAACCCCTAGTAAGCCAGAGCATGGTACAAGGTGGCTGAATTTCTGTAATTCAGCTTTAAAAATAATGTTTAAAGCAAAAAAAAGTACTAAATAAGCCAATTTAGCCAAATGTTTTAGTTTCTAAAGCCTTTTAGTTTCACTTAGAATGTGAATACATTAGAACCTTTGTTTACCTTTTTCTGCTATCTAGAGCTCTGAAGGACAGATTTCCTTTCCCTTCCTGTCCTGGTGGTTAGATTTTCACCAAACAGGAAGTGAGATACATCTGGCAAATCAGCAAGAGCAACACAAAAGAATAAAATAAAAATAAATGTTTTTTACTTAGTAGAGAATGGAAAGGCTAGTCAGATATACAACTTCATATTTTTACGTGTCCTTGTTACAAATTTCACCTCACTGTATAGTAACACCATTACCACCTGGGAAGGAAATGAGGAGAACTTTCAAATGAAACCCTGGTTAGCAGTCTATGAAACCCTATCCTAAGCTAAAAAAAAGCTAGACACAAACTTTAAAGTGGTAGTAAACTCTGTACTACCACTTGTACCTCCAGCTAAGCCTATAATAAGGCTTACCTGTAGGTACTATGAATATCTCCTAAACTTGCACCGTTTAGGAGATATTCAGAGTGCATGCAGCCGCTGATATCATCAGTGCATGCGCTCCGAAGGTCCGGCTTACAGTGCTGGACCTTCAGAGCCCATACTGGAAACGGCGGCTCCTGCGGGTATGCGTGGGAGTGACGTCATTGCAGAACAGAGCTGGAGGCTACAAACCCAGAAGGAAGATAGGGGGGAAGACGTCAGCCGTCTCAGCAGTGACATTGCGGTGCTGGAGGGCTTCGTTCTAAGGTATCTAAAGAGGTAAAGTAAGTTTATCATAATGTGCTGGGAAAACGTATTGACTCGAGTATAAGCCTAGCATAGTTGCCAACAGTCCCGTTTTTCCCGGGACAATCACGGATTTGGGACCCTCGTCCCGTATTTATTTTGTCCCGTCTATTTTCCCGGTATTTTGCCTTTGTCCCGGCCGCCGGGAAAATCGGGAATGCTTGAGGTAAAAAAACGGCGGGCTACACAAAGATGGCCGCCGCTGCAGACACAAGGATTATTTCCTCTTGTGTTCAGTGGTGAGGGGAGGATCAGCCAATCGGCTTCTCCCCTCTCTGTGTTCACACATGAGAAGGCGGGGCGGTATTATGAGCATTCGTGAGGGAGCGGCAATGTACAGGGCTGGGGAGGCGGAGTTCCGATAGGAGTCGGGAGAGCCAGGGGGAACACGGCGGGGGAACCATTCTCGGCACGACACCGCTGGGAAATGATCATGGACCGCGGAGCTGCCTCTGCCTCCAGCACACACACGGAGACGCCGGGAGGTGAGAGCATCTGTTCCCCGGGGCTGGCTGCCGCTGCTAGGGGACACAGACCTGTAAGGAGGGCTCCGCTGCTGGGGGACACCACCAGATGTAAAGGAGGACACCAGATGTAAAAGAGGGCTCCGCTGCTGGAGGACACCAGATGTAAAGGAGGGCTCTGCTGCTGGAGGACACCAGATGTAAAGGAGGGCTCTGCTGCTGGAGGACACCAGATGTAAAGGAGGGCTCCGCTGTTGGGGGACACCAGATGTAAAGGAGGGCTCTGCTGCTGGAGGACACCAGATGTAAAGGAGGGCTCTGCTGCTGGAGGACACCAGATGTAAAGGAGGGCTCTGCTGCTGGAGGACACCAGATGTAAAGGAGGGCTCTGCTGCTGGAGGACACCAGATGTAAAGGAGGGCTCCGCTGTTGGGGGACACCAGATGTAAAGGAGAGCTCTGCTGCCGGGGACACCAGATGTAAAGGAGGGCTCCGCTGCTGCCAGCTGCTGGGGACACTGAAGTAAGGAGGGCTCTGTTGCTGGGGGACACAGATCTGTAAGGAGGGCTCCACTGCCGGGAACACCAGATGTAAAGGAGGGCTCCACTGCTGGGGACACCAGATGTAAAGGAGGGCTCCGCTGCCAGGGACACAGTTCTGTAAAGAGGGGCTATGCTTCTGGGAGCACCTGATGCAAGGACGGACTGCTGGGGAGGCATCTGGTGGCAGGTGACACACTTCCACTGATTCGGCATTATGGTGAGTTGAATGATTTCATTTTATATTACAATGTAATAATAGAAGTAATGCACTTCAATCATCCTGACACCGTAACAACCATGGTGCCGGGATGATTGAAGCGCCAACAGGTGTTTTGGAGTATCCTTATCTGCCAATTTTGTTACACATTTCTATTGTGGTGTAGGATCTGGCTTCTTTCTTTCTATTTCTTTCTCTCACCTCGGACTCTAGCCACACCCCTTTGAACCACGCCCATTTAAGCCACACCCACTATCGTGCGTAAACCACGCCCATTTTTCGCCGCAACACGCTTTGCGCGCCGCATTTTTCATTACAGCATGACACGCCTACAAACGAATGTCCCGCCCCCTAATTATAGCAAGGCTCCGCCTCAATACAAAAAAAGTGTCCCAGATGTTTTTTTTGCAATGTTGCCAACTATGGCCTAGGGTGTCCATCTGCATGCCTCACTGTGCCCATGCTTCACTGTGCCCATGACTAGACTAATGTTTAACATGGGAGTCTATGGAAGGGGTGCCTGGCTTTGAAAAATAGGTTCTCCCCAGGTGTAGGTCTCCCAGACACCACACTTTGCACACTTATAGAGGATACATGGGGCTACATGTGTGCCAAGTTTGGGGTCCAGGGGACCTACGACCGGGCGGTACCGGGTCTGCAAAATCACCGGAGAAATGACTGTTTAACATTGGAGTCTATGGAAGGGGTGCCCGGCTTTAAAAAATCAGTGCTCCCCGGCCGTAGGTCCCCCAGACACCAAACTTTGCACACTTGTAGCGAAGACATGGGGCTACATTTGGGGTCCAGGGGACCTACGGCCAGCCGGTACCAGGTCCCCAAAAATCCGGGAGATCAGGCGCAAAAAAAAAAAAACAGAGCAAGCGAGTGTGACAGATGGTCTCGGGGGGGCAATTGCCCTGTTGCCCCCCCTGGATCCGCCCCTGGTTTGATCTGTAGATAACATCGTGACCACTGACATGTGGTCAGTCAAGTAACTGGGACAGTTATCGGTCACGCATGCCTTGAATGGAAATGTTTTGGAAAAATCAATGGATTTAGTTCCACTTTAAATTATATTTCTTAAAGTGGAACTAAACCTTCCTATCCTATTTAGCCAAGGAAGCTGCCATCTTTAGCCTATGTTTGATTTGCAAATGCCATGATGCTGCACATGTGATCAGTTATGACACCAGACATTGATGGTTTGACAGTTTGGTTGAGAGCACAACCGGCATGCCAGGAATTTCACCGTTTTTTTTAAACCATTAACCTCTTTCAGCCCTCGCTATACCTAAATGACGGCTACAGCACAGGCTTCCAGTGCTTCCAGGGCTTCCAGTCCTTTGGACTTGGATGATCACAGAACAGGATAAAGGGCCTATCACAGCGGGCCTTTACCATGTGGTCAGCTGTCAGCCAATGACAGCTGATCAGGAAATAAACAAGAGTCGGTTACTGGATTTTTTTGTACTCACGATCAGCATGAGGAAAAAAGAATAAAGTCGGTAACCGGCTTCTGTTACAGGGACATCGGTCTCGATCTGTGCTACCCATCAGAGCCCACGAGTGCCATCTATCAGTGCCCACCAGTGCCACCTTTCAGTGTCAATCAGTGCCCACCAGTGCCACCTTTCAATGCCATCAGTAGTGCCCATCAGTGCCATCAGTGCCACCTATCAGTGCTGCCAATCAGAGCCTCATCATCAGTGTCACCTACCAGTGCCTATCAGTGCCGCATATCAGTGCCAATCAGTGCCGCCTATCAGTGCTCATCAGTGCCACCTATCAGTGCCTCCTCATCAGTGCCCACCAGTGCAGCTTCAGCAGTGAAGCCTCATCGGTGCCCATTAGTGCCGCCTCATCATTGCCCATCACTGCAGCCTTATCAGCGTACATCAAAAAAAATGACCTGTTTGCAAATTTCTTTAACAAACTAAAAAAAAAAAAAAAAAAATGTTTTGGTCTTTTTTTGTTTCCTAACCACTTCAGCCCGAGAAGGATTTACCCCCTTAATGACCAGGCCATTTTTTGCGATACGGCACTGCGTCGCTTTACCTGGCAATTGCGCGGATATGCGATGCTGTACACAAATAGAATTGATGTCATTTTTTTCCCACAAATAGAGCTTTATTTTGGTGGTATTTGATCACATCTGCGGTTTTAATTTTTTGCACTATAAACAAAAACAGGCCGACAATTTTGAAAAAAATAATATTTTTTACTTTTTGCTATAATAAATATCCCCCCCCCCCCAAAAAAAAAAAGAAATAATAATTTCTTCATCAGTTTAGGCCGATACGTATTCTTCTACATATTTTTGCAAAAAATCGCAATAAGCGTATATTGATTGGTTTGCATAAAAGTTATAGTGTCTACAAAATAGGGGATAGATTTATGGCATTTTTATTATGATTTTTTTTTTTTACTAGTAATGGCGGTGATCAGCTATTTTTAGGGGGACTGCGATATTGCGGCGGACAGATCGGACACTTTTGACACTTTTTTGGGACCAGTGACATTATTACAGTGACCAGAGCTAAAAATAGCCACTGATTACTGTATAAATGTCACTGGCAGGGAAGGGGTTAATACCAGGGGGCGATCAAGGGGTTAAGTGTTCCCTAGGAAGGTGTTTATAACTGTGGGGAAAGGGGACGAACTGGAGGAGGAGAGAGATCGCTGTTCCTGATCACTAGGAACAGACGATCTCTCTCTACTTCCCAGACAGAACGAGGATCTGTCTGTTTACATTGACAGATCCCCGTTCTGGCTCTCGCGGGTGGCCGGCGGACATTGCAGCCGCCGGCCATGCGCATCGTCTCCGGTAACGCACCCACCCATCCCCCCCCCCCGGCGGCATGCACGCACCTGCTATAGCTATTAAAGTGACCGACGTACAGTAACAGTGTATCGCGCAGCTAAGCCAACCTGCCACAGTATAGCTGTGGCGGCTGGTCGGCAAACGGTTAAGCAAAAAATAAAAAACCCACTGGTGATTAAATACCACCAAAAGAAAGCTCTATTTGTGTGAAAAAAAATATAAAATGTTTGTTTTAGTACAGTATTGCATGACCGCACAATTGTCGTTCAAAGTGCAACAGTGCTGAAAGCTGAAAATTGGCCTGGCCAGGAAGAAGATGTAAGTGCCCCCTGTAGGCAAGTGGTTAAATGGATGGGTTTCGTTCCACTTTAAAGCGGAACTAAACCCACCAATGTAACGTTTTCCCAAAACATTTACATACAAAGCATGTCTCTGGTGATAACTGGCACAGTTGCCAATGGGCTCCTGTCAGCTCCCAACCGAACCTTAGTGCCCTCCAACATAGCTGATCATATGTGCAGATCTAAACATGGGCCTAAGATGGCACCTTCTTTGGCTGCAATGGATAGCAGGGTTCAGGGCCGGCCCAAGACATTGTGCTGCCTGGGCCCAAGAATGAAATGCTGCCCCCCACCCCCCAAAAAAATAATCCCGCCCACCAAAATCTATTCCCTATTTTGTGGACGCTATTGCGCAAACCAATCAATACACGCTTATTGCGTTTTATTTTTTATTTATTTTTTAACCAAGAATACATATTGGCCTAAACTGATGAAGACAGTTTTTTGGGGGATATTTATTATAGCAAAAAGTAAAAAATACTTATTTTTTTCAAAATGTTCGTTTTTTTCTTGTGTCTCGCAAAAAAATAAAAAATGCAGAGTGGGGCAGTGGACGGTGTCAGTGGATGGTGTCAGTGGGGCAGTGGACGGTGTCAGTGGGGCAGTGGACGGTGTCAGTGGATGGTGTCAGTGGGGCAGTGGACGGTGTCAGTGGGGCAGTGGACGGTGTCAGTGGACGGTGTCAGTGGGGCAGTGGACGGTGTCAGTGGGGCAGTGGACAGTGTCAGTGGATGGTGTCAGTGGGGCAGTGGACGGTGTCAGTGGGGCAGTGGACAGTGTCAGTGGATGGTGTCAGTGGGGCAGTGGACGGTGTCAGTGGATGGTGTCAGTGGGGCAGTGGACGGTGTCAGTGGGGCAGTGGATGGTGTCAGTGGACGGTGTCAGTGGGGCAGTGGACGGTGTCAGTGGGGCAGTGGACGGTGTCAGTGGGGCAGTGGACAGTGTCAGTGGATGGTGTCAGTGGGGCAGTGGACGGTGTCAGTGGGGCAGTGGACAGTGTCAGTGGATGGTGTCAGTGGGGCAGTGGACGGTGTCAGTGGATGGTGTCAGTGGATGGTGTCAGTGGGGCAGTGGACGGTGTCAGTGGATGGTGTCAGTGGGGCAGTGGACAGTGTCAGTGGACGGTGTCAGTGGGGCAGAGGACGGTGTCAGTGGGGCAGTGGACAGTGTCAGTGGGGCAGTGGATGGCGTCAGTAAGGCAGTGGACGGTGTCAGTGGGGCAGTGGACGGTGTCAGTGGGGCAGTGGACGGTGTCAGTGGGGCAGTGGACGGTGTCAGTGGGACAGTGGACGGTGTCAGTGGGGCAGTGGACGGTGTCAGTGGGGCAGTGGACAGTGTCAGTGGGGCAGTGGACGGTGTCAGTGGGGCAGTGGATGGTGTCAGTGTTTTTTTTTTACCATATTTTTTTTATTAGCCCTGTTGGGGGGGCTTTGGTTTTAGGTCTCTGAATGAACACAGGGGGCCCCCTACTGCCTGTACACTATAAGACCCAGCATGTCCAGGACTCACCCCTCCCCCATGCTGGCTTCTGTCACAACCCCAAATATAGGATGTTCCCAGTACAGGGGGAGTCAGGAGAAGTTTCAGTCTCCCTCAGTGTGTAGAAGATCAACCAGCCCTGTGTCCCGCACTGCAGAATGTTCTAACATTCCCACTTCCGCCCGCCCCCACTCCACTCTTACCTAGTCACACTTCTTTAGCTCCAGCTAGAGAGCATGTTAATCCCCCAGCGGGCCCCGCCATGACTGAGGACAGGTGTGGGAGAGGCGGTTGTAAGCGAAGAGGGAGGTGAAAAGACACAAGCGGCGTCTGATTTGAATGGAGAGGTGAGGGGAGGAGACAAGGGGGGAGGGGGTAGGACCAAACTGTTTCTGAGCCAGAGGAGCAGAAACAGGGAGGACACAGAGTTCGGAGGCAGTGTGGAGAAGGCGGGTCTGTGAACCAGGAAGGCAGAACATTCACCGCAGTACTGCCTGTCATTCCACGCCTGTCATTCCACGCAGTACATGACCCGCCTCCTCCATTAAGCAGCCCCATCTCACCTGTGTGAAGGGGAGGGCAGTGGTCTGCCTGTCACAGTCTGGTATCCGAGGTGATGCCTGCCGCCCACACAGACGCATTGACATTGAATCTAATGTGAGAGGGAGCCCGCACCGCCCCCACCCCTGGAGCAGGGGCCGGCTCGCTATGGAAACTCTGCGGCTGTATCCCTTCATGCTGCCTTGTCACTGCCGGCTGCCGCCCCTCTGTAAATGCCGCCTGGGACCATGGGCCCATTGAGTCCCATGGTAGGGCCGGCCCTGGCAGGGTTTAATTGTTCTTTAAATCAGAACTAAACCCTCCTATCCTATACAGTTAAAGCTGAAGTAAACCCATCCATAAAACAGTTTTATTTACGGCACGTGCCAGAAATGTAACACTCACATTGGTTGTGTCCTCAATTAAACTGTCACTATCCAATGGCTGGTGTTATAACTGATCACATGTGCAGCACAAGGCAGTTGTAGATTAAACAGAGGCCAAGATGGCAGCTTCCTTGGCTAAAAACGATAGAGGGGTTTACTTACACTTTAAGGAAGTTGCCCTGTTAGCCTATGTTTGATCTGCAGATACCTTGGTGCTGCACATATGATAAGAGATGACGCCACCCAGTTGATGAGCTGACATAAACACACTAGTAACTTGGGCCTGTGCAACCACTAGGCAAACTAGGCAGCCGCTAGGGATGAGCTCGGTGTTCGAGTCGAACATACGTTCGACTCGAACATCGGCTGTTCGATCGTTCGGCGAACATCGAACGATTTGGGCCGTTCGTGCTAAATTCGAGTGACGCGAACGGCCCACAATACACTGCGCCATTGCAGTGCAATCCCGGCGCTGTGATTGGCCAAGCATGCACTGTGACCCCGCATGCTTGGCCAATCACAGCGCCGGCAGCTATGAGAGCCATAATTGGCCACAGACAGGTTGCCTGTGGCCAATTATAGCTCAGGGGGTTTAGCACACGCCCCACACTATAAAAGGCCGCCAGCGCGGCGGCCTTGTGTAGTGTGTTCCGGCGCAGGGAAAGAGAAGGATAGGCAGGGACAGTGTTGATATTCTTTGTGCTATTCTTGTGTGCAGGGAGAGAGAAGGATAGACAGGGAGAGTGTCAGTGTCATATTCTTTGCTAAACCTTGTGTGCAGGGAGAGAGAAGGATAGGCAGGGGACAGTGTCAGTGTCATATTCTTTGCTAAACCTTGTGTGCAGGGAGAGAGAAGGATAGGCAGGGAGAGTGTCAGTGTCATATTCTTTTTGATAAACCTTGTGTGCAGGGAGAGAGAAGGATAGGCAGGGGAAAGTGTCAGTGTCATATTCTTTACTAAACCTTGTGTGCAGGGAGAGAGAAGGATAGGCAGGGAGAGTGTCAGTGTCATATTCTTTGATAAACCTTGTGTGCAGGGAGAGAGAAGGATAGGCAGGGGACAGTGTCATTGTTGCTAAGCCTCCTGCACATTATACACCTGAAGCTAGCCCGTATTGCTGTGTTTTCCTGGTGTGTTACACCAACAGGCATTTGCAGCACTTACAGCAGGCATAGTGTGATTCCTGCAAAATATACTCCTGAAGCTAGGCCTTATTGCTGTGTTTTCCTAGTGTGTTACACCAACAGGCATTTGCAGCACTTACAGCAGACGTAGTGTGATTCCTGCAAAATATACTTCGGAAGCTAGCCCGTATTGCTGTGTTTTCCTGGTGTGTTACACCAACAGGCATTTGCAGCACTTACAGCAGGCGTAGTGTGATTCCTGCAAAATATACTCCTGAAGCTAGGCCTTATTGCTGTGTTTTCCTAGTGTGTTACACCAACAGGCATTTGCAGCACTTACAGCATGCGTAGTGTGATTCCTGCAAAATATACTCCTGAAGCTAGCCCGTATTGCTGTGTTTTCCTAGTGTGTTACACCAACAGGCATTTGCAGCACTTACAGCAGGTGTAGTGTGATTCCTGCAAAATATACTCCTGAAGCTAGCCCGTATTGCTGTGTTTTCCTGGTGTGTTACACCAACAGGCATTTGCAGCACTTACAGCAGGCGTAGTGTGATTCCTGCAAAATATACTCCTGAAGCTAGGCCTTATTGCTGTGTTTTCCTAGTGTGTTACACCAACAGGCATTTGCAGCACTTACAGCAGGCGTAGTGTGATTCCTGCAAAATATACTCCTGAAGCTAGCCCGTATTGCTGTGTTTTCCTGGTGTGTTACACCAACAGGCATTTGCAGCACTTACAGCAGGCGTAGTGTGATTCCTGCAAAATATACTCCTGAAGCTAGGCCTTATTGCTGTGTTTTCCTAGTGTGTTACACCAACAGGCATTTGCAGCACTTACAGCAGGCGTAGTGTGATTCCTGCAAAATATACTTCTGAAGCTAGCCCGTATTGCTGTGTTTTCCTGGTGTGTTACACCAACAGGCATTTGCAGCACTTACAGCAGGCGTAGTGTGATTCCTGCAAAATATACTCCTGAAGCTAGCCCGTATTGCTGTGTTTTCCTGGTGTGTTACACCAACAGGCATTTGCAGCACTTACAGCAGGTGTAGTGTGATTCCTGCAAAATATACTCCTGAAGCTAGGCCTTATTGCTGTGTTTTCCTAGTGTGTTACACCAACAGGCATTTGCAGCACTTACAGCAGGCGTAGTGTGATTCCTGCAAAATATACTCCTGAAGCTAGCCAGTATTGCTGTGTTTTCCTGGTGTGTTACACCAACAGGCATTTGCAGCACTTACAGCAGGCGTAGTGTGATTCCTGCAAAATATACTCCTGAAGCTAGGCCTTATTTCTGGTTTTCCCATCTCCCTGCAGGCCATTAGAATGTCTGGAAGGCAAACAAGGAGAGGCAGACAGTCAGGAGCCAATAAAAGAGGGCAAGCAGGCTCTGTGTCTAGAGACAACAGTGCTGGTCGTGGACGCGGTGCATCACCATCAGCATGTGGCCATGGGACACGCTTGTCCTTCTTTTCGGCAGCTGGACGTGTTGAGCCGAAGACTTGGTAGAGTGGATGACCAAGCCCTCCTCATCCTCCTCATCCTCTCTCACCCAGGCTCAGGGTACTGGCAAAGCAGCTGTCAAAGCTTCCTTTTCCCTGGTATCAATGTCATCATCAGTCACTCCTTCCCTAGACCCACCATGTCCTCCTGAGGAGTCCCCCGAACTGTTTGAGTACAGTGTTGGGTACATGCTCCAGGAGGATGCCCAGCGTTTTGAAGGGTCTGATGATGATACCCAGCTAGAGGAAGGCAGTAGTGTGAGAGCAGAGAGAGGGGATGCTTAAGAAGGACACCAATCTGGCAGTCATGTTCCAGCAGCTGCAGCATACTGCCAGATTGGCTCCAGTGATGAGGAGGGAGGGGATGATGAGGTCACTGACTCCACGTGGGTGCCTAATAGGAGAGAGGAGGTGGAGGAGGAGGATGAGGAGGAGGCACATCTCCAACGAGGCAGGATGCCCTCAGGGGGCCAGCGTAAGGGCAGCACACCGACGGAATCACACCGCAGAGCTCCGCCTGTGCAGGGCGCTGCCTCTGCCCGTTATTCAAAAAGTTCTTTGGTGTGGGCCTTTTTTGAGTCAAGTGCATCAGATCGCACAGCTGCTGTTTGCAACATATGTCTCAAGCGTATATCGCGTGGCCAAAACATCAGCCGCTTGGGCACCACATGCTTGACCAGACATATGTTGACCTGCCATGCAGCTCGTTGGCAAGCCTACCTTAAAGACCCACACCAAAGAACAAAGCGGACCTCTCCTTGCACTGCATCAGCTGGGATCTCCAACCCCACTATACCTTCAGTCCTCTCTGAAACCTGCACTGAGAGGAATGAAGGTGTAGAATTAGGTGTGTCACAGCCAAGTACTTGCGGGCACTCTGCTAGCAGTACACCGACGTCCGATTCTAGCAGGCAAATTTCCCTGCCCCAGCTGCTGGACCGTCGAAAGAAGTTCACTCCCAGCCATCCACATGCCCAGTGGTTGAATGCTAGCTTGGCTAAATTGCTAGCACTTCAACTGCTGCCTTTTCAGTTGGTAGACTCGGCGCCCTTCCGTGAGTTTGTGCAATGTGCGGTTCCTCAGTGGCAGGTTCCCAAACGCCACTTTTTCTCACGGAAGGCGATTACGGCTCTCTACCGGCATGTGGAAGGCAATGTCTTGGCCTCGCTAGACAGGGCAGTCAGCGGTAAGGTGCATATTACCGCTGACTCATGGTCCAGCAGGCATGGACAGGGACGTTACCTTTCTTTCACGGCCCATTGGGTCACTCTTTTGGCAGCTGGGAAGGATGCAGGACAAGGTGCAGTAGTGCTGGAGGTTGTTCCGCCGCCACGCCTCCAAAATGCTACTACTGGTTGTGACACACCTCTCTCCTCCACCCCCTCCTCTTCTTCTTCCTCCATGGCCTCTTCCTGTGCTTTGTCCTCGGAACCAGCGGTGCTCCGTAGGCGTTCAAGGGGCTACGCAAGTACGCAGGCAAAAAGATGCCATGCCGTGCTTGCGCTGGTGTGTTTGGGGGACAGGAGCCACACTGGGGCAGAGGTTCTGTCTGCTCTGCAGGGGCAGGCCGAGAGGTGGTTGACGCTACGCCAGCTTAAGCCAGGAATGGTGGTTTGCGACAATGGCACCAACCTCCTCTCCGCTCTCCGACAGGGACAACTGACCCATGTGCCCTGTGTGGCTCACGTCCTTAACCTGGTGGTGCAGCGGTTCTTGGGCAGGTACCCGGGCTTACAGGATGTCCTGAGGCAGGCCAGGAAAGTCTGTGTGCATTTCCGCAGATCTTATAATGCCAGTGCTCGCCTGGCTGAGCTGAAAAAGGAGTTTAACCTGCCCAAGAACCGCCTTATATGTGACATGCCCACCAGGTGGAACTCAACGTTGGCCATGCTGCAGCGGCTGCACACGCAGCAGAGGGCCATCAATGAGTACCTGTGCGACTATGGCACCAGGACAGGGTCAGGGGAGCTCGGGTTTTTTTCACCACGCCAGTGGGGCATGATCAGGGATGCATGCACTGTCCTGGCACCATTTGAGGAGGCCACGAGGATGGTGAGCAGTGACAGTGCATGCATCAGTGACACTGTACCTCTTGTCCACCTGTTGGAACATACGCTGCGTGGAATAATGGACAGGGCACTTGAGGCAGAACAGAGGCAGGAAGAGGAGGACTTCCTTGCCTCTCAAGGCCCCCTTTACCCAGACAGTGTTCCTTCTGTCCCACCCATCGCACAGGAAGAGGAGGAGGAGGAGGAGGATTGTGTCAGCATGGAGGTGGAGCCTGGCACTCAGCATCATCAGCAGCAGTCTTTTAGGGATGATTTACAGTCCCAAGAAACCCGTGGACTTGTACGTGGCTGGGAGGAGGTGGCTGCGGATCATGTCGTCCTTAGTGACCCAGAGGACTCCGGACCGAATGCCTCAGCTAACCTACGCTGCATGGCCTCCCTGATCCTGCAAAGTCTGTGGAAGGATCCTCGTATTCTTCGGATCAAGGAGAGGGACCATTACTGGCTGGCCACTCTCCTTGATCCACGGTACAAGGGTAAGGTTGCGGACCTTATCTTACCGTCGCAGAGGGAGCAGAGGATGAGACAACTACGGGAGGCCTTGCAGAAAGGTCTGTGCAACGCGTTACCAGAGACTGGGAGGTTACAAACTCCTGGTCCTGGACAACGAGTTGCTGAGGCTTCGGTCAGTCAAAGAAGGAGCGGTGGGGAAGGTGGCCGTCTGACCGATGCGTTCAGACAATTCTTTAGTCCGCAGCCCCAAGGTATGATCAGCAACCATCGCCAGCGTCTGATATACATGGTGCAGGAATACCTAGGGGCAAGGTCAGACTTGGACACCTTCCCCACCGAAAATCCTCTGGCTTACTGGGTCTTGAGGATGGATCACTGGCCAGAGCTTGCACACTGCACAGTATGCAATTGAGCTACTGGCCTGTCCTGCATCCAGCATTCTTTCAGAACGCACATTCAGTGCTGCTGGAGGATTTGTCACGGATCACAGGGTGCGCCTTTCCACCGACTCGGTTGATCGACTGACCTTCATAAAGATGAACCAGTCTTGGATCACCACCAGCTACCAAACACCTGAAGCTGATATAACAGACTAATTTATTTTCAAATGTCACATCCCTTCAAGACTGATGCTGATGCTGAGTGACTGTCCTGTTATGTTGACTGACTATCCTCCTCCTCCTCAATGACCTGATTGATGATGATAGCTTGGAAGAACATTTTTGTTTCTGGGTGCCGCCACCAGTGGCTAAGGCCCAATTTTCCAGCCCCTGTTTAACAGGGGCATGTAATTACAATTTTTTATGCAATGCTTTGCAGCAGGGCTCATTCCTGCACTCCAACTAGAGTATCTGGGAGAGGTTGCAGTGTCGTGGCACCAGCACCAGTGCCTAAGGCCCAATTTTGTCAGCCCCTGTTTAACAGGGGCATGTAATTACAATTTTTTATGCAATGCTTTGCAGCAGGGCTCATTCCTGAACTCCAACTAGAGTATCTGGGAGAGGTTTCAGTGTCGTGGCACCAGCACCAGTGCCTAAGGCCCAATTTTTCAGCCCCTGTTTAACAGGGGCGTGTAATTACAATTTTTGATGCAATACTTTGCAACAGGGCTCATTGCTGTGCTCCAAGTACAGTATCTGTGAGGGGTTGCAGTGTTGTGGCACCAGTGCCTAAGGCCCAATTTTTCTGCCCCTGTTTAACAGGGGCATGTAATTACAATTCTTGATCTAATAATTCACAGCAGGGCCCATTCCTGCGCCCACCAAGAGTAACTGTGAGGCCTTACAGTGTTGTGTCAACACCACCACCACCGCCAAAGGCCCAATTTTTCAGCCCCTGTTCAACAGGGGCATGCAATTACAATTCTTGATTTAATAATTCACAGCAGGGCCCATTCATGCGCCCACCAAGAGCAACTGTGAGGGCTTACAGTGTTGTGGCAACACCAACACCTAAGGGGCAAATTTCTGCAGAATATATATACGGCAGGCCCCTACTTTCAAACATCCAACTTACAAACGACTCCTCCTTGCAAACGCAAGGATACAACAGGAAGTGAGAGGAAATCTACCCCTAGGAAGGCAAATTCTCTCCTGTAAGAGTTAATATGGGAAAAAAAGGTGTCTCCTCTCCACTGATGCTTTATCACCAATTCTTGTTTCAATAAAAAAAACTAATTTTCAAAAAACATTTGCCATTAGGACGGAAAGTGAGGTGAACTGTTCTGAACAGGTGCACACTGCACAGACAGCAAAACAAATGTTACAGGGGTGATAACCCTTCCCTATGTTTTCCAAAAAGCTTAAATATAGATTTTTTGGCTGGAGCTACACTTAAACAATGTACCTGTTCAAAATTACAAACAGATTCTACATAAGAACAAACCTACAGTCCCTGTCTTGTATGCACCGCCTGTATACGGCTGTTCAGAGTATATAGGGCCTTTTTTCTTTTGTGTGCGGGGTTCCCCTTAATATCCATACAAGACCCAAAGGGGCTGGTAATGGGCTGGGGTAGGGGGGGGGGGGGGGGGGTGATGGGGTAGCTATGCCATTTTTCTTAAAGATTTTCATCCATATTACCGGAACCAGACATTACATTAAAACCGCAAGCAGTTTTAAATGGCTTTTTTTCCTTTAGAAATGTAATTTTGTGCAGGGACAGTTCTAAACACGGGAAACACGTGGCACTTCACAGGCATACTTTAGACACCCCCCAGGTACGATATTTAAAGGAATATTTGACTTTTTTTTTTTCACTTTATGCATCATTAAAATGACTGCTCCCGAAAAACGGCCGTTTTTAAATCTTCTTTTTGCATTGATACATGTCCCCTGGTGCAGAACCCGGGTTCCCAAACCTTTTTAGGACAATAACATGCATAATAGTCGTTATAATTAGCACTTTAGATTTCGAACGTTCGCATCCATTGTATTTATTAGGGTTCTAACGTTCGTGCGAACTTTCGGTCCGTTCGCGGGTTCTGGTGCGAACCGAACCCGGGGGTGTTCGGCTCATCACTAGCAGCCGCCAAGGGTGCCCGGCCACTGGTGTTCCTATTCTCTTCTCTCTGCGGTAAGTCTTAGCATCAGCAGGCAGCCGCCGCTCCATTCGCACATAGTGTCAGAGGCGCAGTGGCGGCGGAGGACTGTGTCCCGACTCCCGAATGAATGTAAGCAAGCAAACATTCATTCATTGGCACTGGTAGGCTGCATTAATGGGCACTGGTAGGCTGCATTTGATGGGTGCTGGTGAGGCTTCTTTTTTTTTTTATAATCACTTTTTTCCTTTATTATAACAAATTTCAATGTACAACAAAAAAAACAATAAAAAGAAAAAAAACATATCATACAGTTTATCTATATAAAACCAATTTGACATATAACATTCATTCCCCTTTCCCCTGGAGGCACTTTAGATCTATGGTCATATATTTTGCAGCCAGGGAACCCCGGTACCAACCCCCCCCCCCAAAAAAAACAAAAAAAACAATGAGAAGAGACAAAAAAAAAAAGTCCCCCCGCACTCTCCCCCTCTACACCCCTTTCGTGCTTCATTTCCAGCAAAATTTAAAAAAAAGACATTTGGGTTAAGAAAGGAACTTAATAGCGCTGGTGAGGCTGCATTTGATGGGCGCTGGTGAGGCTGCATTTGATGGGCGCTGGTGAGGCTGCATTTGATGGGTGCTTCATTAAAAAGGGGGGTATATAGGCAGGGCAAAGGGGGTGGGGTCAGGGGTGGAACCAAGGGGGGGTGGCAAAATGAGGATTCACTTAGGGTGTCAAACATCCTTGCACCAGCCCTGCTAGTAACTAAACCTGTTATCATTCAAGGCATGCCATGGATATAACTGTTTTGGGAAACAGTTAAATTGGTGGGTTTAGTACTGTTACCCATGGCAACCAATTGGCATCCACCATTTACTAATTTAAATTGCACAGAGTAATTTTTGATTGATCACTATGGGTTACTGCACTTAAAGTGATATTAAAGTCTTGTTTTTTTTTTTTTTTTTTAATAACAAGCAGAAAGGTGGGTATAAAATGTAGCGGATGGTTGCCTACATGACCAGGTCCTTCAAGCAGCTGCTTGCAAGCTCCCTGTGAAAACTAGGTCTGCCTGGGTCCCCCTAAGGCTGGGTTCACACTGGTACGACACAACAGTCATACAACTTTCATCCTACTTTGCTCTGCGACATCAGTCCTACATTGGTCCTACATAGGTCCGACATCCATCCGACTTTCATGAACAGGATACTACTTTGATCCGACTTTGTGATAGTCTGACTTGTCCTTTGACCAATCAAAACAATCCCAGGGTGAGATAATGTCCTTTTACTGCTGTTGTAATCACCATGTCGGATGTCAAATGTCGGATGGTTAGGACAAGGATCCTACTTTGATCCGACTTCAATGATATTCAGTGGGCTGAAGTAGGATCAAAGTCGGACCAAAGTAGTACAGGGAGCATTTTCAAAGTCGGACCGACATGTGTCGGACCAGTTAAGACGGCTCCCATAGGGAAACATTGATTTTCACATGTCATGCAAAATGAGCTCCCAATGTCGGAGCGTTTGTCGGACCAGTGTGAACCCGGGAGACATTCGGCTACCTATACATCTTTAATTATTTACACCTGTGAAACAAATCTCTTCAGCTGATGCACTTAATCTCGGGATTAGAATTGAATTTGGAATTATCCCCCTAAAGAGACCTTTATACCCCGTTGTCAACTACATGCGGCATTTCCCTTAGCACACCTGCTGCTACAACATTAACCCTTCTCAGCACCTCTTTTTCACTCTCTTCTGTGTTGGTTCTGACGGACCCCAGTGGAGCTCAGGCTGATTGCCATGGCCTCTGTGCCCCCTACTGGTAATGGTAGGACATTACCTATACTTTCTTATGTTTAATTATGGCTATTTGTTCAACCCCTAACCACCTCTAAACAGAACACGCCACCCCCTAATTCATGTGCCTGGCCCCTAATCTACACGCAGGGCGCCGGACACATAGATTTAAAAAAATTTTAAGCACATGTTTAGAGCCTGAGGCTCTGATTGGCTTCAAAAAGAGTGGGCTTGGGGCGCAGAGCATTGAGCCCCGAGCCCACTCAGTTGTGTGACATTAATATTCGCTAATGTCTTCCTGTTTCTCCTCCTGGCCAATAAGGAAGCAGGTCCTGAGACTGGCTGGGAGTCCTAAGACGAGTCATGAATTCTGATTGGACGGAAGGAGAAGCGACTGCTGGGACTCGGGTGGAGATGCAGGGGGGAAGCCGCCGAAGCCACAACCTGGATGGGGTAAGTGCGGGGCTGGTGGGGGGCGACAGGTGAGTGAAGTCAGTCGATTGAGCGATGGGGGATGGGGGAGCATCGATCGATCGCCAGGGGTTGGTTGGCTGGCTGGGAGGTGGCCGCGGGCCCCCCCCCAGAAAATTGAGCAGCAGCCGCCACTAATACAGAATATTGCCTCTTGCTTCCATATACACCCCTGGGTATGCATTGTATGAGTCAGGAAGTGGGAAGTACATATATATGTCTGACTAGCTATTTCAACTATGTAATACACGGTATGTTTTTTTTTAATTATTGTTGTGATATAAATTAAGTATTTTTTTTTAAAACTTTGAAATAATACACTTTAAATTGCAATTAAATTGGGTAATACTATCTGTTGCCATGTAAAGTGCCATGTAAAGTCCCATTCATGAGGGTTCTTTGTTCCATGTACAAAAATAACAAACATGTTATATTTACCTGCTCTGTGCAGTGGTTTTGCACAGAGCCGCCCAGATCCTCCTCTTCTCAGATCCCCCGCCAGCGCTCCTGACCCCTCCTCCTACCAAGCGCCCCCAACGCAAACAGCTTGCTATCGGGGCACCCGAGCCGAGCTGCTGCTCTGTGCGTCCATTCAGACACGGAGCCTCAGCTCGGCCTTGCCCCCTCCCTCTCCTCATTGGCTCACTGGATTGACAGCAGGGGAGCCAATAGCACCCGCTGCTGTGTCTCATTCAATGGGGAGAGAAAGGGTCCCAGCTAGCCAAGGCTCTCGTGCAACATCGATGGTTGAAGATGGGGCTCAGGTAAGTATTAGGGGGGCTGATGCCTTTAGAACCACTTTAAAGTGGAACTAAACTCTCCTATTAATTACAGCCAAAGAAGCTGCCATTGTAGCCTCTGTCTGATCTGCAGTTGCCATAGTGCTGCACATCTGATCACTCATGATACCAGCCATTTTCTGGCCTAACAGGTCAGTTGTGAGCACAAGCAACTGTGACAATCATCATTCATGGCATGTAACTGGTGGGTTTAGTTCCGCTTTACGACTCAAAATTACTCACAGCCCAGTAAAATCTCGTGTTCCAGGTTAATTTTACTCATCCTTTCTTGTTTTTTTTGGCTTTTGAGATGATATTTACTGGAAAAAACATTTACATGCAAAATAGTATTACATAAGCCAATTTAGTACAAGTGTCACTACTTATAAAATTGTCTCCAAGCCACTTTAATGTTGGGATGATGTTTTTAACCTTATCACAACCCAATCTTGTCATAGAGGATGGTGGAGTGAAGTGGTACCATCCAGGAGTCAAAGATGAATTCCTAATGATTTTTGCAGAAAGTGCCAAAGACCTTATCTGTCGAAGGGGGATAACTTTAAGGCTAGAAAGGCTAGAAATCTGCTCTAGTGAAGATGATGTCTTCTTTTACCCTCTCGGGAACCACTGGCGAAGTACATTCGGCAATAGGAGTGATTGTCTGTACACGGTCTAAAGTAGGGTACACATAGGGTTGCCACCTTTTCTTCAAGTCAAACCCGAACACTTTATCGCTGCACAGCAATTTTTTAATAGTATAAACTATACATATATTTTGCAATTAAATAATGTTTCTAATCATATGAAGTTAATCACAAGAGTCCACAGAGTTCCCCTTTTATATCTGAACTCGCAGAGTTCCCTTAAGTGTAAGGGGGGACTCTGCAGACTCTGATATATGGTAAAACTCTGGGGACTCTGACAAAAGGGATGCTCTGGGAACCACGATTTAAGGGGAACACTGAGAACTCTGAGAACTCTGATGTATGGAAAGGACTCTAATGTAAGGAGGAACACTGTGGTCTCTAGTGTAAAGAGGAACTCTGATGTAAGGGGTGCTCTGAGAACCCTGATTTACCTTATTGTACTCACTTAGAGGCAGGAGAAAGAAGGGGGAGAGGGGGAGACTTCAGTCACAGACATAGATGGATGGTGAGCTCACTCTCCCCTTGGCAGTCAGCACTTCTCATCCAAATGGATCTGTGGCTACTGGGCTTCAAATTTCCCACCTCACTTTCTAAGGCACAGCACCAGGTACTGGAGTGTGGTCAGACACAGAGGAGTATGGGTGGGAGGAATAGGAGCAGATCGAGCCCTTCTCTCCTTTCCCGTCTGTATGTAGGGGGGGGGGTTGTTAGTGCTAGCTTTGGGCAGTGTGAAATAGAGTATAACAGACACTCTCTGCTTAGACAACTATAGCCAGCAACCCTGCTGGGAAGCCATAGTCCACTCTGAATAATGTGCCTGGGTTTCAGGTGGTCTGAAACCCGGATGCTTGATTCAAAACCCATACTGTCCGGGTGAATTCCGGACAGGTGGCAACCCTAGGTACACACCTATCAAAATTTGTCCAGTTGAGCAGGAATTGTACAAATTTCAATGTGTGTTCCACTCTCTGTTCAACAGTCTGGCTTCTTTTGAACAGTCCTGCTGGAAAACCAGCATTCAATGCTGATCTGGGGGGGGGGGGGGAGTCCCTGCTCCTGAGAATACAATAACACAGCAAGAGAGATCCCTGCATCCATTTCAATTGTGTTGATGTGGGGATCTGTGAGTGTTTTTTTGTGGAACCCACTGGTTGAATGAAAATAAAACTCTGCATGTGTACCCAGCTTTACTCGGTATATGCCAATGCTTGGTTGTATTAGCATGCACATGCACATATGATTTATTACCAAATGCAGATTTTCTACAGGCATGCCTATGTTTATGCATTGGCGTATACCCAAGTAACTTCATGTACAGCCATTCACTTCTATGGCTGGCTGTACATGCCACCAGCAGCTCCCTAGGCCGGGAGAAAGTCTAGGATTTAAAGCTAGAGGAGATTTAAAAGTGGTACTAAAACCTAAACTTTTTTAAGTTACCTGCCTTAAAGTGGTTGTAAAGGCAGAATTTTTTTTATTTTTTTATCATAATGCCTTCTATGCATTAAAGTGGTTGTAAACCCACTTTTTCAACTTGCACCTACAGGTAAGCCTAGATTAAGGCTTACCTGTAGGTGCAAGAAATATCTCCTAAACCTACACGGTTTAGGAGATATTTACTAAAAATGACAGGCGCCGTAGGCAACGGCGCATTCATGGGGTTAATCCCATTCACAAAATCGGCTACCTCCCAGCAATCGCTGGGCGTAGCCGAATGAAAAGGCTCTCGCGCGCATGCGCAGAGTGACGTCTCCGCCGCTCCGGCCAATCACAGCGCCGGAGCGGCGCTGTGATTGGCTGCAGCGGCCATACCCGGAAGTAACCTTCCGGCTATCGCCGCAGCGATGGATGCGGCTGAAGAGGGAGACGAGGACGGCTTCGGGGGCCCCGATCTAAGGTAAGTGATGCATAATGAGCTATTATGCTAGTCATATTAGCTCATTATGCCTTTCTCTTACAGGTGGTTGTGAAAAAAAAAAAAATATCGGGTTTACAACCACTTTAAGATAAAAAGCCTTCCATGTGCAGCAGACCCCCTCAGTCCCTCAAATGCGTACCTGAGTTCCCGCTCTGTCCAGCAATGTCCACGAGTGTCTCGCCCGTCCGAGATTCTCCTTCCTGATTGGCTGAGACACAGCAGCGGCGCCATTTGCGCCTGCTGCTGTCAATCAAATCAGCTAACGAATCAGGGGAGAGAGGGGACAGTGCCAGGTCGGGGCTCCATATCTGAATGGACACAGGGAGCTGCAACTCAGCTCGGGTAACCCCATAGCAAGCTGCTTGCTGCGGGGGCACTGAACAGGTGGGTGAGGCCAGGATCACAGAAGAGGGATCCAAGAAGAGGAGGATCCGGGCTGCTCTGGGCAAATCCACTGCAACAGGGCAGGTAAGTATAACATGTTTGTTATTTTTATAGGGAAAAAAAACGAGCCTTTACAATCACTTTAAGGTAAAAAATGTCCCACTACTAGAGTTGGGCCGAACACCTCCCTGTTCTGTTCGCACCAGAACTCCCGAACAGAGAAAAAGTTCTGACCCGAACGACGAACCCTATTAAAGTCTATGGGACCCAAACTTGAAAAACCAAAAGTCTCCATTTTGAAGGCTTATATGCAAGTTATTGGCCATTTAAAGGGTATGGGGGGCCGGGTACTGCCCTGGGGGACGTACCAATGCAAACAATCTTTTAAAAAAATTATAATTTTTACAGGAGCAGTGATTTTAAAGATGCTTAAAGAGGAGTTCTGTCCACCCCTTTAAAAATTAAAAGTCAGCAGCTACACATACTGTAGCTACTGACTTTTAACATTAGGACACTTGCCTGTCCTGGACTCCAGCAATGTCGGCACCGCAGCCTATGTTTACATCGGCTTGTCGGGTGCTGCCGCCGCCATTGCTTTTAAGGGAACTGGTCAGTGTAGCCTTTCGACTTAACGGCCGGGTCCCTACTGCGCATGTGTTAAGCTCGCTGCACTCTCTCGTTGGCCCCGGCAGATGGGGAGGGGGGAGAGAGGAGGAGGGGGCCGAGCTGCTGACGTACTTCACCCCGGCCTGGTCTCCCGGAAGTGTGGACAGGGTACCTGTAAAAAACAGGTACACGCTCCCCCCTTCCCCCCTGAAAGGTGCCAAATGTGGCATCAGAGGGGGGGGGGGGATTTAGATTGGAACCCCGCTTTAAAGTGCAACAATAAAAACAAAAAAAATCCTTTAAATATAGTGCCCGGGGGGCCCTTAATCTGCCTGTAAAGTGGCACATCTCTACCATGTATAGAACCTGCTGTAGCAAAACTGACATTTCTAAAGAATAAAAAAAAATAAAAAAACGAATCACATTTAAATTTCCGGCAATACAATACCATTTCCGGCAATAGAACCATAATAAAGAAACAGCGTGGGGGGTCCCACCCTGACCCAAAGTGCCTGGTATGGATTTTAAGGGGAACCCCATGCCAATAAAAAATGGCTTGGGGTCCACCCCAAAATTCATACCAAACCCTTATCCGAACATGCAGTCCGGCAGGTCAGGAAGGGGGGGGGGGGACGACAAGCGAGCACACCATATCAGGCCACATGCCCTCAACATGGGGGGGGGGGTGTTTTTCAACTTAGGAGTCCAGGCAGGCAGCTAACGTGTAGATTGTGTCCTACACACTTCTGACATTTCCCCTCCCATGCAGAGCAATGCAGGGAAGCCTCCCCTCCCGGTAATCCCAGGTATGCTAGTATGTAGGGGCTTGGCCAGGAACAGCAACGTACTATGAGACTTCTGCATGTGAAGAAAAACGTTTAACCAATGTAATGTGTCATTCTGCCCCATGTTAATGTGTCCTGCTGTGGCCTATATTAATATAACCTGCTGCCTGCTGCACCGTCATTTTAATGTGTCGTGCTGCCCTCCATGTTAATGTGTCCTGCTGTTCCCTACGTTATTGTGAACTGCCTGCTGCCTCGCTATGTTAATGTGTCCTGCTGTGCCCCCCATGAAATGTGTCCTTCTGTCCCATGCTAATGTGTTTTAGCAAGTGGATGTTTTCTGCTGTGTCCTACTGCCCTCCATGTTAATGTGCTCTGCTGCCCCATGGTAATGTGTCCTACTGCTCCCCATGTTCATGTGTCTTGCTGTGCCCCCATCTACTATGCCCTGCTGCTGTCTCCATCTAATGTGCCCTGTTGATGCCTCCCCCCATGTGGTGTACCCTGCTGCTGCCTCCCCCATGTAATGTGCCCTGCTGCCCCCCATGCAATGTGCCCTCCTAAACTCCCTGTAATGTTCCCTCCTGATCCCCCATGCTGTGCCCTGCTGACCCCTATACTTTCCCATGCTGACCCCATATGCTCTGCCCTGCTGACCCCTGTACACTTATTTTCCTCAAGTTCGACCCAAAATTAAGCATCAGAAAAAAGCAAGACTAGTTTCATATAAAATAGGTATGTTTTAATATTTTTTCTATTATTTAAAGTTATTTCTTAAAATAATTATTGTGATATCACAGCTCGCTGATCACAACCAATGTTCCACTGATCTGAACATTATTTCAGGGGTTCCCCGAGATTTCAAACTTTTTGCCAGGGGTTCCTCCAAGGAGGCCCTGATTCCCCTATACAGCGGAACCTCGTATTACGAGCATAATCCGTTCCAGGAGAATGCTTGTAATCCAAAGTACTCGCATATCAAAGCGAGTTTCCCCATTGAATTCAATGGAAACAAAAATAATTTGTTCCGCATTGACTTCAATGGCATGCAATACCGCATGCGCCCAGAAGCGGGGGAGCCTCAGGAACGACCGAAAAGGCCAGAGGACACCTCGGCTGACCTCTGTAAACCTCGGAAAGACTTTGAGATTTGCCGAGGTCAGCAGAGCTGTCCTCTGGCATTTCCGTGCATTTCCGAACGGCGCCGATCGCCGCCGATCAGCAATGTTCGGCTCGGCTCCGGTGCCCCCCCACCTCAGGCCAAACGCGCTACTGCACATCGCTTTGGCCTGAATCATGCTCGTTTTGCGAGACAACACTCACAAACCGAGTTACGATTTTTAAAAATACAGTGCTCGTATTGCGAAACGCTAGTTAACCGCGTTACTCGCAATCCGAGGTTCCACTGTATAGATCTTTATATTACAAGAGGGAACCCCAGCAGGGTAAAGAAGGTCCTGATTCTCCTGTATAGATTTATTTATAGAGGGCTCACCAGCAGGAGGAATGGGGCCTTGGTTCCTTTATATAGATCTCTACATAGAGTAATCCCCAGTAGGAGGAATACTGTTCTGATTCCTTTATTTGGATATTTACATAGAGGGATAACCAAAAGGAGGAAGGAGGTCCTGATTCCCCTGTATGAATCTTTATATAGAGGGATCACCATCAGGAGAAAGGAGGACACTCAAAATAGTGTGTCCATTTATGGAGCCCCCACTTACAAAAGGATATTGATAAGACAGTGAAAAGTCTGATGAATAAAACATATCAGGAGAGACAACAAGAACTTTAAATGTGCCGTCTTTAGAAAAGAAGGGAAAGGACATGATTGAAACCTTTAAACACATTGAGAGTGTGAATACGTTTCAAAAGGGCATTTTCAGTATACAACTAAGATAAAAAATACAGATGCATGACCTCAAACCATCAGGTTAGTTCAAAACTAACCTTGGAAAGTATTCTGCTGAGTAGTGGATGATTGGAACAGACTAACAGAGGATGTAGTAATTCAACAGTGCATGGAATAAACATATATCTATACTTAGGTAAAAATAATAATAATACACGTAATAAATAAATCACAAATATAATAAATAAATATATGAAAAATGTAAATAATAAAAAATAAGTGAAAAAAATAAATCACAAATGTAAAAAACAAATAAATACAGGTACAAATAAAAAAATAAATATAAAAAAAGTAAAAAATCAATGTAAAAAAAATACAAATTACAAATTAATTGGATTACAAGCATGTTTCTGGAACAAATTATGCTCGCAATCCAAGGTTTTACTGTATTTAATTTTACAAATTTGTTCCAGAAACATGCTTGTAATCCAAAGCACTTGTATATCAAAGCAAATTTTCCCATAAGAAATAATGGAAACTCAAATGATTTGTTCCACAACCATTTATTCATAAGTCCTTCAGTTTATAGTCCATATAAAAATATTATAGCAATGTGATAGGTTGTGTAACCATAAAATGTCCATCCACAAATGGAAGCCTTCACAAGGGGATTAAAAGCAAAATCCATCAGAAGCTACAGAGTATAAAAGAGAAGAGAGGTGCCTCAAAGTGTAGCAATATGCTGCTAAATGTTGTACCTTCATTAAATGTAACCATATTGATACACTTATGCCACGTACACCGTGGATTTTTTGGCTCAAACTTGTGTTGCATACACACGGTCACACAAATCTTGTCGGAAATTCCGAACGTCAAGAACGCGGTGACATACAAGACGTACGACGAGCCAAGATCAATGAAGTTCAATAGGCAGTTCGGGTGCTTGATTCTGAGCATGCATGTTTTTTTTGTGCGTCAGAATTGCAAACAGACGATCGGAATTTCCGACAAGAACTTCCAACAAGAATCAGCTCTCAAATTTTTGTTGTCGGAAATTCCGACAGGTAATGTCCAATGGAGCCTACACACGGTTGGAATTTCGAACAAAAAGCTCACATCGAACATTTGTTGTCGGAATTTCCAATCATGTGTACGAGGCATTAGAGGTGCCTCTCTTCTTTTTTATACTCCGTTGTGGCATGATGATACTTGTATATCAAGACATCGCTTGTATATCAAGTCAAAATTACTGTATATACTCGAGTATAAGCAGACCCAAATATAAGCCGAGGCACCTAATTTTACCACAAAAAAATGGGAAAACGTATTGACTCGAGTATAAGCCTAGGGTGTCCATCTGCATGCCTCACTGTGCCTCACTGTGTCCATGCCTCACTGTGCCCATGCCTCACTGTGCCCATGCCTCACTGTGTCCATGACTAGACTGACGTTTAACATAGGAGTCTATGGAAGGGGTGCCCGGCTTTGAAAAATCGGTGCTCCCCGGCCGTAGGTCCCCTAGACTAAAAAATGTGCACACTTATAGAGAAGACATTGGGCTACATTTCTGCCAAGTTTCGGGTCCAGGAGACCTAAGACCGGCCGTTACCAGGTCCCCAAAGTCACCAGAGAAATTACCATTTAACATTGGAGTCTATGGAAGGGGTGCCCGGCTTTGACAAATCGCTGCTCCCCGGCCGTAGGTCCCCCGGGCATCAAACGTTGCACACTTGTAGAGGAAGCGTGGGGCTACATGCGTACTGGGTCCCCAAAGTCCGGGAGATCAGGCGCAAAAAGGTGACTCGAGTATAAGCCGTGGGGGGGCATTTTCAGCACAAAAAAAATGTGCTGAAAAACTCGGCTTATACTCGAGTATATACGGTAATTAAAAAATGTTGCTTGTCTTGCAAAACGCTCTCAAATCAAGTCTCTCAAACCAAAGTTGAACTGTACACAAATTAAAAAAATTAAATACATCACAAATGTAAAAAGCAAATATATAAATGTACAAATAAAATAATACATCTAAAAAATATAATAAACAAATGTAAAAAATAAATAAACAACTGTAAAAATAAAGAAATAAATCACAAATGTAAAAAAATAAAAAAAAAAAAGAGCAGACTTAATAGATTTTTTTTTTTTTTTCTGCTGTAACTGGTATGTTTCTACGTTTCCAATGGGTCTGTAGTGCCAATATCATACATGCATGGTCGATATTCCAGCTCAGCATCAAAAGGCCCCTAAGTCATTCTTTTATTAATGTTGGCAGCTCTATGGATGAACAATCTGAACTACCTCCAGACTCTGGCAGAAGTTCCCCCAAGGGGCACGGGTATTGCTAAAAACTGCAATCTACAAGGTCTGCTGTCAAGTCTTCTAATCCCCCACATCGTCTATCACATGAAGACAAACAGAAATCAAACAAGAGAGCAGGTTTGGTACTTCCTTGTACCCATCACCAAATAAGAAAAGTACAATTTGTTGGATTTCTTACCTAATAAATAGAATATTTTCATTTGAATTGGACGATCAGAACTCCACAGCTGAAGTTGTAGATCCAAGAGGCTTGGGAATCGCTTCCCTGTGACGTAGGCGGCTTCCTTTGGAGATTTTCCTGTTTCTTTGTTTGCTCAGGGCTTCTACTTCCTACACTTTCATCATTTCCAATAAGGAGTTCACTTCTGGATGGGTTCAGTGTGCCCAGCTCCCTGTATCCTACGTCGCTGACATTTTCCTTAACCTTTGATGTCTAATTAAAAATACATTTTACATTCTAAACTGCCAAATAAAACTTTAATCCACTTCAAGGAAAGCATTTATTACTGTTCACGTGGCCCCCAATAAGGTGTGTCTGGGTACCCTTCTCTATCAGCATGCCATGCAGGTTCATGCTTCTTCCCCTGACAATGCCTTCATCTGCTATCCTCCAGGGTCACCATCTACAGATGAAGTTTAAATAGGGATATGCAATTAGCGGACCTCCAGCTGTTGCCAAACTACAAGTTCCATGAGGCATAGCGAGACTCTGACAGCAGCAAGCATGACACCCAGAGGCAGAGGCATGATGGGACATGTAGTTTGGCAACAGCTGGAGGTCAGCTAATTGCATATCCATGGTCTAAGAGATCACAGTCATGAGAAAGACCAGTGCGCTTCCTGGCTGTGTTCACAAATGTCTGACAGGTATCAGCCCCTGCTCCAGCCGCTCACCTTGTGTATTTGCTACAAAGTTACAATGTACAGTCTGATCACTGGAGGAGAGGAGACTGAGGAAATGCTTTACTTTGCCTGCAGCAGACTGATGACATCTAGTCTAGGCAAAGTCACTGGCTTGAAGCTTAAAGAGGAAGTAAACCCCGATGGGTTTTACTTCCACTTTGTTTCCCTGCAAAGGTAAAGCATAATGGGCTACTATGCATCGTATAGTAGCCCATTATGTGTCACTTACCTGAAACCGAAGCCTGCGATGTCACCGCTGTCCCCGCTGCCAGCGAGCGTCCATCTTCACGCCTCTTCCTTCCAGAGCTACGAACTCCGGCTCTGTGACTGGCCGGAGTCGTGTGACATGCGCGCGGGAGCTGGCAGTCATGGCATGACACCTTTTGAAACGGCACGATCTGCTCTTTCTAAAGTGCGCATGCACCGTAGATTTTGAAACCGAAGCCTGAGATGTCCCCGATTTCCTCGCTGGCAGCATCTATTCTTCACCCCTCTTCCTTCCAGGGCCGCAAACTCTGGCTCTGTGACTGACCGGAGTCGCGTGACGTCACTCCCGTGCATGCACACGGGAGCCGCCAGTCACAGCATGACCCCATCGAGAAACGGCACAGCGTGCCCTTTCTAGAGTGTGCATGCGCCGAATACATCGGCGCATGCGCAGTAGAAATGATTGTGCAAGGAATTTTAAATATCTCCTAAACCGTGTAGGTTTAGGAGATATTTCTTGCACCTACAGGTAAGCCTTAATCTAGGCTTACCTGTAGGTGAAAGTGGTCTGTAAGGGTTTACAACCACTTTAAAGGTGAATTTTTATTTATTAAAGGTATAAAACAACTATACTGTTGCTGTACATTGTGACACCTCAGAATTTTATTCATTATTAAAGTGGACCTTCAGTCATTTTTTCATCTTTCCATCTATTAAATCTTCTGCCCTTGTTGTTTTACTATCCAAAGTTAAAACATTTTTTTTCTGCCAGTAAATCCCTTATACAGCTCACTTCCTGTTTCTTGTCTGGTCATTCGCCTAGGCTTATGACATCATGTACAGCTCTCTCTCTCACTCTCCTGAGAGTTAGCCAGGAAGGGAGGGGGCTAGGGTTGCCACCTGTCTGTGATTCACCCGGACAGTCCAGGTTAAGAACCATGTGTCCAGGTTTCAGGTGGACTAAAACCCAGACACATTATTCAGGCCGGGCTGTGGCTCCTCAAGTAATCAAGATTGTCGCACACAAATCTGTTGCTGTCCGGAAGCTGTAGGCGGCTGTCTGGGGGTAGGTTTGGCATCAGGGGGGGAGGGGTATGGCGATGATGTCATCAAGATCAATTTGGCCTCACCCACTGTTGGCTGCGGCATTCTATGCACACTGCATTAGTACTATCCTTGGGGGGCGCTAAATAGGGTGACCACATTTCCAAACTACCATTCAGGGACACCCTCCCTTCCCAAAAATCAGCTTGTGCTGTAACGAATCACATCACAGTGATTGGACACAAGAGGCGGGATTTATGATTTCTCCAATCACAAGCAGGGTGCGGGGATTGTGCTCCTCCAGGCATTCCCGGCCAGGACAAGTACTGTCAGTGAGTAAAGCGGTGATATGGCAGCCTTTTTTTGGGGGCATCAGATTGGCCCGGGGGGTGGCTATGTCAGTTTCATTCCGGGACACTGTATTGTCCTGGAATGAATGTGCCAGGGACAGACCTGTAAAATGCGTGACTGTCCCGGGCAATCCGGGACACGTGGTCACCCTAGCGCTAAAGTGTTCAGGTTTGGCTTGAAGAAAAGGTGGCAACTAGGGAGGGGGGGTGAGTCATAAGAGGGCCAATGAGGGCTCCAGGGCTGCAGAGCTGGAGGTGTGCCTCTGTGTGTCTGTGTAAATCCAGTAAGTGAACAGGTAGCAGCTTCAGCTGCCCACAGTTAAAATGGATGCAGCCAGACTCAGTGGAGGGAGATTTCTGCAGCATATTTTGGCAAGTACAGAATCACAGTATATATAAAAATAATATGCAAAGTGATTTGAGGGAAGCTTCAGAATGGCAAAGATATTTTTATTGCAAATTATGTGAGCAGACTGCAGTTCCTCTTTAACGGGTCCACATAAAGTGTAACTGCAGTCTGCTCACATAATTTGTAATAAAAACATCTTTGCCATTCTGAAGCTTCCCTCCAACCACTTTGCATATTATTTTATATTTACTGTGATTCTGTACTTGCCAAACATGCTGCAGAAACCTCCCTCCACAGAGTCTGGCTGCAGCCAATTTAACGGTGGGCAGCTGAAGCTGCTGCCTGTTCACTTCCTGGATTTACACAGACACACAGAGGCACACCTTCAGCTCTGCAGTCCTTTTTAGCAGAAAGTAAAAAATATTGTTGTTTTTTTTTCAAAATTGTCAGTCTTTTTTTGTTTATGGTGCAAAAAATAAAAACCGGTGATCAAATACCACCAAAACAAAGCTCTATTTGTGGGTAAAAAAATACATCAATTTTATTTGGGTACAGCGTAAATTGTCAGTTAAAGCAACGCAGTGCACTATCGCAAAAAATGGCCTGGTTTTGAAGGGGGTAAAACCTTCCGGGGCTGAGGTTCTTAAACTATTTTAAACTATTTAGTCTTTCAAATATGTTCATAAAAATTACTTTTTTTTAGTTTCAACAGTAAGGAAACTTTTTTTGTTTAGTATGTATATATTTATATATTTTATTTATATATTATATGGTGTATATAAAATTATGTTTATGCAATTTTTCCTAACATAAGGGGATTTTTTTTTTTTCCAATGTTGGAAGCTTCTGCATGGGAATGAATCAGCACTGATTAGTCCATCAGGAGATTCCCTGACATTCGTGAGCACATTCTGTTTGCCTCATTCCGGCTTCAGGAAGTGTCAATGATTGTCAGCAATGTTTTCCAGGAGATTATAGACACAACAGTGGCCACATTCTAAGTAAATCTTAATGGAGATCAGTAAGACAAAGGAGTGACATCACAGATCCTGCCTCCTCCCTCTGCACAGGAACCATAAAAGTCTTTACCAGTGATTTATCACTTAACTGACAATAAATAAATAACGAAACATTTATAAAAACAAATAAAATGCAATAAATTCCGAAAAACCTGAGATTTAGGCCCCTTTCACACTGAGGCGTTTTTTCCGCGTTTTTGCAGTAAAAACAGCGCTGTAAAAATGCCTGAAATAATCCTGCCCCATCATTCTCAATGTGAAAGCCCTGAGGGCTTTCACACTGAGGCGTTTTGCTGGCTGTGCGTTGGAAAAAATGCTGCAAACAGCTTCTTTGGAGCATCTTTGGGGCGCATAAAATAGCGCTGTAAAAACGCCTATCCCCATTGAAATGAATGAGTACCGCTGTAAAAACGCGGTAAAAAACACCCAGAAGGGAAGGTCACATGACCGTAGTAGAGTGGAGGATTGTGGGATACCAAATAATAATTTTTACCGCAAAAACGCGGTAAAAACGTGGTAAAAACGCATATGCGTTAGCGCAATTTTTACCGCAAACGCAGTAAAAACGCGGTAAAAAAAATTATAATTTTTTTGCGTTTTTTTCAACGCCTCAGTGTGAAAGCGGCCTTAAGGACCGAGCCTCTTTCTGAGATTTGGTGTTTACAAGTTAAAAACATTTTTTTTTTTGCTAGAAAATTTCTTAGAACCCCAAATATTATATACATTTTTTCTAACACCCTAGAGAATAAAATGGCGGCCGTTGCAATACTTTTTGTCACACCGTATTTGCGCAGCCGTCTTACAAGCGCACTTTTTTTGGAAAAAATAAATCATTTTTTTCAATTAAAAAAATAAGACAATAGCAAAGTTAGCCCAATTTTTTTTTTTTTTTTATATTGTGAAAGATAATGTTACTCCGAGTAAATTGATACCCAAAATGTCACGCTTCAAAATTGCGCCCGCTCGTGGAATGGCGACAAAATTTTACCCTTAAAAATCTCCATAGGCGACGTTTAAAAAATTCTACAGGATGCATGTTTTGAGTTACAGAGGAGGTCTAGGGCTGCGACTGCGGCGATACCTCACGTGTGGTTTGAACACCATTTTCATATGCGGGCACTGCCCACGTATGGGTTCGCGAGCTCATCGGGACGGGGCTTTACATTTTTTTTTTCTTATTTATTTGACTTTATTTTATATATTTTGACACTGTTTAAAAAAAAAAAAAAATGGGTCACTTTTATTCCTATTACAATGAATGTAAACATCCCTAATAGAAATAGAAAAAAAAAATGACAGGTCCTCTTAAATATGAGATCTGGGGTCAAAAAGACCTCAAATCTCATATTTGGACTAAAATGCAATAAAAAAATTTAAATAAATTATGTTATTCAAAAAAAATGTCCCATTAAGGCCTATAGGCGGAAGTGACGTTTTGACGTCACTTCTGCCCTGCAGTGATATGGAGACGGGTGGGGGCCATCTTCCCCTCACTCGTCTCCACACACAGCAAGGGAAAGGACCGGATCACCTGCCGACAGCTCTGGTAAAGCGGCAGAGGGCACCGGAGAGCGGCGAGGGCCCCTCTCCCGCCGCCGATAAAAGTGATCTTGCGTCGTATCTGCCGCAGAGACCACTTTTATCTTGTAGCAGACTGCCCGCTGAAGAAGAGAATACCAGGATTATGATAGCTAGCTGCTACCATAACAATGGTGTCCCTCTTCAAACAGCCGACGTAAAACTGCGGCGGGTGGTCCGTAAGTGGTTAAGGCTGGGTTCACACTGGTGCGATGTGGGAACCAGTGTGGTTCCAGTGCGGGCAACCACATCGCATGTCACTCGCTGGCGGTTCACAAACCGCTGTGGGTGTCAATCAAAGTTAATGAAACCCCCAGATCGGATCGCATATCGCAGTGCAAACTGTAAAATGGTACAGGAATCGGATCGTGTAGGTGTGAACACCCATGCAATCTGATTCCAGTGCGGACCAAAAAAAGGGTCCTGAACCATTTTGGTCTAAATTTGATGCGACTTCAGCCATACAAACTGTATGACTGAGTTTGCATTGCACAGACATCTCTTGTGATGTACACAGCAATGCTATGTGAATTAAATTCGATGTCTGTGCGAACCCAGCCGAAAGTGCAACTTTACCCATAGCAACTTTACCAAGAAACATACATTATACATTAATAATTATGTTACCAGAATTAGTGTGTGCTGAAAATTGCCTCCAGCATTGCTCCTGTTTCTTCTTGTTGGAGGTTGCCATTTTTCTGAAGCCCAGAGCCCCTGAGCAGCAGTAAATTTTTAGGCTGTCAGCAGATCAGCCTCTAGTGGCTCTTATTTTGCCCACAATGCCAAAAAATATAGAGCAATTGAGCAGGGAGAGAATATGGAGGGAGATTTACTAAAACTGGAGCACTCAGAATCTGGTGCAGCTGTGCATGGTAGCCAATCATCTTCTAACTTCAACATGTTCAATTAATATTTGGTAATAAGGCTGGGTTCATACCTTTGCGAATTGGATGCAGGTTTCTCCGCATCCAATTCGCATTGACAGGAGATTGTGACCGGTGTTCTGACGATAAGTGCCCACGCATGCGCAGAGCGGAAGGACACTCCAGCTGAGTTGCCGATCAGCTGGAGTGACGTCCCTTAGCGCATGCGCACATCGTAGGAGTCTTTTTTCGACGGGAGATACCATATCTTGGCCACAATTTAATGCTATGCAAACAGCGGAGGGACACCGTATTTGACATTGTGTGCCTCGCTGTTGCACCGCGGGTTTACAGCGAGGCACAATCTGACATGTACAGTGTCCCTCCACTCTTTGGATAGCTTTCAATTGTGGCCGTGATATGGCATCGCCCGTCGAAAAAACCTTCCTACGATGTGCACATGCGCTATGGTGACGTCACTCCTGCTGATCGGCAACTCAGCTGGAGTGCCCTTCCGTTCTGCACATGCGCGGGCACTTTTCGACAGAGGGCACATATCGATAGAACACCGGCTCTTTATGGAGCCGGTTCACATAATCTCCGGGATGGCTGCGGAGCGGCTTGCACATGAGCCCTGTGCATCTTTGGCTCCGTTTCAGGGCCGAATTCAAGCAAAGATTTGGCCCTGATTTGTCCCTGAAACGGAGAACAGTGACGCACCGGAACCCTACTGTGATCCATGGCTGTCTGCAGTGTGAATCCAGCCTAAAACCCAGAAGCTGATTGGTTTCTATGAAAAGCTGCACCAGATTTTGCACTCTCTAGTTTTAGTAAATCAACCCCATTGTATTACTGGATTTTAAACAAATGGGCACTTATTTATATATTACAGGTACTTATATAGCAGTATATAGTATATCAGTCCCTGCCCTCAAGGAGCTTACAATCTAAAGTCCCTAATTCACATTCATACATACACATACTAGGGACAATTTTGACAGGAACCAATTAACCTCCCAACATGTCTTTGGAGTGTGGGAGGAAACTTTAGCAAACCCACGCAGGCACAGGGGCGGATCAGGGGAGGGGGGCAATTGAGAAATAGCCACCCCAGAGGAATTAGTTGCGGGCGGGTGAGAGTCTGAGCGGGCGACTCTGCGGGCGGGTGACAGCGTGGGCTCCCGGGTGGCTCGGTGTGTGAGTGGGCGGGTGGCTCGGCTTCGGCGGCGGGTGAGAGAGTGGGCAGTCAACTGGCGGCTTCGTGGGTGAGCGGGCGGCTGGCCAATCAACGAGTTGGCGGGTGGGGGAGCAGAGAGATGACATCATCTCTCACCGCCTCGTAACTTGTGGCAGGTGACGTGGCAAGTGACAATCCGCAACTTGTGGCAGGTGACGTGGCAAGTAACAATCCGCAACTTGTGGCAGGTGACGTGGCAAGTAACAATCCGCAACTTGTGGCAGGTCGCATGGCAAGTGACAATCCGCAACGTGTGGCAGGCGACGTGGCAAGTGACAATCCGCAACTTGTGGCAAGTGACAATCTGCATCTGGTGGTAGGCAAGTGACAATCCAAAACTTGTGGCAGGTGACGTGGCAAGTGACAATCCGCAACGTGTGGCAGGTGACGTGGCAAATGACAATCTGCATCTGGTGGCAGGCAAGTGACAATCCGCAACTTGTGGCAGGTGACGTGGCAAGTGACAATCCGCAACGTGTGGCAGGCAACGTGGCAAGTGACAATCCGCAACTTGTGGCAGGTGACGTGGCAAGTGACAATCTGCATCTGGTGGCAGGCAAGTGACAATCCTCAACTTGTGGCAGGTGAAGTGACAAGTGACAATCTGCATCTGGTGGCAGGCAAGTGACAATCCGCAACTTGTGGCATGTGACGTGGCAAGTGACAATCCGCAACGTGTGGCAGACGACGTGGCAAGTGACAATCCGCAACTTGTGGCAGGTGACGTGGCAAGTGACAATCTGCAACGTGTGGCAGGCGACGTGGCATGTGACAATCTGCAACTTGTGGCAAGTGACAATCTCATCTGGTGGCAGGAAAGTGACAATCCACAACTTGTGGCAGGTGACGTGGCAAGTGACAATCCACAACGTGTGGCAGGCGACGTGGCAAGTGACAATCCGCAACTTGTGGCAGGTGACGTGGCAAGTGACAATCTGCATCTGGTGGCAGGCAAGTGACAATCCTCAACTTGTGGCAGGTGAAGTGACAAGTGACAATCTGCATCTGGTGGCAGGCAAGTGACAATCCGCAACTTGTGGCATGTGACGTGGCAAGTGACAATCCGCAACGTGTGGCAGACGACGTGGCAAGTGACAATCCGCAACTTGTGGCAGGTGACGTGGCAAGTGACAATCTGCAACGTGTGGCAGGCGACGTGGCATGTGACAATCTGCAACTTGTGGCAAGTGACAATCTCATCTGGTGGCAGGAAAGTGACAATCCACAACTTGTGGCAGGTGACGTGGCAAGTGACAATCCACAACGTGTGGCAGGCGACGTGGCAAGTGACAATCCGCAACTTGTGGCAGGTGACGTGGCAAGTGACAATCTGCATCTGGTGGCAGGCAAGTGACAATCCTCAACTTGTGGCAGGTGACGTGGCAAGTGACAATCCGCAACTTGTGGCAGGCAAGTGACAATCCGCAACTTTTGGCAGGTGACGTGGCAAGTGACAATCCGCAACGTGTGGCAGGCGACATGGCAAGTGACAATCCGCAACTTGTGGCAGGTGACGTGGCAAGTGACAATTTGCATCTGGTGGCAGGCAAGTGACAATCCGCAACTTGTGGCAGGTGACGTGGCAAGTGACAATCCACATCTGGTGGCAGGTGACGGTGGCAAGTGATACACTTGGGGCTCCCACTGATTCTACATTATGGTGAGTTGAACATGTCATTTTATATTACAATGTAATAATATAAATAATGCACTTCAATCATTCTGACACCATAACAACCATGGTGCCAGGATGATTGAAGCGCTAACACCAGCCATTTCCCTGATAAATTGCCCGGAATTTTTTTTTCTGGCAGTGCCCCTCCCGAGACTAGACTCTGCATCCGCCCCCGCGCAGGCACAGGGAGAACACGCTAACTCTGAGCACGTGGAGTGGTGATTGGGATTCAAACCAGCGAGCGACCCCAGTGCTGCTGGGCAGAAGCGCTAACCACTTAGATACTGTGCTGCCCTGTTACTGTTTTCCATAGCCACACCTGGAAAAGGGTCCAGCATGAAGTGATCTAGCAGGACTTTCTGACTAAAGTTCCACTTTCATGTACATTATGTTAAGGTAGCCAATGGGCTGGCAAGGCACCAAAATGTCCAAAAAACAGACATGCATCATTTTTGGCACAAACGATACGTAACCATAGCTTATTGTGCACTCTAACGTATGTTTTTGCTCACAACCTATTTGGACATCTTAAAGTGGTTGTAAAGGCAGAAGTTTTTTTTTATCCTAATGCATTCTATGCATTAAGATAAACAGTCTTCAGAGTGAAGCAGCCCCCCCTCAGCCCCCCTAGCACTTACCTGAGGTTCCTCTCTGTCCAGCGATGTCCACAAGTGTCTCAGCCGACCGATATTCTCCTTCTGGATTGGCTGAGACACAGCAGCGGTGCCATTGGCTCCCTCTGTTGTCAATCAAAGTCAGCTAGCCAATCAGGGGAGAGAGGGGGCGGGGGCGGGGTGGAGCTCTGTGTCTGAATGGGCACAGGGAGCTGTGACTCGGCTTGGGTGCCCCCATAACAAGCTGCTTACTGTGGGGGCACTAAACAGGAGGGAGGGTCCAGGAGCACAGAAGAGGGACCCGAGAGGAGGCGGATCGGGGCTGCTCTGTCCAAATCCACTGCAACAGAGCAGGTAAATATAACAGGTTTATTATTTTTATTAGAAAAAAAAACGAGACTTTACAATAACTTTAATTGTATCATTATTACTTCTGATCATTTTATAGAATGTTCATCAAGCTCAATATTATTTCATTGTGCTTATATGTCCTAAACTTTAAATAAACATATAAAAAAAAAAAAAACACACCATTCAAAGGGGTTGTTTTTATTTAATATATAAAAATAGCAAACATGTCTATATTTACCTGCTCTGTGCAATCGTTTTGCACAGAGCAGCCCCTATCCTCCTGCCCTGCCGGCGTTCCAGGCCCCTCTTCTTCATTGGGTGCCCCCACGAAAACCCGCTTTCCCTGGGAGCACCAGTGCGGGCTCGCTCCCGAGTCCCGCTGCTGCTTCCCTTGTCACTGAATTAGATTGACAGCAGTGAGAGCCAATGGCTCTTGCTGCTATAAATCTGTCCAATGAGGAGAGAGACAGTGGCTGGAGCCACTGCGATCATGCACATCACTGGATCGGATCAGTCTCAGGTAAGAAAAAAGGAGGTCTGGGAGGAGCTGCAGCACAGAAGGTTTTAATTTAATGCATAAAATGCAGTAAAGCGGAGTTCCACACGTTTTTTTTTCGTTTATTAAAAGTCAGCAGCTACAAAAAACATAGCTGCTGACTTTTAATAAACAGACACTTACCTGTCCCACGGTCCAGCGATTCGGCCGCCCAAGTCCTCGCTCCTCTCCTCGGCGCCGTCATAGCAACTGTGGGCACCCGGCCATGACAGCTTACGGCTTCACGGCCGGGCACGCACTGCACATACGTGAGTCGCGCTGCGCTCTGCTATTGGCCAGCCAATCTTCTGGGACCTGTGACGTGTCCCAGAAGATGGCTGGCAGGGAGGGGCCGACTAGGGGGAGAGGAGGAGTCGCCTAGGTGGCCAAGAAGAGGAAGGAGGAAGTGGGACAGGAAGTCCCGCTGAAAACAAGGTATCCACTCCCCCCCCCCAGAAAAATTACATGCCAGGGGGCGAGGAGTGCTTAAAGCGGAAGTTCCACTTTTGGGTGGAACTCCGCTTTAAAGGTAAAAAACCTTGAAGCTTTACAACCACTTTAAGTATAGCGCTTACCACCCTCTCCTCCTTGTCTTTGGCTCCTCGCAGGAAGAGAGGGCACACCCAGCTCTATATGCCCGTACCTTCCTGTGTAAAGAGGTTGAGCGGTGTTATGAAACAGGTCTCCACAGCCAGGTTCTCCAGAGAATGGCCCTTGTCTCCATGCTCAATAAAGACAAGTCTCTATTTTCCCCAATGACTTCAATGTCCACACCAGCCGTAACTCCAACGTAAAGTTTATTTCTCTTAAAAGACAGTCTCTGATAGGAAAGGTTGGAGAGAGAACAGGACAGCATAAGGTGTGGGAGAGGTCCAGGCACAAACGTAATACACTTCACTGCTTGGCTTCTCAAGCAGACTTAGCCCATTTGGATAGTCTCCCTAGATAGAGACTAGCAGCCATAATGGTACTTTAACTAACCACACAGTCACTACACAAACTGGTGCACTTGGTCTCTGCCACAGACCTGGTGCACTTGGTCTCTGCCACAGACCTGGTGCACTTGGTCTCTGCCACAGACCTGGTGAACTTGGTTTCGGCCACAGACCTGGTGAACTTGGTTTTCAAAGCTTGGCCTCTTTGTAAGGAGAAGACATCCCTCCAGAGAGTTACCTGGCCCCTTCCTTCACTGTGACTTCTCACCAGTCCCTCGGAACAGTCTTTCCCCGGCCTCCTCGTCTAAGATGCGGGTCCCCTCGCAAGGCGGCACCCTGAGATTCCTTGATCCTTGATGGGCCCAGCCAAAGGTGCTGGGCCCAAGGCCTTTAGTTGCAGCCCCAGGGCTAAAGGTGCCTGGGACTGATTCACCGACCACCGCCCCTGGGCCAAAGGTGCCCAGGGCGGACAGGAACACACACTCCCTGGGAGTAGGACTCCCGACGACGAACCCCCGCTACAGGCAGCGTCTGCCCCTTTTATGTCCTCTCCCAGCATACACAGCAGGCCGACCACTCCCACTGTATGGTTGCCGAGAGGGGACACACAAGGCACAGCACTGTATCAGCGGTTCAACCCTGGCCCACCATGGCAGCGCCACCTGCAGGCCACAGGGAATGGTACACCGATACTCCTCCTGCAGACAAAAATGGTTGATAATGTCCTAACAATTTAGGTGTTTAAGCATAACTACCACTCAAACACTACCCCTAAATTGAGGACCCCGCTACATAAGCATCACAAAGCAACATTTATTCATCAGGCTGCTTGTACATAAGTAACAAAAAAAAACATCTGGCAGTAAAAGGGTTAAAGCTATATGACTTAATGCTGACCATTGAAAAGTGTTAATAGATTTTCCCAACCTCTGTAACTGTCCCTCTTGCCGGACAACTTCTACTAACAGGAAGTGGAAAATAACATGTATCCACTGGCAGGATCAACAGGTAATAAAATGGCAACCTCTGTATTTGACACACAACGGGTTTCCTTTAAATCTATCCTTCTATACATGACTTTGAAATGTAATAGATGCATTGTATGGGTGCTTGCTATCCTGGGAAGAATAACCCTGGCCGGTAATCGCTGCTCACAGTAGGTTTATGGTAATCCTCTGAAAGTCTGCTGGATATTTGACAAGCAAATAATAGTCCTAAACTGTTATTGATTGCTCTTGAATATTAGCAGTGATTCCCAGGACTGTGGCTGACAGAAGAAGTGAGGCTGTTTATAAGTTGTAATTGGTTTTCTGACATATAGGCCTGTAGATACACCTATGAGTCTTTGCCATAAATGATATTAATAATCAGGTACGTGACGTCTCATTGCCATCACATATCTCTGTGCTCCCTTTTCTCTGTAATTCTTCATTCATTTCCACTTTGATGACCTTTAGTGGTATTCTTATAGAAACCGTCTCATATATTTGCTGTCATGTATACATGAATGTGATCTGGATTCTTCAAGGAAATCAAGCCAGTTCCTCTCACGTTGAAGATGTTTTTACATACGTGCTTCTAAAATACAACTTTAAAGGAGAGCTCCAGGAAATATAACTGGAAAGGACGGGATAAGTACAATACAAAACCAGAAAGAAAGGTAAATACAAAATATCTGGGAAGATTCTCATTCATCCAGCTCATGGTAGATATATAAGTAGCTAGCAACATTTTCTGTAATTGTTCTATAATATTGAAGTTATTTTGCTGCTCATCCAAACAGATTCCTCAACTCTAATAACCATTGGGAACTAGTGATGAGCAAGTTGGACCGAACGCGGAGCTATGCTGTCATTTTTGGGTGCCGGGCTCCTGACTTACAGCGGCAGGGTATATTTTGGAAGCACCTGATTAGAGCCATAGGCTCTAATAGGCGTCCAAAAAGGTGAAAAGCTGGCGCCATGCTGGGCGCTTACAGTTCACTCAGCGTTGTGTTAGGAAAGTGAATGAATATTCGCTTTCCTAACACTGAACCGGCTCTCAACCAATCAGGTGCTCAAGTCTGTTACCTGCTATGAGTAAGCACTGATTTGCAGTGCGAAACATGTAAGCAGTTACCCCGGCTATGCTGTGATGATTTTTTTGATGTAATTTTTTATCCTTCATAATAAAGGCAACCGTCAAAGGTTTTTTGGAGTGCGGCTGTCCATATATTTTTAATTTCCTCCTCTGCATGCTCGGGTCTGTTAACTGTCACCTGATTGGCTGAAACGACAGGCTCTGGATTGGTCTAATCATAGCAGAGGATGGGAAAAGAGGATGGGAGAAGACATCGAGGAGCGTGGAGGATATCGCCACTGTGACCTGCTGCCCCACCAAGACAGGTAAGTGTCGGGCGGGGGATTCACACTGGCAGCTTTTGATGGGCACAGTAGCGGCAATTGATGGACACACTGGCAGCAATTGATGGGCACAGTAGCAGCAATTGATGGGTACAGTGGCAGTAATTGATGGGAAAACTGGCAGCAATTGATGGGCACAGTAGCGGCAATTAATGGGCACACTGGCAGCAATTCATGTGCACCCCCTTAAAGACCGAGCCCCAACACTAGCCAGCTAAAAAGCTAGGGCTAAAGACTGTTTATTGGGATAGCCATTCACCAGAACTTTGTCTGTTTTCTATAGTAAGAGGTAGCTCTTTAGGGAGTTTTAAATGTCATCACTGCCATTCCTGTAAAGTGCACTTTAAAGTGGATAGAGCCTACTGTTTACAGAGGAGTTTTTGCAGTATTAATTATCATTGTTGTTACTTTTTCCAATGTCATTACTTTTGTGGTTTACCAGATTTAACTCTTATGCCTCGTACATACGACCGATTTTCCCGGCAGGAAAACTGCCATGACAGTTTTTCGCCAGGAAAAACGGCCGTGTGTATGCTCAATCACAGTTTTCCCGGCAGGAAAACTGCGGGAAAAAAAGAGAACTTGTTCTCTATTTTCCCATCAAGCAAAAATCCTGAATCCAGAAAACCGGTCGTCTGTATGGTTTCCTGAGGGGAAAAAACACGCATGCTCGTAAACAGTTTGACGCATGCGCGGAGGCATAGAACGTAATTTTGTCGGCTCGTTGTAGTCTTTGACATCACCGCGTTCTTGACATTCAAAAGTTCAGCGGTCTTTTGTGTGATTGTGTGTATGCAAGGCAGGCTTGACAGGAATCCCGTCAGGAAAAACTTCGTTTTTTTCCTGACGGGAAAAATGGTCATGTGTACAAGGCATAAGCCTATTGAACATATTGTTTAACCACTTGCCACCCGCCCACCGTCAAATGAGCGAGGGATAATGCCGCTCTCGTTCAGGTGGACGTCATATGATGAGCTGTGTTGCTAGGACACGGCACGACAATGATCTCTGTAAAGAGCCTCTGATGCGGCTCTTTAACCATGTGATCAGCTGTGTCCAATCACAGCCGTTCACATGTAAATACAGAAGTGCCGGTAACTGACAGAGTGTGTGGCGAGGAGAGCCGATCAGCAGCATCTCCTCACAGGAGACAGCAAGACAGGTAATCAGGGCACTGATCATCAGTGCCAAGGTTACAATAAAGCACCAGCAGTGCCAGCAATCAGTGCCCACCAGTGCCAGCAATCAGTGCCCAACAGTGCCAGCAATCAATACCCACCAGTACCAGCAATCAGTGCCCATTAGTTATGCCAGTCAGTGCTGGCTTTTAGTGCCCATCAGGGCTGCCTATCAGTGCTGCCCATCAATACCCATTAGTGCCGCCCATCAATGCCCATCAGTGCTGCCCATCAGTGCCACCCATCAATGTCAATCAGTGCCCATCAGTGCTGCCTATTTGTGTCTCCTATCAGTGCCCACCAGTGCCACCTATCAGTGCCCATCAGTGTCACCTATCAGTGCCCACCAGTGCCACCTATCAGTGCTCATCAGTGCCACATATCAGTGCCCATAAGTGCGGCATATTAGTGCCTCCTCATCAGTGCCACCTAATCAGTGCCCATAAGTGCTGCCTCATCAGTGCCCATAAGTGCCACCTCATCAGTGCACATCAGTGAAAGAGAAAAATTACTTATTTACAAAATTTACTGACAGAAACAAAGAAAAAAAATTTGGGGGGTCAAAATTTTCGGTCTTTTTTATTTTTTGGAAAAAATAAAAAACCCAGCAGTGATTAAATATCACCAAAAGGAAGCTATGTGAAGATGATAAAAATCTCACAAGGTTACAGTGTAGCATGACCGCGCAATTGTCATTTAACCACTTCCGGCCCGGGCCAATTCTGACACTTCGCTCCTACATGTAAAAATCATCATTTTTTTTTCTAGAAAATTACATAGAACTCCCAAACACTATATATGTTTTTTTAGCAAAGACCCTAGATAATACAATGGTGGTCATTGCAACTTTTTATCTCGCACGGTATTTGCGCAGCAATTTTTTAAACGTGTTTTTTGGGGAAAAAAACTGTTTCATGCTTAAAAAAAGTAAAGTTAGCCCAATTTTTTTGCATAATATAAAAGATGAAGTTACGTAAACTTTTGAGTTGAGTTGAGTTGAGTTGAGTAAATAGATACCTAACATGTCACGCTTCAAAATTGCACACGCTCGTGGAATGGCGCCAAACTTCGGCACTTAAAAATCCCCATAGACGACGCTTTAAATGTTTTTACTGGTTACATTTTTTGAGTTACAGAGGAGGTCTAGGGCTAGATTTATTGCTCTCGCTCTAATGTTCACGGCGACACCTCACATGTGTGGTTTGAACACCGTTTTCATATGTGGGCGGGACTTATGCATGCGTTTGCTTCTGCGTGCGAGCACAGGGGGACAGGGGCACTTTAAAAAAATTAAAATTATTTTATTGTTAATTTTACTTATTTTTTTTATTTTGTCACTTTAAAAAAAAAAAAAAAAATTAATCACTTTTATTCCTATTACAAGGAATGTAAACATCCCTTGTAATAGGAATATGACATGACAAAAAAAAAAAAGATCACTGCTTTACAGGCGAAGCGGCGCCGGTTTTTTGAATGTAGAGGCCCGGCCTCCGACGATCATAGAGACTCCAGCAACCATCTGGTCTTCTGGAAATCTCTGTGATCAACATCCGGATCCTGTCACCAACTCACCGATCGCACAGTCGGGAGAAGCACCGGAGGGCGGCGGGAGGGGGGGACGTCATGAATAAGCACTAACCAATAGTGTGAAACGCGTAGGCTGTAGATCCCCATTCTTGCTGTGATTTGTAGTGGTTTTTTTTATCCTTTTTTACAAATAAAGACAACCATCAAAGGTTTTTTGGAGTGCGGCTGTCCATTCATCTTTTCTACTATTTGCCTTGTGCATTGCCGGCACCCGTGATTTCCTGAGAAGACACTGATTGTACAAGCACATCCACCTGGAGCGGTAATTCCCTTTCCCCCTGCAGGCATCATTCAGATATACCCCCACAAAGCCCAGGACGTCATATGACGTACCCTGGGCGCCAAGTGGTTAAAGTGTGACAGCGCTGAAAGCTGAAAAATGGCCTGGGCAGGAAAAGGGTTAAAGTGCTCTGTATTGAGGTGGTTAATGAACTGTGGTGGACCTAGTTTAATTTTTTAATTTTTTTTCTTATTTATTTTACCTTTTATTTTTTACACTGTTCTTTAAAAAAAAAAATGGTGTCACTTTTATTCCTATTACAAGGGATGTTTACTTGTAATAGAAAAAAAGCATGACAGAACCTCTTAAATATGAGATCTGGGGTCAAAAAGACCTCAGATCTCATATTTACAATAAAATGCAATAAATATCGATGGGGGTCATCTTCCCCTCACTCTCCATACCAAGCCAGCAAGAGGATGCGATCGCCTCTGCCGCTACCGACGGCTTCGGTAAGCAGCGGAGGGCACCGGAGCAAACAACACAGCAAACAACTAAGACAGACAATGAGGGCTGCAGGACCCCTTAACCCCCCTCCCCCCGTGATAAGGGGTCCTACACCCGAGCGCACGCAATGTAATGCATTTTTAAACTTGTGCCATAGTGCAATGAGTTTTTAACACGTAAGTGGCCTTAATACTCTCTATTAGGCCATCCCAGCAAGAAGGTTTGCATACAAGTAAAGGTTCACTGCTCTTTTGTTACTCTATAAAATTGATACATCCTAATTTATTTGTAATTCCTGTTCCCTCTACAAATGTATGATTTTTTATGATTTTCCAAAGCTTGAAAAAAAATTAACGATCAAGTGGGGGAATTGTGTAAAGGGAGAAGGGAAGTGATGACACACAGCTCTAAATTCTTTAATTCTTCCAAACTAATATAGGCAGTGGCACCATGGTGGGGTTTTTCTTCCCATAGGAAGGGATGTTGTTTCTCTGAAACCAAATTAAATAAAAGTAAGTAAAGGAATTGACAAGTCGCACTTATTTCTAACTTGTACAGCAACTTTTTCCTTTAGTCTCATTTTCTTTTTCTCCTGGCTGTATTATTAAAGTTATTTTCTCCCTTTCTATTTTATTATCTGAATGCCTGAAATGTGCCTGAGATCTTCTTGTTAAATTTTCCCGATGGTGTTGGCTGTGAAAGGCGTGGAGACCATGAAAGGACGATGGCTACCGCAAGTGATATAATGAAAGTATCAAGGCAGGGTACACTGCTGATTCACTCCGAGGGATCCATATGAATGCACTTAGCTTTATTTCAAGGCATTTCAAAAATATCACCATCTTTGAAAAACATCTAGCCTGTAAAGGACTAGAGAGAATTTCATGAAATGCGTCAGACACAATGGCGGATGTCTGCTTCATTCAGGGAGAGAAAACTCCCACAGACACTACTGTTCTGTCATCTATTAGCGAGGCATTTCAGAGAGAGATAGGCTCTCTTTCTGATATTTGTTGTGTTTTACAGAGAGCATTGCAAGAATAAAGCCAGAAATCTTCAACAATTTTACAGAACCTGTGTTCTCGGCAGATGTACGAGTTAAAGGAAAACTCCACTTTAAATAAAATTTGCCAGTATGCTAACATAATACCCTCTGAATGCATGTGCACTTTATTTTACTTTACTCTATTTTAATTACCGGTATCTTTTATTCATTATTTGTAACTGAAGTAATCAACAATGGTCAATCTAAATAACGAATAGCGTCCATGAGCTCGCAAACTCTACAACAATCTAAAGCCCTGTACACACGATCGGTTTTACCGATGAAAACAGTCCGATGGACTTTTTTCATCGGACAAACCGATCGTGTATGGGCCCCATCTGTCTTTTTTCCCTTCGGTGTTAAAAAATAGAACATGTTTTAAATTTATCCGATGGAAAAAAAAAACGATAGCAAATTACTATTGTCTGTGGGGAACTCCATAGGATAAAAAACCCACGCATGCTCAGAATCAAGTCGACGCATGCTCAGAAGCATAGAACTTAATTTTTCTTGGCTCGTCGGAGTGTTTTACGTCACAGCGTTTGGGATGATCGGTTTTTTGACTGATGGTGTGTAGGCAAGACTGATGGAAGTCAGCTTCATCGGATTTCCGATGGAAAAATCCATCGGTTTAAAATCCATAGGAAATCCGATCATGTGTACAGGGCTTTAAAGTACTGCAGAACAAGTTGCCTTTACAAAGCTAACCCGATCAATCATGAAAGGAACCGCACAACGATACATGGATGTTGACCATGCCCCTCGTGGTCAACAAGCATATCTGATGGCATAAAAGGAATACTGGTGCTTGTGTGTGTGTGGACAGAGGAAGGAGAACCAAGAAAAGGACCAGGAATCACAGCACTAAAAAAAAAAAAAAATCCTCCAGAAGGATAAGCTACCGAGGATCAACCCACAGTTGGTTATCTGATGCCTGACTGTACTCCACCAACCACACGACCAGATGAACTCCCTGTTAATGATTTTATTATTTAAACTCATGTGATTCCACTTTTCTACTTTAGGTTGATTTAATTATCTAGCATTCGCTATGTTTCTGTAATTTATTTATTTATTTTTAAGAACCCTAGGAGAACCCTAGGCTGTAACCATACATATAATACATTTTTTTTTCATTCTTTAAGCTTATTGTCATTTAAATTAGACCAGGGTGATTTAATAGTCCTAATCCCCTCTTTAATGCTGTTTAATGCTAAAGTAACTTGCCTCGCTACTTCTTAATGTCTTTTAGAACTATTATTTAAACTTTAATTTGCTGATGTTTTCAGATGCTTCATGCCTTTATTCAACAAATTCAATATCTGCCCGCTGACTTCAATAACAACTTTTTAAAACTATTATAAGAAAAGAAAAAAGATTACATTTATAAAAATAATAATAATCAGTCCACCTTATCCTTGTCTATTGACTCACTGTCAAAGTAAGTAAAAGAGGACTATTGTTTAGAAGTTTATGAATTCAATAAAATAAAGTCGTATTAAACCCTCTGTGCTGTATTCATTTTACCTAGTAGGTCTAATTAAGGAAGTGAAAGTATAAAGTATTTTGCCTAAACTTGCTCAATAACACTTATACCGCGTACACACGATCGGAATTTCCTTCTGAAAAACCTTGGATGTTTTTTTCTGACGGGAATTCCGCTCAAGCTTGGCTTGCATACACACGGTCACACAAAAGTTCTCTGAACTTTCGACCGTCAAGAACGCGTTGACATACCACACTACGACGAGGCGAGAAAATTAAGTTCAATGCTTTTAAGCAAGCGTCAAATTGTTTCCGAGCATGCATAGGAATTTTGCGTGTCGGAATTGCTACAGATGATCGGAATTTCCGATTGGATTTTTTTTGGTCAGAAAATTTGAGAACCAGCTCTCAAATTTTTCTTTTCGGAAATTCCGACAGGAAAATTCGGATGGAGCCTACACACGGTCGGAATTTCCGACGGAAAGCTCACATTGAACTTTTCTTGTCGGAAATTCCGACTGTGTGTACGCAGCATTACTTTTTGATTTTTCAAAAGCTCATTGTTCAGCCTGTGGGCTGGACCCGGCTTTTTTGTTCCACTTGGCCGTCGCATGCAGCTGGGTGTTCACCTCATCATACCAGTTACAGGGCATCACAGATTACTCTAATGTGCACAGATGTTGGTCCTAGACTTCTTCCCGTCCTCCTGGTCACCTCTTCATTAACCTCCTGGTCACCTCTTCATTGGTGTACCACAAGGCTCTGTACTAGGTCCTGTTCTATTTAATCTCTATGTAAGTGATATAACGAAAGGTTTGTTGGGCAAGGTATCTCTTTTTTCTGATAATACAAAGGTGTGTATTGTGTAATAGGGTTGATATCCCAGGAAGCGTCTGTAACATGATTTGGCATTGCTGGAAGATTGGTCAAAGTAGTGAAAACTGTAGTTCAATGTTTTCTAAATGTAAAATAATGCACCTAGGGAAAAATAATCTCTTGAGAGAGTACAAAATTTGGGGGGCCGTGTTGGTCAGCACTACCAAGGAAAAGATTTTGGGGTGCTAATTTCAGATGATTGCAAATTGAGCAAACAGTGTGACCAGGCAGTGGGAAAAGCGACTAGAATTCTGGGATGCATCATTAGTGGGATCGCCAGCAAGAGGAAGGAGGTTCTGATTCCCCTATATAGATCTTTATATCACTAGAGGGATCACCAGCAGGAGGAAGGAGGTTCTGATTCCCCTATATAGATCTTTATATCACTAGAGGGATCACTAGCAAGAGGAAGGAGGTCCTGATTCCCCTATATAGATCTTTATATCACTAGAGGGATCACTAGCAAGAGGAAGGAGGTCCTGATTCCCCTATATAGATCTTTATATCACTGGAGGGGTCACCAGCAGGAGGGAGGAGGTCCTGATTCCCCTATATAGATCTTTATATCACTGGAGGGGTCACCAGCAGGAAGAAGGAGGTCCTGATTCCCCTATATAGATCTTTATATCACTGGAGGGGTCACCAGCAGAAGGAAGGTGGTCCTGATTCCCCTATATAGATCTTCATATCACTGGAGTGGTCACCAGCAGGAAGAAGGAGGTTCTGATTCCCCTATATAGAACTTTAGTGAGACCTCATTTAGAATACTGTGTCCAGTTCTGGAGACCTCACGTATAGAAAGAGTCCAGAGACGGGTAACAAAATTGTGAAAGGTCTGGGGGGATAAAACACATCGAGAGCAACTTTAGGAACTTCATATGTACATTCTGGAGGAAAGAAGGAAAAGGGGAGACATGACTGAAACCTTTAAAAACATTGAGGGGTTGAATACGGTTCAGAAGGGCAGTCTTTTTAATATGAAACCAAAATCAAGAACATGGGGACATGACCTCAAACTAACTGGAGGAAAGTTCAAGACTAATTTTAGAAAGTATTATTTTATTGAAAGGGTAGTTGATGCTTGGAATAAACTTCCAGCAGAGGTAGTGAGACAGTCATCAGTAAATGGCTTCAAACATTCTTGAGACAAACAGAGATGTATGTTTGGGCAGACTCGATGGACTATTCGTTTTTTTTTTCTACTATCACTTTTCTATGTTTCTAACCCTATATCACCCAGAGCTCTCTCTTGCATAGGCCTATGTCTTACTCATGCTTTAGGTTAGAGCTCCGAAAGTCCATCCATGTTATATGGGGTCCTGAGTCACCTGGCACATGCTGCATGAAGGGGGTCATCTCTCACTGCCAGGAGGGTGACTTTGTTGCTTCAACCACTGCTGACCAGGTTCGCACCAGTTAAGCACATAACTCACTTCACTTCCCAGGCATTGGATGTATTAGACACTTCATTCCATTAGAGCCTCACACAAAGGCTTGCCATTACAATGAAACTCCTTTACTTGCATAAGTAAGCAAATAGAACAGTCCAGATGATGGTGACAATAATTTCCAAGCACCAGTATCTGGTGGCTTTCAGCTTAAATAATTTGCTCTTTATGTCATTTCCTTGTTGTTAGATTTTCACATAATGCTGGAGGGGAGAATAAGGGGAAACGCCAACCTTCTCCCCCTGAGAAGATCTCTGTCCCAACCTCTCCCTCTCTCTCTCTCTCTCTTCAGTCCTTTTACTTAATTCTCCCTTCTCTAGCTTGGTAGAGACAAACCCTCTCCAGCCCCAGGGGAGAGCATGATCACACTTGTCAGCTCCTTTCCTCCTTTCCTCACTCTGGAAGTCTAAGCTCCACTCGCCATATATAGGGACAATCCACCAGTAGGAGGAGCAACCTTTAAGGGGAACCTCTACCTGTCACCACCTGAACAATATCCCTCAAGAGATATAATAAGATAAATAATTCCACCTTTCAGACTGCTAGAATATTGTAGGAGTGTCTCATAGACCATTGCTAGATAGTCTGAGGTGGGGTGGGGGTTGTTATGTGTTTATTGTTAAGAGGGTATATCCCATTGTTCTATTGTTTCTGCCTGCCTTGGGAGCAACCTATTATGGGATGTATATGTGTATCTGGATTAGCTGCTAGAGGGGAGGGGGGATTTCTCCTGCAGCCCTTCCTAAAGGCTGTCTGTGTGTCATGTTACTGAATGTAGTTTACCCCGCCCTGTGTCATTATGTAAAGAAGGGGGGATTGTCTCCTAAGTGTATATTTTCTTTGTGCCTGTGTTTGAATAACCAGTCTTATGTTTCTTACCACCCTACACTGATGTCTCAACAAGTGACCGGTTGGGCTAAGGATCTTGGATCATGCTGGTACCGGGCAAGAGAAGCCTATACGGTGGACATACTCCTCTTGAGTACGGGGTCCGTCACATGCCCATTTTGGAAAACCAATGGCTGCAGTGCTGATCAGTGTATTCTGATGGGGGAGCCCCCACTGTCAGAATATAATACTGCAACAGGGGAGATCTCTCCATCCACATCATTTGAGCTAGTTAAGACAGATTATTCTGAGCTAGATGAGAAATGTTTTCAGTTAGCCATGTCACCTTCTCCTCAAAGACATCTAAAAGGTATGAAATTTATACATGTATATTTTAATTTTAGGTATGCTGTGTGGTTCGAAACACATAAAAATATCAAATGGGCACGTAGCTTTGTATGAAGGACATGATAGCAGCTTTCAATAAAAGCCCGGAGTAGGGGCAGGGGAGTGACTTCATATGCAGAACTTGGGAATTGCCTACTATAGAGTATCAGCTCAAAACCCAAACAGGAGCACTCACATAATGGTAGCTACGCTGGGGCTCCAGCACTTCATTGTAGCCAGCCACCTGCAGGGAATGGCGGAAATCGAGCTGTGCCATTAGTTGATATGTCTAGTGGGCATGCTTGTACTTCTTCATGCAAAATAGGTCACATTTAGCAGGCAATGTGGCCACCTAACCCCACCTATTCAAGTGGATGGAGCCATGCCACAACCATGCTGCAACTGTGTGTAATGTGGGATTTCAGTGGATGGATGGAATGGGTTCTACACATGTACAATTAGCTGAAGAGGTGGTGCATGTTATTTTCTGCTGCATTTATTTCTAGAGGCACAATCTTCCAACATAGAAAGGAAAAGTTACAATCTCTCTGTAGCGCTACCCCCACTTTTTCCAAAAACAGTGCAAAGGCAGCCAGGCACACAGCAACAGTCCATTTACTCCAGCTCAGTAAGCAGTCTAAGTGGATGTCTTTTTAACATTTATTGCTGAAGAAACTTTGTAACAGGAGGAGGACAATGAGGAATGGAATACGCCAAAACACTTGAGTACAATTCTGCAGAGGACACTTCTCTCTCAAAGCAATAACACAGTTTTTCACTCTTAGCTGGGGACCATGAGAGAAAGTTAATTACAAACAATGATGAACTGATACAGTCTGAGTCCTTGCAACTGGGGGCCACAAGCTAAATTGGTAGCACAAAGAAGCAGACTCGAGCAGTCCAAGTCCTGGGGAACCAAAGGTAAATTTGCAGCACAAGTAGACAAACTGGAAAAGTCCACACATCCACTACTGAGGACCATGAATAATCTGTGGCACAGGGATTACACTCTACCCACAAATCACAGAGCAGGACAAGTCCATAGCCCCTGTGAATAGGAGAGCAGTCCAGCAGCCAGTCCAGGAGTGCTCCAGGGGCAAATAGCCCCTAGAGTTTACAGATCAGTTCCCTCTCGACGAACGACCACCTGACCAGGGCTCCAGCCAACTTACCACCTCTCTGACCACCTACTGAGCACACCACCCCAGTGATTGGGTAGAGCATGTCAAATATCCAGCCTAGGCATTATCATTTCCTGGCTTAAGCTCTATAATTTATTTCAGTCCAGCAGCCAGTCCAGGAGTGCTCCAGGGGCAAATAGCCCCTGGAGTTTACAGATCAGTTCCCTCTCGACGAACAACCACCTGACCAGGGCTCCAGCCAATTTACCACCTCTCTGACCACCTACTGAGCACACCACCCCAGTGATTGGGTAGAGCATGCCAAATATCCAGTCTAGGCATTAGCATTTCCTGGCTTGAGCTCTGGAATTTATTTCACAAAGACAGGGGAAACAATCAAATTTCGCAGGCTGTGGAGCTATGAACAGACCTGACCAATTAATTTCAGCTCCTCTGATAACAGAGCAAGCCAACAACAAAATGTGCCTAGCATCCTATCCTAGGAGGGTGCTACATCTCTTTATACACACAAGAGGAAGGAGATGTGCATGTCTTTCAGGCAGCTGGTCAGGGCTAAGACACATATGCTGTGAACAGTTGGAAAGAAGCTAAGCCAACATACATTACATAGATATATTTCACTACTGTCATCAGAAAGCCAGTCTGGAACCATAATGTGTAGTTGATGCTGGAGGGAGTGCATGTACACAGAAAGTGAATAAAAAACACAAAGCAATTTTTATCATATTCAGTACTTTAGAAAATGTTATTTTATCAAGTCAAAGTCATCATGAATGATATATGGATACATGGGATTCCTGGGCAAAACACTACCATAAAAACCTAAATTATCTAGCGTGACTAAACATTATTTCTCCACAGATCAGTAGACCAGACACATCTGATGCCATTTACTGGTGCTCATATGCAAGAGGAGTTGTTGCCTCATTTACCCTGAACCATCTAGGTCAGGGTAGGAAACCCCAGCGGTGGTAAAACTACTAATCCCATCATGCCTCTGGCAGCCATGCCTGTGACTGTCAGAGTCTTCCAAAGTCTCATGGAATTTGTAGTTTCACCCAACTGGAGTATCGAGGTTGCCTATCCCTAGTCTAGATCATAGCGCCATCATCTCATGCCTACAGGTACCTTTTCAGTAAGGTGAAACCTGTTTATGAACAAGGGGGTAAAATTGGAGTTTTCCTTTAATCCTAAAAAAAAAAAAAAAAAAAATTAATTGTGACTTCATGGAAACTATCTGAGAACTTAGCAACAAGAAATCAATTACTGAATCGTATTTTATGCATTAGCTGTTGATCATTTCAGTGCTGCAATTTTCCCTCTGGTTTCGCAGGTGTGGATCATCAAGCTATAAAATCAGACTGTAAACAAAGAAAGTATGAATTTTCCATTAGTCGGAAAGGGAAAAAAAGCTCTCCATTGGAGGTGGTGGGGTATCACAGAAGGTTCTGCAGATGTAGTTCATATTCTAATTATATGCCATTTTCTCTTAACTGTAACTCCTGATCTGCATATGGCCAATTAACAATTGTAATGTAATTTATTCTCTTCTAACCCACATATGTAAACTCTGGCTCTCACCTGTCGAGGGCTTAAATGTAATAAATGTGTTTTTGTGAAATGGCAATTTATGTTACTTACCAATGTATGATGTGCCCCATACATGCTAATTATGTAAGAATATGTGTGCTAATTATGTACTTTGGAAGCATTAACACAGAAAGTATTTTTTTTATGAATTCCATATTAACAAATGAAAAAAAAAATAACAAATAAAAATTAACAAAAAAAAAATGAAAAATCAGGCAATGTAATCAGTTGCAAATCTGTGTAATCTGATGCCCACTGAGACACTGCTGTGGGAAAATCACAACAAGATAGTCTCTAGGTTGCCTATGTCACAAGTAAATTGAATTTTGACTACGTTTCCCTAGGTGCATCAGTAAGATGATCCAGCAGTGAATCACAATAAATGTGCTGCTCTAATAAGGAATGTTGGCATAAATCTGGAGATTTTGGCAAAATGTTATCATTTTAGCAAAATGTATTGGAGTCAATAAAGCAGGCAGTTTTAAGGGCGCATTTAGCGTTAAATGTCTACTAATGACTACAAAAACTCAGTTATCGTTGGATGCATTCTTCCAATTAAAATATTATCTGCACTAGCCTCTATAGTTTTCTTTGTTTTACTTGTATTTAATTTTTTATTAAAAAACTAAAAAAGTAAATAAAACAGAAATAAAAAAACATTAAATGAAATGAAGTAAGCCACCCTAAACACATACAAGCAAAAATAAATAAACACACCTTTCTAGATAAAGAAAAAAGTTTTTCTCTTTTAAGCCAATTCCACCTAAACGCCCCAAGGAGCGAAACGGAAAGCTCCCACTTTTGTGAAATTTTGCCATCAGAAAAATTGGTAATTTTGCAGCACAATCAGTTTACCCAAATCACTCTGCTTATCCATTCTAAACAGGAAGCACATCATGCCCCCCATAGCTCTATCATTACAAAAGCCGCAGAGTGCTAGCTCTGCTTCTATCCTTGGATGCAGAGAAGGCATTCAATAGGGATTATTGGCAGTACTTAGATATGACATTGCAAAAGTTTGGCTTTCAGGGACACATTCTTTCAGCTATAATGGCACTTTATTCTTGTCCTTCCTCACAAGTATATTGCTCCACCATGTTGTCCACACCCTTTGCCATAGCCAATGGACAGGGATGTCAACTGTTGCCTCTAATTTTCAACCTGATAAAGGAAACCCTTGGCTGAGAAGATTAGGACTCATAACAAGATATCCGGTTTCACTATAGGCACTCATGAACAAATCTGCTTGCAGATGATGTCATCCTTATGTTGACTGATCCTGCCCCTTCCCTGGCTTCGGTACAACTGACACTGGACAAATTCAGCTATATCTCTTATTATAAGGTGAACGCCTCCAAATCATTTATTCTGCCTCTAGGATTAATGCAAGCACAACAACATACACTTAGAAATGACTATCCCTATTTATGGGCCACAGACTATATTAATTATTTGGGGAATTAAACTCACTAAATCAGTATCCTCTCTTTACCAAGTTAACTACACTCCTTTCTTGGATAATCTACCTGAGGATCTAGAGCAGGGGTGTCTAACTCAACTTCATTGTGGGCCGCATCAGCATTATGATTGCCCCCAAAGGGCCAGTTGTAATTATAAGACTAGATGTCGAGAGTAACCCACCCCCCTCACATCAGATGTCAAGAGTCCCCCACCCCTTACATCAAAGTGCATCCCCTTCCATTGTGTTGCTAATGGGAAGAAGCTGGGGGCAGAGCTGGGAAGCAGAACGTGCAGGGTCTGGAGGAGACCCAAAGGAAGGCTGGACCTATACTGCAGCTCTAGGAGAAGTGTAAGGGCCACATGAAATGGCCTTGAGGGCCTGTTTCGGCCCACGCGGGCCATGTGTTTGACACATGTGATCTAGAGAGTATCTCCAAGCTGACACTTTCCTGGTCAGGCAGACTGGCAACATTTAAAATGCTCAAATTACCTCAGCTTTTATATCTATTTAGATTGCTTGCCATTCCAGTCCCTATATCCTTCTTCACCTCCTTACAGGCAATCTTGGGGCGGTATGTGTGGCAATATTTGAAGGCTAGAAGTTCTCGGTCCATCTTAATGAAACACAGGTCTGTGGGTGGAACAGGTTATATCAACTTCAGAGATTACTATAATGCTATTAGCACAGCTCAAAGCCTGGTTTGTACCCGGCACTACTTGTCTATGGCACGACATTGAATCCCTCCAAGTTCCAGGCAACTAAGGTATTTGGCTCCTTAGCGCTCCTCAAATGAACACAGGTAATCCAGCCATTTCCCCCACCATCACAGCCACAGGGACAGCCTTTACCTATTTTATTACAAATGCCTCCAAAAGAAACAAGCCCTGTAAATTACACCTTCCAATTTCCATACTTCCTTTACTTATCCCTAACCTATCCTTACGGACATGGCAGGACAAGGGCATAACACAGATCTCAGATCTATACTCAGATCTATATATAATAGCCTCCTTGAAACCATTTACACTGTTACAAACGACCTTCTATATCCCAACCGCAGATTACTATTAGTATATTCAAGTTACCCATTGTCTATTATACAACCCCCAACTCCACAAATATATTCATGAAATGGCATGGAAATACTTATTGAATGCTTCTGCTGCTACGAAGGGTATCACTCTATTTTATAATCTGTTACAGGGAAAAACATCCTTTAGTAAACTACCACCTATGTTGAAATAGGAACGTGACATAGGCCACTCCTTCAGTGACTCTTAATGGCTAACAGCTCTGAATTTTAACTTCAAAGTTACCCATTCATCTAACCAGTGGGAACTTACATTCAAATATAGAATGTAAAAACAAGGGAACCCTCGCGCTAGCTGAGTAGTGAAAATAAATGTAGGGTGGTGCAAGGAAATGGGAAGGGAATAGAGTACTGCAGCAATCACCGGGAAGTCTGGTCCAAGTCAACAGTGAAACAATAAATATCGTGATGGTGACTGCGCTGAGGTGACTAAATAATGTAAATAAATTAGAATTATCAAAGGAATGGGAGTGTGATGGGGAAGGGAAGGGAAAACGAGGGGATGGGTGAATCATAGGCTACAATGTAGCTAAATAGCAATGTTGTGCAATGTGCACAGTGACACAAATGAACTTACAAGTGTAATGTGTAAAAAACTAATAAACAAATGAAGACATATAAACAAATTCTGAAAACTCAAATATTGCAAACATGATGGAGATTGGGAAAAAATTCCTGGGGTATGCTGATAATAAACAACCAATAAAAATAAAACACACAAAGTGCATCTGCAAACTTAAACCAATGAGAAACAAAAATGTCAAAGAAACCTCAAAAAACTCCCGAATAGGTATGATGAATGTGCATAAAGTCATATATAGAAAAATAGAAACAATATAGTCCCATCACCAAGGGTGTGCTTGGAAGTTTTCCTGTAATGTCCACCCAGTGATCAGTAAGTCACAAAACGCTTACCTCCCTCCTAATGCCCCGTACACACGATCGTTTTTCATGCCGTTAAAAATGCCATTTTAAAAAATGGCCATTAAAAATGATCGTGTGTAGGCTCCAGAGCATTTTTAACGACGTGAAAAACGGCCATTAAAAATTCCGGACATGCTCTCTTTTTTCACGTCGTTTTTCATGTCGTTTTTTTAACGACGTGAAAAACGATAGTGTGTATGCTTTCATGACGTGAAAAAAAACGCGCATGCTCAGAATCAAGTATGAGACGGGAGCGCTCGTTCTGGTAAAACTAGCGTTCGTAATGGAGATAGCACATTCATTACACAGTAACGGACTGAAAAGCGCGAATCGTCGCTCAACAAACTTTACTAACATGAAGGGTGGCGCCATTCGAACGGAACTTCCCCTTTATAGTGCCGTCGTACGTGTTGAATGTCACTGCGCTTTGCTTGATCGTTTTTTTTAATGATGGTGTGTACGCAAGGCAGGCTTGAGAGGAAACATGAAAAAAAACGAGGAGAAAAACGTTGGTTTAAAAAATGACATTAAAAACGATCGTGTGTACGGGGCATAAGAGGGGGAGCAGTATATGATGGATCTTAATGATGAGGGATGATGGAGCGTCCTTGTAGTGCAGTCTTTATTTCACAGTTTCTTTATAGCTCATTGGAATGCATATGAAAAGATATAAAGCAGAGGGACATCAATAGCGCAACTTTGTGGGTGCGGCAAAGTGAATCGCTGAAGAATAAATATTCACACTCACTTGAATGATAGTGACACACCGCCAGCAGAACCGAGAGGAGACGAGCTCGCCGCTCGTAAGGATACCAGACCCGTTATCCAACTTTTAAATGTGAGTTTTTTTATTTGTGTATGAATAAATACCCCTAGGGGTTTACAGACCCACACTATATTTCCCTTTTTTTATTGCTACAACTTTGTGATTGCTGCTGCGGACATCTGAGGATCGCACTGCATTGTTTGCATTAAGACGCCAATCCATTGTTCCATTGGTACGAGCGCGGTGCTCGTTTGGATTGAGGTCCACGCTCACTATCATTCTAGTGAGTGTGAATATTTATTCTTCAGCGATTCACTTTGCCGCACCCACAAAGTTGCGGGTATTCTGGAGTTTTTTGAGGTTTCTTTAACATTTTTGTTTCTCATTGATTTAAGTTTGCAGATGCACTTTGTGTGTTTTATTTTTATTGGTTGTTTATTATCAGCATACCCCAGGAATTTTTTCCCAATCTCCATCATGTTTGCAATATTGGAGTGTTGAGAATTTGTTTATATGTCTTCATTTGTTTATTAGTTTTTTACACATTACACTTGTAAGTTCATTTGTGTCACTGTGCACATTGCACAACATTGCTATTTAGCTACATTGTAGCCTATGATTCACCCATCCCCTCATTTTCCCTTCCCTTCCCCATCACACTCCCATTCCTTTGATAATTCTAATTTATTTACATTATTTAGTCACCTCAGCGCAGTCACCATCACGATATTTATACATTCAAATATAATCTCTGCTGATATATTACCCCATGCCAGATCCATATTTATGCCCCATCCGCTTTACCTAACTGCTGGAGAATCTGCAGGGAATCAGGGACCTTATACCACATTTATGGGAATGCAACAAGATATCATCCTTTTTTGAAGATGCATTCCAACTTATAACTGAAGTCATTGGTATCCACATAGTTCCATCTCCAGAACTGGCTCTATTGAGTATTGGCACTGACAATATCCCCTACCAGCTTCACTACATAACCAACCACATTCTTCTGGCAGCAAGGTTAGCTATTGTTCACCATTGGAAAACTCGTGACTCCATTCCTAGAAGTGAAGTGACATCATTAGTGCATACTCACTGCTCATATGAGCGCATATTTGCAATACATAAGGGTGTATGCTCTCTGCCAAGGTAAAATGGTCACAATGGTTTGATTGGTATCAAGAAGCATTCTATAACCCAAAATGATCCAACTCAAGGGTTCTGCCATTTACCTACTTCCTATACTTTCATGTCAAATGGCATTGTTCTTTGTTTATGTACTAATACTGATTGATTCCTATGCATATGGCAATCATAGATGTGTGCCATACAGCTTGAATCTTTTTTTTTTTTTTTTTATATCTGTTTGTCTGTGATGTGATGTTTAAATCTTTAATAAAAATCTATTGAAATTAAAAAAGTTAGTTATATTTAAAATATTCAGATTACTTTGGCAGACTGCTTTGTCTTTTGTAATAAATGAATTAAAAAATAAATAAAAGGATGTTTGCAACAAAAGCAAGCACTGCACTTAGTAACCAATCAGATGTTTTTCTTTCTTATATAATAAAAGATTAAATCTAAGTGGTCACCATGGACTTGTGCTCTGAACTTGTGGAGAGTGTTCTTTTCTCCAGGTTTAGTCCCCAACTGTTGTTGTTTGGTTCTTTTTTTATCTCAATAAAATTGGCAACATCACCTACCTTTTTATTGACCAAATCCCTTGGTAAAGACCTAGAAGTTTTAGGAGAACTACATACAGTTGAACCTCGGATTACGAGCATAATTCGTTCCAGGAGTATGTTCGTAATCCAAAGCACTCGCATATCAAAGCAAGTTTTCCCATTGAAGTCAATAGAAATGAAAATAATTTGTTCCGCATTGACTTCAATGGGATGCAATACCGAATGCAGCCAGAGATGGGGGGCTCCAGAAAGCGTTGAAAATGGCCGAAAAGGCCCAAGGACACGTCGGCTGACCTCGGCAAACATCGGAAATGCACGGAAACTGAGTATTTCCGTGTTTTTCCGAGCATTGCTGAACGGCGGCAAAAGTTTGGCTCTGCTTGGCTCCTACGCCCCCGTACCTCAGGCCAAATGCGGTACTGCAGGCCTATTTAGGCTCTGCTCGGCTCCTGCGCCCCCGTACCTCAGGCCAAATGTGGTACTGCAGGCCTATTTAGCTTGAAGTCTGCTCAACACTCGCAAACCGAGTCAGATTTTTTTTTTTTTTATTTGCTTGCAAATCAAATTGCTCTCACACCAAGTTACTCTTAAACCGATGTTCCACTGTATAGCACAAATACACTACACACAAAATGTGCAGCTAAATTTTTTTATAAGAAATCACTTATCCAGTTATCCAGGTAAATCTGTGGACCACAAAGAAAATGTATGCCAGTTAAAGCAAATTTCACCAAGATTTCTAAGGGCTTAATGCCTTCCCCTAGAACAACTTGTGGATTTAGGGTTTGGAGTAGGGATGAATGATATTTTGATTTTTTGCTTTGCCCAAATTTTGGTGAAAAATCTGGCACTTTTTAGTGAAATTTGCCATTTTGGAGAAAGGTTTGGGAGTTAGTGAGGAAATTAAAGTTAAGGTGATTTTTGGTGGATTTTAGGGGTGCAATTGGCTTTTCATAGATCCTAAAGGTTAGAGAAAATCCTTTAGGCTTGGTTCACATATGAGTCGTATGCAGCTCGCAGCAAGGGCTTGGGACGTGCTGGTTCACAGTTTCAGGTCAAATTTCAGCCTGCACAGGACCCGCTGTGGAGATATGTTAACCGACTCCATAGAGAGCCGGTCAAAATCTCCTGCTATTGCGAATTGGATACGGGGATCCCTCATCCAATTTTTAATGGTGTGAACCCAGCCTTAAACAGGTTCTATTCTGATTGTGTTCTTGTGCCAAAAATGGCCCCTCATTAGCTTAGATTGATGTGGCAGAGGAAAAAATATGTTTTTAAACTATAGGTATTATTTTACATTTGGTGTTGTCTTCTTTCAGCAGCTGGTGCTTTCATATCAACAAAGCCATGTGATAGCCAGCTTGGCAGTGACAGTGATGCACAGACATCCACTTCAGCAATGACATACTAATTACACTGCTATCAGTGATAGACAATGCCAGCCAGCCTAGTGTTGACATCAAATGACTTTGTTAAAAAGAAAAAAAATGTAGTGCAATTTTTTTTCAAGTATAGCCTACCATGCCAATTTTGCACTTTCAATATCCTCTTGCCTGACATCCTTCAATCTGAAAATTGAAGGGAGTGGTCAGAAAAATGTTGGCCAAACAGCGGCTGCATCCAATCAGATGCAACCACTATTTAGGTATTCTGACAGCTATGGATGCCAGCTGTCATAAAACAGTAGCTATCATGAGATATTCCTCCATCCACACTGTTTAGTAGGGATGAGCCGAACACCCCCCGGTTCGGTTCGCACCAGAACCTGCGAACGGACCAAAATTTTCTGCGAACTTTAGAACCCTATTAAATACAATGGACTCGAACGTTCAAAATCAAAAGTGCTAATTATCAAGGCTAATATGCAAGTTATTGTCCTAAAAAGGGTTTCGGGACCCGGGTCCTGCCCCAGGGGATATGTATCAATGCAAAAAGAAGTTTTAAAAACGTCTGTTTTTTCGGGAGCAGTGATCTTAATGATGATTAAAGTGAAAAAAAAAAGTGAAATATTCCTTTAAATATCGTACCTGGGGGGTGTCTAAAGTATGCCTGTGAAGTGGCACATTTTTCCCGTGTTTAGAATTGTCCCTGCACAAAATGACATTTCTAAAGGAAAAAAAGTCATTTAAAACCGCTTGCGGCTTTAATGTAATGTCTGGTCCCGGCAATATGGATGCAAATCATTGAGAAAAATGGCATGGGTACCCCCCCACCCCCCCCAGCCCACTACCAGCCCCTTTGGGTCTTGTATGGATATAAAGGGGAACCCCGCACCCAAATTAAAAAAAGGCTCTAAATACTCTGAACAGCAGTATACAGGCGGTGCAAACAAGACAGGGACTGTAGGTTTGTTCTTAAGTAGAATCTGTTTGTAATTTGGAACAGGTACAGGCCTGCAGTGAGATGTAGCTGCACAAAGGTGGGATGTATATATATATATATATATATATATATACTGATTATAATGCAGCTATCAGAATCAATTGCCTGTTGTGGTATTAGTATAGGAAAAGCAGCAATTGTCTTCAGTAAGTTTTAGGTGAACACTGTGCAGAGGACACACAGTACACTAACTGAAAATATTTGCAGCTCTCTGCCTGTGGTTTTATTATGAGAACTCCACTAATTGTATTCAGGTTCTTTTAAGTGAACGCTGTGCAAAGAACAGAAGTACACTACATGAAATTAATGCAGCTCCCTGCCTGTGGTTTTAATATGAGAACACTACTAACTGTATTCTGGTAAGCTTTAGGTGAACTCTATGCAAAGCACACAGTACACTAAGTGAAACACTGACTGCAGCTAGCACAATCACCTGCCTGCCTGTCACAGTATAGAGAATAACAGGAACGGATCTAGCTAAACTGAATACAGTGTAAAAATATATATACAACACCTAGGATGCATATATATCCTCTACAAACTGTAACTGCAGCTAACTGACTCGCCTGCCTGCTCTATCTAACTCAAATCAAATTACACTGTCTCTCTCTCTCTGTCTCTTTACTTTAAACAACTCCAACACACTACACAAGGCCGCCAAGCCGGCGGCCTTATATAGTGTGGGGCGTATGCTAAACCCCCTGAGCCATAATTGGCCAAAGCCACCCTGGCTTTGGCCAATTACGGCTCTCTGTTCAGACGGCGCTGTGATTGGCCAATCTTGCGGGTCATAGTGCATGCTTGGCCAATGATCAGACAGCAATGCACTGCGATGCAGTGAATTATGGGCCATGACGCGCCACTCGAATTTCGTGCGAACGGCCCATAATGTCCGATCTTCATCAAACGATCGAACAGCCGATGTTCGAGTCGAACACGAAGCTCATCCCTACTGTTTAGCATGTATTACAGACAGTGTATGATCAGCTAAATTGTGGTTTTCCAGACCTATGATAATGTCACCTTGATGGGGCCCTAGAAGGACTACATCTTCCATTTTCAGCTTTTCTATATCCAGATTGATATATTTTCGGCATCAGATGCTTGGGTCTTTACATACACAGGCAGATCAATAGCAGAAAAATTCTAGAAAAACCTATTTGGTTAATAATGAGCCATTCATGGAAGCCATTAGAGCTAAGGAACTCAATACATTCTAACCTAGTATAAGGCCATTACTTTTTCTTGTTTTGTATTTTACAAAAGAAAAATATCATACATTTCTTTATGCAGACCTTTCCTGTACCATATGTTTGTTCTCCTAAATTCATTTTTCACTCTGAATTAAATTGTACATTTATATGATGAACCAGTCATTTTCCTGTTCCCCTGAACACCTCAATGTTCATGTAAAACCGTATTAATCCAGGCTGCCTCTCTATTGAGTTGGATGATAAATGGAATGACAGTTTTATAATTTCTCTTGTAAAATCATTAGCTTCCCTTTCCTTAAATTAAATTATCCCCTTCCATTTATTTCAGTCTATTTATTGCCTCTGCAACTCGGCTTATCTCGCTCTTTCTGTCCTAGATTGTATTTGGTTTGGATATTTTATAACCTTATCTAATATAGTTTCTGTTTAGACATCAATCAGTCCAAAAACACTGCAAATTAACTTCTCACTCTAGCTGCCCTTTAGCCGCGGACGTCTTTAGTTAATTATAAAGTTTTGGGACGTTTTTATGACTCCAAAATAAATTCAGGAGTTAAAGCTGAAGTTGTATTTGCCTATATTTTGCTGTTCTTCGGTTCCTCTTTTTCTCCCCATCAACACGCTAATGAAATTTTTAAATAAAACGTTTCCATTTTCATTAACTACCTAGCTTTAGACCTTGTGACATACCTGGTTCCTGTGCCTCTCTATGTAATGCAGGCAGATCATGGCTGGTTGGAGGGGCTAACAGAGACTTAGTACTTCTCTCAAAAGCCCTCAGCACTTATACAAGCAGTGAGCTGGATCTTGGAGGGAATTTTGCAAAGATCAAAATGCCTTTATGGGGTGGAGATCAGTTTGGAGAAGTGGACTTTCCTTGTCAGACTGCACATATCAATATGGATTTCACACTAATTTACGTCAAGGAAGACAACTACGGTGTGTTGTGGGACCATAGGTCATAGCAGTCCCTCAGCAGAGCTCTATGAAGGCTACACTCCCTCTGGGTGGATCTTTAGCTGTCAGCCTCTCTTTCTTCCCATGTGGCTGGAACTAATTAGGGCTGAGCCTTCCCCCTTACTATATATGCACAGGGAGGAGGGTAAAAACCGGGAACTGAATGAACCCTCCCTTTAATTGGGCAGATTATGTAGCTTCAAAGCTACAAAGTAAAAAACAATATAACAGCAAAACTGCATGTAATGGCACTACAAGCACCTTCCTCCATTGGCTTCTGCTCACTCAACAAATAAAATTCAAAATATTAACAACAACCTACAATGCCATGCACAACTCTGCTCCCAGCTACATCACTAACCTTGTCTCAAAATGCTACCAGTCTGACCTCTTCACTCTTTCCAAGACTTCCTGCTCTCTAGCTCCCTTGTCACTTCCAATGCTTCCCCCCAGGACTTCTCCAGAGCCTCTCCCATCCTCTGGAACTTCTTACCTCAACCTGTCTGACTATCTCCTGCTTGATCCACCTTTAGGCAATCCCCGAAAACCTATGTCTTTAGAGAAGCCAATCCTGCTTCAAACTAATAAACAATTTCTTTACTTTCTCCATCAGCTCACCCCCCACAATTATTATCTTTTGTGTCACTTGACCATCCCTATGAGATGGCAGGTTCGAGTGAGTAGGGTCCTCTGATTCCTCCTGTATTGAGTTGTATTACAACTGTACTGTCTGCTTTCATTTTGTAAAGCGCTAAACAAACTGCTGGCTTTGTTTACTTCTGAGAACCCGGGCGTGACGTCATCACATCGCATTGAAGTGGTTAACTTACATTGGTGGTTCAAATTTCACATGTTGGTAGACTGAAGCCCCGTACACACGATCGGTTTGACTGATGAAAACCGTCCGATGGATGGTTTTCATCAGACCAACCGATCGTGTATGGTACCCATCGGTCTTTTTTCCATCGGTTTTAAAAAATAGAACTTGTTTTAAAATTTTCCGATAAAAAAACCCACGCATGCTCAGAATCAAGTCGACGCATGCTCAGAAGCATTGAACTTTATTTTTCTCGGCTCATCGGAGTGTTTTACGTCACCGCGTTTGGAACGGTCGGTTTTTTGACTGATGGTGTGTGGGCAAGACTGATGGAAAACAGTTTCATCGGATATCCGATGGACAAATCCATCGGATGAAAATCCATAGGTTAACCGATCGGGCTTAACTCTTCCTCTATAGAAACTCTTTTTCTTATTCTTTATATTTGCAGGTAAATAATGGATTCCAAGCAGAAGCAATATATTGTCATTGGCATAGGCGTGTACAACTCCTGTGGGAACTGCAGCCACTGGCCGCGGAGTAATCAGTCAGTCAGCCGCATTTTCCGATGCTGACTCTGTAGTTCCGGCTACAGCATCCCTGTCAGCTGAATATCACTCCATCGCCAGCTGTCAGAGAAGAAGCATGTGAACTTCAGAGAGCATTGGATACTTCCTGACTGCTTATTTTACAGCTGTGGCTGCAGTCCTCACAGGAGTTACCCACCATCCTATGCCTGTGTGCCAGAAGACAGCTTGCCAAACTCTGGGTTCCTGTCTGGCTGAGTCAGAGCTTTCACAGCTCCAGTACAGGTGGGAGGAGCAGGAAGAGGAAGAGATCATCACACACAGTACACCCACGATCACTTTCCTCCTGTCCAGCACACAGAACAGCTCTCCCTGGGGGTGACTGAAGATGTGAGAGGACAGATAGCAGCCTTTACCTGTGAGTACTGACCTTCTCTGCCTTTTCCACTATACAATTCTGTGCTGTAAACCTGCCCTGTACTTTTCAGGGCAGGTTTACTGAAAGAAAAAAGTAAAATTCTTGAACAGGTAAGGAATTCCTGGGACTTCTGAGGTATTACATAAATACACATTATATCCTTTTAAAAAATGTGTTTTTAATAACTCATAATGTGTGTGTATATGGAATACATCTATGTAGCACCTCAGAAGTCCCAGGAATTCCTAACCTATCAAAAACCTCTTATCATAATAATACAGCCCAACTCCAGGACAGTAAAAAAAAGTCCATCCTTGGTGTGTGGGGGGAGGGGGAGGGTAACCTCTTTCACTTACCTAATTTCTCTTCCTTCACCCCAAAGCTGTGACATCATCACATATCATAGAGGGACATTAACCCAGTATGGTATGATGGGGAGGCTGGAGTGTGACCACAGCCAGTAACTTAGGCTACTTTCACACTGGGGCGTCACGGGCGTTAGCGGTAAAGCGCCGCTATTTTTAGCGGAGCTTTACTGTCATTTTTGCTGCGCTTTTTTGCCGCTAGCGGGGAGCTTTGCCGGCGGTTCGGCGGCGCTGCCCATTGATTTCAATGGGCAGGGGCGCTGTAGGAGCGGTGTATACACCGCTCCTACAGCGCCTTAAAGATGCGGCTGGCAGGACTTTTTGGAGCTTCCTGCCAGCACACCGCTCCAGTGTGAAAGCCCTCGGGCTTTCACACTGGAGTGAAAGGAGAGCCTGCAAAGCGCCTCAGTGTGAAAGTAGCCTAAGTCATAGGAATCTGAGAATGTATAAACTACAAGTTCAATCCAACACTGCAGCCGGCACACTGATCAGCACACCTGTAGTTCATTCACACTGCCTACAGCTCTGCAATGACAGCCATACAGAGGTACGGGCAACAGAACTGTAGGCAGTGTAGTGCGGGCGCAATACTTTGCAGTCTCCAGTTTTAAAAAAGAATAAATGCCCTAGCAAAAATCTATGCATTTATTATTTTTTTATAAAAAGGTGAACAAAGGCACTTGGGTCAGGCAGGCACATAAATGGGTGGTTTTATGTACATACAGTATATGTGAGTGTTTGTGTGTGTATATAAAGTATATGTATGTATGCATATATATATATATATATATATATATATATATAATTATACACACGCATGTGTGTTTGAGTTTTGGGGTGCACACCCTAATGCAATAGGCTGCGCACGCCTATGGTCATTGGGTTCTTGATGAAGGAGGGCTGAAGGCTGTCCAACATCTACAGAAGGCTACAGAATGTTTACAGAGGTGACACCGATGACAAGACATTGCTCTTGTCAATGGTGTCATCTCCATAAACATTCTTTAGCTTTGACAAAGGAGGGGTGTCTGAAATTCACAGAAGGCTAGAGAATGTTTATGAAAATGGTACCTTTGGCAAGAGCAATGTCTTGTCATTGGTGACTTGTCTATGGTGTCCCCTCTGGAAACATTTTGTAGAGAGGGAGAAAAGACAAGCGCCTTCTAAGTGTAGATGTGTGACCCGTTTTAATAAAATTATTAAAAGATACTCACAAACGGAGATAAAATGCAGGAATATAGCCACCAAGCATCACCGCTGGTTATAAGCGGTGGATTAGCATGCAGCCGGGCCCCAGAGTGTATGGGGACCATTGGTGAGTGGTGCTTCTTGGATCTGCTATAACGCAAGGACTTGATGTCATTAACCGAAAGTGATGCGAGGAATAGGGCAGCACAACACGTTTGCGGAGCATGTGATCCTTCTTCAGGCCAACATCGGCACCCTGTACACTCTGGGACCCGGCTGCACACCAACCTACGGCTGTATCCAGCAATGATGCTTGAGGACTATATGCCTGCTTTTTATCTCCATTTGTGAGTATCTATTCAAAATTTTAATAAATGTATCACATATCTACACTAAAGCCCTGTACACACGTCGGATTTCCGATGGAATAAAATCCGATGGATTTTTCCATCGGAAATCCGATGAAGCTGACTTCCATCAGTCTTGCCTACACACCATCAGTCAAAAATCCGACCATCCCAAACACTGTGACGTAAAACACTCTGAAGAGCCGATAAAAATGAAGTTCAATGCTTCTGAGCATGCGTCGACTTGATTCTGAGCATGCGTGGGTTTTTTTCTCCGATGGAGTTCCCCACAGACGATCGGAATTTGCTATTGTTTTTTTTTTTTTCCATCGGTAAAATTTAAAACATGTTCTATTTTTTTATACCAATGGAAAAAAGACCGATGGGGCCCATACATTTTCCCTCTCTGCATCCTTAGAGTCGCTTCTTGCTCCTGGTATAGCAGCCACTACAGTGACTATATGTGCCTGACACCACCATTATGGACATACAACATTATGGACTTTATTGATTTTAGTATTCTGAGACCCGGTCACCAGAAGTCCCCCCATTGTCTCCTGCATTGCGCCATTTACCACAGTCTGTTGGTAAACATTTTGTAGCCTTCTATGGATGTTGGACAGCCTGCACTCTTTCATCAAGAACTCATTGATGTCATATTGCTTCTGCTTGAAAATCATTATTTTCCTGCAATGAAAAAGAAGAAGAGTTATTATAGAGGAAGAGTTATGCTGTGTACACACAATTCCGACAAGAAAAGTCCGATGTGAGGTTTTGGTCGGAAATTCCGACCATGTGTAGGCTCCATCAGACTTTTTCTGTCTGAATTCCGCCAACAAAAGATTGAGAGCAGGTTCTCTATTTTTCAGACGGAAAAAGTTCTTGTTGGAAATTCCGATCGTCTATATAAAATTCCGAAGCACAAAAAAACACGCATGCTCAGAATCAAGCAGAAGTGCCGAACTGCCTATTGAACTTCATTGATGTCGGCTCGTCGTACATCTTTTACGTCACCGCGTTCTTGGCGGTCGGAACTTCAGACAAGTATTGTGTGACCGTGTGTATGCAACACAAGTTTGAACCAACATTTTGTCGGAAAAAAATCCACAGTTTTCTTGTCGGAATTTACGATCGTGTGTGCGTGGCATTACTCTACCAATTTGTGAAATTTGAGTGACCTACAGTATGTAAGTCAAAGTTATGCTTGCTTTTGCATTATTTTTGGTACAGTCCTCGTGACTTACATTGAATGTAGCAATTTAGGAGACTACTTCAATCAATCCACTTTGTTTCTTCAATAATCATAGCCTTACAATTTAAAACATCTCAGTGCATCTTTAGATCCATTTACACAAGGTATATGACAATAAAGTGGCCACACACTCCTGAGTTGCTGCACTATTTTCTCTTGAGTAGTATGCTCATTAGTATTCATTAGCTAATGCGTGTATCATGTCGGACAGCCTGCACCCCTCTTTCATCAAGAACTCAATGAGGGCAAATTGCTTCTGCTTGGATTACAATATTTACATGCAAAGATTAAAAATAAGAAGAGTTACTACAGAGGAAGAGTTATTTTACCAAAATGTGAAATTTGAATGACCTTTATATGTTAATCAAAAAGTTATGCCAACTTTTGCATTACTTTCGGTACATCACTTGTACATACATTATATTAACAAAAGTATTGGGACGCCTGCCTTTACACGTACATAAACTTAAATGGCATCCCAGTCTTAGTCTGTAGGGTTCAATATTGAGTTGGCCCACCCTTTGCAGCTATAACAGCTTCAACTCTTCTGGGAAGGCTGTCCACAAGGTTTAGGAGTGTGTCTATGGGAATGTTTGACCATTCTTCCAGAAGCGCATTTGTGAGGTCAGGCACTGATGTCGGACGAGAAGGCCTGGCTAGCAGTCGCCACCGGAATTCATCCCAAAGGTGTTCTACTGGGTTGAGGTCAGGACTCTGTGCAGGCCAGTCAAGTTCCTCCATCCCAAACTTGCTCACCCATGTCTTTATGGGCCTTGCTTTGTGCACTGGTGCGCAGTCATGTTGGAACAGGAGGGGGCCGTCCCCAAACTGTTCTCACAAAGTTAGGAGCATGAAATTGTCCAAAATGTCTTGGTATTGTGAGGGGGTTAGCTCGGCAGCGGGTGTGTGTGACCCCCGGGATGGGCTCCCCACACAAAACAGGCCCAGCAAACGGAGGTTGTGGTTTTCAAAATCAAAAAAAGGTGCGGTTTATTTTCTATTTACAGTGACAAAACACAGCAAAGCAAAAGAAACATAACCAAAATAAATCCTGGTCAAGTTGACCTCTGACTAAACATACAGGTTTCCTAACTAACAACTGGGATCAGCCTAGTGCTGTCCTAGTCCCTAAGTCCCTGGTTTAGTAAAAGTCCAAACAAATAGCCACACAGGCTTTGCCTCACCGCACAGGGGTTCACTCTCCCTAGACAGTCCACACAGGTCTGGTTCCAGGCATGAGCTAACATCTAATGAAGCTGGGAGTTCTTATAGAGGCCTAAATGAGCTGACAAGGTTCAGCTGGTCTCCTCATCTCTGTCTGCACGACGCCCCACACTCTCCCTAGAGGTATGAGTCATCCATGAGCCCACTAGCCTTATACAACTCTCCACCTAGTTGTATAAGTCGGCGTAAAGCCTGAATCTGGGCGAAATATATCTACCCCCCTGGATGCAACCAGGTGACTTTACCTTCCTGCTGTCACATACCCCCCCCTCTTGTTTTAACCTCGGGGTTGGAACACCAGCAATCAGGCATTCATGTACTCGAGACAAAGCATCCACATTCCCCATTTGAACGCCAGGGCGATGCTTTACTGTGAAGTTGAATTCCTGGAGGGCCAGGAACCACCTATTCACTCTTCTATTTGTTTCCTTGTTTTGAGCCATCCACTTTAACGGAGCGTGATCCGTAACCATGTCAAAGTGCCTACCTAGCAGGTAGTACCGAAGGGAATCTAGAGCCCACTTCACCGCTAAGCACTCCTTTTCAACGGTGGCGTAATTTACCTCATGGGACTTCAACTTCCTGCTGAGGTAAATGACTGGGTGCTCTTCCCCGTTCCAGACCTGGGATAATACTGCTCCTAACCCCACATCTGACGCATCACTTTGTACGACAAAGTCTTTAGAGAAGTCGGGTGAGTACAACACTGGCTGGCTACATAAGGCTTGTTTCAAGAACTGGAATGCTGCCTCAGCCTCGGGGGTCCATTTAATCATGACCGACCCTTTCCCCTTCGTCAGGTTGGTTAGGGGCACAGCCTTAGAAGCAAAGTGGGGAATGAATCGCCGATAATACCCAGCGATTCCCAGAAAGGCTCGTACCTGCTTCTTGCTGTTGGGACGTGGCCAACTCTGGATGGCCTCGACTTTGTTGAGTTGGGGTTTTATTACTCCCCTCCCAATGGTGTACCCAAGATATTTGGCCTCCTCCTGCCCAATGGTACACTTCTTGGGGTTAGCCGTAAACCCCGCTTCCCGAACAGAGTCCAGGACTGCTTGCACTTTTGGCAGATGTGAGGCCCAATCTGTGCTATGGACAATTACGTCATCCAGGTAAGCCGCAGCATACTTCCGATGGGGCCTCAGCATCTGGTCCATTTTCCGCTGGAATGTGGCCGGCGCATTCTGTAACCCGAACGGCATTCTTTTATATTGGAACGCCCCGTCTGGGGTTACAAATGCGGTTTTCTCTTTGGCCGACTTGGCCAGGGGGATTTGCCAATACCCTTTTGTGAGGTCAAGAGTCGTCATGTATCGGGCTGTTCCCAGCCGGTCGATCAACTCATCTATACGTGGCATGGGGTAGGTGTCAAATTTTGTAACTTTGTTCAACTGACGAAAATCGTTACAAAATCGCCAGCTCCCATCCGGTTTAGGCACCAACACGATGGGACTAGACCAATCACTTTGGGACTCCTCTATCACCCCTAAGTTCAGCATTTTCTGTACTTCCTCCCGTATTGCCTCCCGTCGAGCCTCTGGGATCCGATAGGGTTTTAACTTCACCCTTTCACCGGGCGGGGTAATGATGTCATGCTCTACCCCAGATGTTTGTCCCGGCAGCTCAGAGAATACCTCCTTGTTGCGAAGCACAAACTCCTTAACCTCCTGTTGTTGGGGTTGTGACAAGGTGGCTGCTATTCCAACCTCAGGAATCACGCAACCAGTTTGAGCTGGTGACCAAGTGTCTGCGACTAGGGACTCTCTATCCCTCCAGGCTTTCAACAGATTAACGTGATAGATCTGTTCGGGCTTTCGCCTTCCTGGTTGTCTGACCTTGTAATTCACTTCGCTCACTTTTTCCATTATCTCGTAGGGGCCTTGCCATTTGGCAAGGAATTTACTTTCAACCGTAGGGACAAGTACCAATATCCTATCCCCCGGGGAAAAGGTACGGGTCTTGGCTCCACGGTTGTACACTCTCTGCTGTGCCAACTGCGCTTGGGCCAAATGTTCCTTCACGATGGGCATTACCTGTGCAATTCGATCTTGCATCAGGGCGACATGCTCAATCACACTCCTGTGGGGAGAACTCTCACTTTCCCAAGTTTCCTTGGCAATATCCAACAGCCCTCTTGGGTGTCTCCCATACAGTAACTCAAAGGGGGAGAATCCCGTAGAGGATTGGGGCACCTCCCTAATAGCAAACATCAAATAAGGAAGTAGACAGTCCCAATCCTTTCCATCTCTATCCACCACTTTCTTCAACATTTGTTTTAGGGTTTTGTTGAATCTTTCAACCAGCCCATCGGTTTGGGGGTGATACACAGACGTACGCAATTGCGTCACTTTGAACAATTTACACAGCTCTTTCATAACCCGGGACATAAAGGGTGTACCTTGGTCCGTAAGCAGTTCTTTACAAATACCCACCCGGCTAAAAACAAGAGATAGCTCTTTGGCTATGGTTTTGGCTGAGGTATTTCGGAGAGGGATCGCTTCTGGATAACGGGTGGCATAGTCCATTATAACTAATATGTACTGGTGCCCCCTAGCGGACTTGATTATAGGACCTACCAAATCCATGGCGATCCTCTCAAACGGGACCTCAATGATGGGTAGAGGGACCATGTACGGAAATGTGGCATCGGGGCCAACCTCTGACACACAGGGCAGGAGGAACAATAATTTTCTACGTCCTTCATCACCCCCGGCCAATAGAATCTCTGTAATACCCTCTCTCGGGTTTTCTCTGTCCCCAGATGACCTCCAAGAATGTGCCCATGGGCCAACTCCAACACCAACTTCCTGTAAGGTTTGGGCACCACAAGCTGCTCAACGGTTTCTTCTGCCCTTTTTGCCACCCGATACAGTAGGTCCTTCTCTACGCTGAAGTATGGGTAAGTGCAGGTATTATCTGGGTTCACTAACTCGCCATCTATTTTCACTACGTTTTCCCGTGCCTTTATTAGGGCGGGGTCTTTCAACTGTTCTGTGGCAAAGTTTTCCCTGTGAACCTCAAGATCAGAAAACTCCACAGACGGTAGGTTTTCGTCTGAGGAGGTGGGCTCCTCTCCAGTTTCTTGAGTCTCCCCTGCCAATACTGATAAGGGAAATTCCGGAGAGTCCTCACCACTCTCAGGGGAGTTCTGGCTATCACATTCCTGGTACATAGGGGCACCAGTGAGGGGCTCAGGATCATCCCACAGTTCCCAGAACTTCGGAAAATCCCTTCCCACAATGGCGTCATGCGGTAACTGAGATACTAAGCCCACTGGATGAGAGAGGGTACCTTTGGGGGTCTCGAAACACACTGTAGTCACTGGATACTCTCGGGTGTCCCCATGCACACAAATAACAGCTACCTTGCTATTCCCAGAGACCTCTGTTTTAACTAACTCAGCCTTTATCAGGGTCACAAGGCTACCTGAATCCAGCAATACCACAACATTTCTACCATTAACACACATTTTGCATAAATGTTTCTCAGTTCCTCGAATGGCAGTGCATGCGACTGTTGCACACAGCGACTGACGTCTGCCCGTCAGAAAGTCACACTGCCCGCATTCTCCACCAACTGTGAGGGGGTTAGCTCGGCAGCGGGTGTGTGTGACCCCCGGGATGGGCTCCCCACACAAAACAGGCCCAGCAAACGGAGGTTGTGGTTTTCAAAATCAAAAAAAGGTGCGGTTTATTTTCTATTTACAGTGACAAAACACAGCAAAGCAAAAGAAACATAACCAAAATAAATCCTGGTCAAGTTGACCTCTGACTAAACATACAGGTTTCCTAACTAACAACTGGGATCAGCCTAGTGCTGTCCTAGTCCCTAAGTCCCTGGTTTAGTAAAAGTCCAAACAAATAGCCACACAGGCTTTGCCTCACCGCACAGGGGTTCACTCTCCCTAGACAGTCCACACAGGTCTGGTTCCAGGCATGAGCTAACATCTAATGAAGCTGGGAGTTCTTATAGAGGCCTAAATGAGCTGACAAGGTTCAGCTGGTCTCCTCATCTCTGTCTGCACGACGCCCCACACTCTCCCTAGAGGTATGAGTCATCCATGAGCCCACTAGCCTTATACAACTCTCCACCTAGTTGTATAAGTCGGCGTAAAGCCTGAATCTGGGCGAAATATATCTACCCCCCTGGATGCAACCAGGTGACTTTACCTTCCTGCTGTCACAGTATGCTGATGCCTTAAGAGTTCCCTTCACTGGAACTAAGGGGCCAAGCCCAACCCCTGAAAAACAACCCCACACCATAATACCCCCTCCACCAAATGATTTGGAATAGTGCACAAAGCAAGGTCCATAAAGGCATGGATGAGCGAGTTTGGGGTGGAGGAACTGGACTGGCCTGCACAGAGTCTTGACCTCAACATGATAGAACACTTTTGGGAGGAATTAGAGCGGAGACTGCGAGCGGGGGGACCTTCTCGTCCACATCAGTGCCTGACCTCACAAATGTGCTTCTGGAAGAATGGTCAAACATTCCCATAGACACACTCCTAAACCTTGTGGACAGCCTTCCCAGAAGAGTTGAAGCTGTTATAGCTGCAAAGGGTGGGCCAACTTAATATTGAACCCTACGGACTAAGACTGGGATGCCATTAAAGTTAATGTACATGTAAAGACAGGTGTCCCAATACTTTTGGTAATATACTGTATATTGGAGCTTCTTTGTGAAGCAGAGGATTTTTATTTCTGTCCATAAATCTGCAAAGTCATATCACACAGTACAGCCAGGTGGTTGATACCACTTACAGTTAAAGCTTAAAACCAGCTAAAACCTTTTATTTTATTTTTAGATAAAGCTGAGCAGGATTAGAGCTTCTGTCAGGTTTTTATTTCCATTTGTGCCCTTATTGTTCCCTGGTCTGCCTCTTTTTTTTTAATCGGATTTCAGTTCTTTCAGTCATGGAGGCTCACTATCATGGGTGGGCATTACTCAGGGTGTTCCGTCAGATTAGGCGACCCATCAGAATTGGTAACGGAAGTGACGTTTCGTCGCCGCCATCTTGCTACACCCCACACTCGTCTACAGTAAGGATACACGGAGAAGGGGCCAAGCGGACATCTTGTTACACCCACCGGAGTTTTGCATTACACAGTTATTTCTAACAGGAAACAGAGCATATATGGTGACATTTAGTATTTAGAAATCCCTCGGACTGTTTACATGTTGAATTATAAACGCAGCGGTGTTCGGTCACATTTGCAAACCTGTGAGATCAGCAGGTTTGCTGCTGCTTTTAAAATTCAACATGTAAACAGTCCGAGGGATTTCTAAATACTATATTTCACCATATAAGCTATGTTTCCTGTTAAAAATAACTGTGTAATGCAAAACTCCGGTGGGTGCAACAAGATGTCTGCTTGGCCCCTTCTCCGTGTATCCTTACTGTAGACGAGTGCGGGGTGTAGCAAGATGGCGGCGACGAAACGTCAGTTCCGTTACCAATTCTGACGGTTCGCCATATCTGACGGAACAAGGGCAGTCTGTAGTCAGCATAAGCATGCCCACTATTCCGGACTGAGATCTACCCATCAAGACATTTTATATTTACATAACTCCTCCCAAGAGTCGGCTCCCTGCTTGCCTCAGTGCTGAGGGCTGTTGAGAATAGAACTAAAGCATGGCGTTGTGATGTCTTCAGGAAGCTGTACAGCGCCTTGCCAGCCCTTTCCACCAGCCATGATCTGCCTCATAGGCATGCACAAGGGGTGTGCCAGGTGTGCCTGGGCACACCCTAATCCTGGGATTGGCAACCTGTCAATGGTGGGCAGGTGACAGGAAAACCGCAATCCTTCCTTGCCGACCCTCAGAACCTGAACAGGAGAGGTGGCGGGGGGTGGAATTTAGTGGAACCGATCTGTATTTTCCTCCTGCAGCAGCTGAAAGTAGGCTTCTCCTCCTCCTCCCTTTTGTCAACATTCAGCTGCTACAGGAGGAAAATATAGGGAATTGGTACTAATATATGCCCCCCTCCTTTTCCTGTTACTCTTCCTTCTGTTGCCCGGGTCCCCCATGTGCTCCCTTGCTCCCCCTTCATCCCATTGTTTCAGGATGGAGAGCGGTGAAGAGGCTGGTAAATATTTTAAATGCATATGTGTGTGAGCTTTGGGGTGCACACCCTAATGCAATAGGCTGCGCACACCTATGATCTACCTACATTGCTTACAGAAGCACAGAGACCCAGGGATATTGTCAGTGGGTTCAAACAAAAAAAAAAAGAGGTATTTTATAAAAAATATTTTTTTTTTCTCCAGGTTTTAGTAGCATGTGGATGAGGGAGGAAAAAATGAACCAGGGGAAGTAAAAATATAAGTATATTTAACTTCAGCGTTTTCTATGCATCCATGGTTGAATAACAGAGGAAAGTTCAGAAAAGGACTTTTTGGCCCCACAGGACCCATCTAAGTATCGCTGCTTTGAATTCTCCAAGATCAGGGTGTTTCCATTATGTAATTTTTGCCCGTGTTAAAAATAAACTGAAATACAAAGAATACATTGTATCAGTAGCAGAATGCCACATCTTTTGTTCAGATAAGTTTACAGTTTCTCATTAACGGGACGTGAAGAGTAGTTCAGCCTAGAGGAAATGACTTATTCATCTACTTCACCCTCCATAAAACACTGGAGGGAAAGTACGTATTTAAGGCAAAACAAAAAAAATAGTATCTTTTGTATGGTTTTTATTTTTCTGTGAGCTGTTTTCTGTATGTTTTCCTTGTGTTGTGCTATTATCTAAGCAGTTCCCATTATTATTATATTCAAAGAATGAGCTAGACTTGAGCAAACCTCCCACACTTCGGGAAATGTTAACCCTCTAGCATAGCACTGGGGATGTTGAATTGGTTCATCATTAAAGATACTTTCCAAACAAAACTAAAAACTTACATGTAATTTTCAATAAACAGAAATGATAAACATTTAATAAAATATTGCACACACCACTACAAAAAACTGGTATGTGTCCAGTAAGTGATACAAAATGATAAAAATACCAGACAATTACGGTAAATACACAGTGCAAATCGCATAATCATGCGACACAGTGCAAAAACATGCATAAATATAAAAAATGGTGATAAACAATAAATCCTAAAGAATGAATATGTATTGATACACAAGTCCTTGTATAAATATTCTTTAAAGTGGTTGTAAACCCCAAAATAAAAAAATAAAAAAATAAATACCTGCAAGACAAAGGCATAATGAGCTAGTATGACGATCATACTAGCTCATTATGAATTACTTACCTGAGATCGAAGCCCCCGCAGCAGTGCTCGGACACCTCCGCCGCCATCTTTCCTCGATGTCCCTTCCGTGTATCGCCGCTCCAGCGATGTGATTGGCCCCGGAGCGGTGATGACGTCACACGCATGCGCGCTCGGGCCGGCTAAATCCATTCAGAAATCCGGCTACTATGCCGGCCTGCTAGTGCGCATGCGCGTGACGTCAGCGGCGCCGGGTTTAAAAGCAAACATCTCCTTAACTGTGTAGGTTAGGGAGATATTTCATGCACCTACAGAAAAGCCTTAATCTAGGCAAGGGGTCTCCAAACTGCGGCCCTGGGGCCGGATGCGGCCCTTTGCTTGCCTTAATGCGCCCCTTGGGGCACTATTCCATCCAACTCCAATGGGGCATAATTCTTGTTGCTGACACCAATGGGGCACTATTCCTCCTACTGACACCATCAATTCTTTCCATTGACACCAACGATGGGGCACTAGTCCTCCCACTGTCACCAAAGATATGGTATTATTTACTCCCCCTGGACACTGTCTACTCCAAATGGCCCTAGTCTGGCCCCCTAAAGTCTGACGGACCGTAAACTGGCCCTTTGTTTAGAAAGTTTGGAGACCCCTGATCTAGGCTTACCCGTAGGTGCAAGTTGTGTAAGTGGGTTTACAACCACTTTAAGTGCTCCAGTGCATATAATGAATACCCCAAAGTGCTTCAGTGCATGTGATATTCAAATAGCAGCATCAGTGTCGGGACAAGGTCATCCAGCGCCCAAGGCAAAGATGCCAAACTGCGCCCCTCCTTTCCCTTAGGGTTAGGGTCAGGGTGCCCCCCATCCCTGCAATAAACCATTGCGCCAGGGGCAGCCGCCCCTCCTGCCCACCCCTTGTTCCGGCCCTGAGCAGCATTCCTCAGAGCGTGCGACCTTGCAGCTAAGCTTGGTCTGTGCACGCTTATGAACCACACCTGGGTTCTATTGGGCAATCCTGGGATCCAGGTCTCCTTAGTATATGTTCCAGATCATAGAAGATAGAAAAAAACTTGGATGGTGCAAGTAACGTTTTTAAAGGTTTATTAAATATAGAAATCCCCTGCCCGGGTACTCACATAGCATGGGTGCGGAAGTGCACCACTCTAAAACAGGTCCGTAATGATGTACAGAGATCGGGATATGGTAAAGTCCTCCTTAGCCTCACACAGACTCTCCTGCTGTCCTGTCCCCTCCCTTACGCGTCTCGATACAGGGGGTGTCGTATCTTCTTAACGGGCCTGTTTTAGAGTGGTGAACTTCCGCACCCATGCTGTGTGAGTACCCCGGCAGGGGATTTCTTTATTTAATAAACCTTTAAAAACGTTACTTGCACCATCCAAGTTTTTTTCTATCTTCTATGATCTGGAACATATACTTAAGCCCCGTTCACACGGTCTGACTTTTGCCCAACAAACTTAGTTTTAAGCAAGTTGGACCAACAATCCGACCGTGTGTACGCTCCATCGGACAAACTTTTTTCGTTTGGTTTTGGATTTCAACGGACAAAAGTTGGGTCTGCAAACGAACAAACTTTTGCCCAACAAAAGTCCGATGGAGCAAAGTCCGACCGTGTGTACAGAAAACCATCGGACTTTAGTCCGATGGACAAAACAACTAATGATAAAATCAACCAACAATAGCAGAAGTTGACCAAAGGGTGGCAGTAAAGATCAGAAAAGGGCAGAAAAAACAAGTGATGTTGTAAGAAGTTTTAAGAAAGTTTGCAGAAAAGTCAGAGCGTGTGTATGCTATGGGTGTTCCCAACCAACTCCGTTCGGACAAAAAAACACGGAAAAGTCCGATGAAAGTCCAACCGTGTGTACGAGGCTTAAAGAGACCTGGATCCCAGGATTGCCCAATAGAACCCAGGTGTGGTTCATAAGCGTGCACAGACCAAGCTTAGCTGCAAGGTCGCACACTCTGAGGAATGCTGGTATTTGAATATCACATGCACTGAAGCACTTTGTAGTATTCAATATATGCACTGGAGCACTTAAAGAATATTTATACAAGGACTTGTGTGTCAATATATATTCATCCCTGGATCCCTGCAGATGTGCCTGCTTATCTCTCCCTCTCCATGGCTGAGGCTGCTCTGTGCATTGGTGAGCATCAAAGCTATGTGTTTACATAGAAAGATCCCCCCACAGATATGACTGACCTGACCCATGGGCATAGACTGGCTGGAACTCAGCTTCCTACAGGAGGAAGAAGCTAGCAGGATCCTGGAGGTCCTGAAGTGAGGAGGACAGAGAGGAATAGAGACTCAGGTAGGCAGTGATATGGTCAGTGCAGAGGATCAGAGCTCACATTCTACCTCTCAGTCTGTATGAATTCATTTCTGTTTTGTCACAATATAATTTTTCAGAGAAGCCCCTTCCTCTTAGGTGGGAGACTCTGTTGCTAGTGACAACGCTTCAGTGGCAGAGAACCTCCCACCTACCTCTATGAAATTGCTTCCTCTCAGAATACTACAGAATGTTGATCACTAGCGATGGGAGTGATTCCAGAGGGACCAACTGGCAGCCTTGTTGCTACCCTGCCAATGGCAGTTCATTTTGACTGGGATAAAGGCGCATGCATTAGAGGGAGGATGGTGATGGGGAGCTCCGGGGAGTGGCTGCGGTTACCAAACAGGAGTTTTTAGGCCTGAAGGAGCTGAGACCGGAAGCATGTCCTAGGCCTGAGCCGGGTCACAGAGGGTGAGTTATGCTGCTTTCACACCATGGGGCACAGGGCGTCATTTTTGCGGATGTATTCAGCCGCTGGTTGGGTAATTTTAACCCCCGCTAGCATCCGAAAAAGGGTTAAAACCACCCGCAAAGCACTGCTGAAGTGGCACTTTCCCGGCGCCCCTGGTCGTGCTGCCCATTCATTTCAGTGGGCAGGAGCGGTGTACACACCGCTCCAAAGATGCTGCTTGCAGGACATTTTTTAACGTCCTGCCAGCGCATCGCCTCAGTGTGAAAACCTTCGGGGCTTTCACACTGACACTGCAGGGGAGCCGTTTTTCAGCCCAAAAGCACCTTAAAAAATGCCCCAGAGTGAAAGGGGTCTTACTGTCAGGAGACCTGTTACCGGCCTGTGCTAGGCGCTGTGTGTCATTAACGTCACTTGTCTTCCGTCATTAGATTATCTGTGCAGACCTGAGGAGAATGTGTTCAGGATTGACTTCACCTTCTTCAAGATCCGGGACCTGGAGACTGACACTGTGCTCTTTGAGATCTACAAACCCTGCTCAGGTACCTGTCATTGAGGGCACCTTTCCTGGGGCAGGGGCAGGTCTCCTTCATACTTCAAGTAGAACTAGAGTTGTTGGATGGAGTAAGGGAGGGTTATTGTTCCCAATTTGGCTTTTGACATCCATTTGGGTGCGGGTGCGTGTCCTTGAATGCACACTGTCTGTGCTCAGGGGCATGTTCCTTCCTGCACCCAAACAGATATTAAGGTGAGAGCAGGGGCTGTGTTCATGCAGCTGCTGCATCCCAATTGATTTGAATTGGTCTGCCTGCCCGTGGATGTACTGCATATCTGTGTGCATCTCATGCAGTGAAAACACAGCCCTGTACACTTAAAATGTTTTGACAGGGGCGCAGTTTCAATGCTTGCCATAGGCACCATTTTCACTAGATACGCCTCTAGCGTAGTGATCTTAATATACCAGTGTACAACTGACATGGAGCCGCCAGGGTGACTAGCAAAACCCTGCCTTTCTGGGGAAAGATGGCGGGGTAACCCCTCTTGGCCAAGCCAATACCTGAAGATAGTCTTCTATACACCTGTTTCAGGCATTACACCAATGGATCCTGTCTGTTAATCTGAACTCACGTTTAGTTTCTAGGTGATGTCCTCATATAGAGCTTATAGGATGGAGGTGTCCAAACATAGAATGCCTTTTAAACTATTTACTAAATTAATTAAGCAAGGACATATACACACTTCAAAGATCCCTTGAAAATTGCAGTGCACAGCTTGAAGTTACAAATGGTTTGGATTAGTTTAGAGAGATCTGGAATGAAAGTAAAGACAAGAGACCCGTTTACTACGAGAGGGGTGTCCTAGAGTCCAGCATGCCATGACGGGGATGCAAATAGTCCCATAAATGTTAAAGTCCTTACACTCCTTCAGGAAAAACTGGTGAAGGGGAAGCCAACTGCTAATGCCGAGCTAGCTACATGTCGGTCCATCTTCAGAGAAACTCTCTCAGTGAAAAACACTCTTTCAGTGACAAAATCCCTCTCAGCTTCCCGAAAAAAACATTTATATATGTTCTACCTTTCATGGTGCCCCTCTTCTGGCAGACAAGGGCTGGTATTTAATCCCAATGTCTCCAAAGCCTCCTCTGACTTACAGATACGTGTACCTCGAATGACCTAAGTGTGAATTACAGTGGGCCACCTACGTGCTCTACCCTACACTACATACATTTTCCATGTTTCCAGTTGGTGCTCTTCTCCATTCTCCAACAATCCTGAGATGTGAGAAGACCTTTACAATCTTTATGTACAATGCTGGATTCGTTTTGGGAGACCAGCCGGAAAGCTGGGAGGAAAATGGTAAGTATTACTGCTTATGCCAATCTCCTTAGACTATGTGAGCATTTAATCCCTCCTGCAATGCAAGGGTAGTTTGTTTTTCCTGCTGCCCTGATTTGTGCTTTAACACAGAGGACCCCTTCTCATCTTTGTTTTGGACACTGGAGTGGGGGTAAGTGATATCATTAGCTTTCATTGACTGTATACAAAACATATTGGAGCCATAGGGCTGCCCAGCTCTGAAACTACATTTACTGAAGTAAATAAATACATACCGTATATACTCGTGTATAAGCGACGATTTTTCAAAGCCGGGCACCCCTTCCATAGACTCCCATGTTAAAGTGGTTGTAAACCCACTTTTTCAACTTGCACCTACAGGTAAGCCTAGATTAAGGCTTACCTGTAGGTGCAAGAAATATCTCCTAAACCTACACGGTTTAGGAGATATTTACTAAAATGACAGGCGCCGCTGTCTACGGCGCATACGCGCCGTAGATAACGGCGCATTCATGGGGTTAATCCCATTCACAAACTCGGCTACTTCCCAGCAATAGCTGGGCGTAGCCGATTGGGACGCCTCCCGCGCGCATGCGCAGAGTGACGTCTCTGCCGCTCCGGCCAATCACAGCGCCGGAGCGGCGCTGTGATTGGCTGGTGCGGCGATACCCGGAAGTAACATTCCGGCTATCGTCGCAGAGATGGCTGTGGCTCAAGACAGGGACATGGACGGCTTCGGGGGCCCCGATCTAAGGTAAGTAGTACATAATGAGCTAGTATGCTAGTCATACTAGCTCATTATGCCTTTCTCTTGCAGGTGTTGTAAAAAAAAAAAAAAAAGAGTAGTGGGTTTACAACCACTTTAAACGTCAGTCTAGTCACACAGCGCCGGAGATCAGGTAGGGAGATTGGGCACAGTGAGGCATGGACACAGTGAGGCATGGGCACAGTGACAGTGAGGCATGGGCACAGTGAGGCATGGGCACAGCGGGGCATGGACACAGTGAGGCATGGGCACAGTAAGGCACAGTGAGGCATGGACACAGTGAGGCACAGTGAGGCATGCACATGGACACAGTGAGGCAAAGTGAGGCACAGTGAGGCATGCAGATGGACACCCTAGGCTTATACTCGAGTCCTTCCCAGTTTTTTTGTGGTAAAATTAGGTGCCTCGGCTTATATTCGAGTCAACATACTCGAGTATATACGGTACATGAAAAGTAAAATAAATTAAATATATAAAAACAGTAAACATAATGGAGACAATAATAGAGACACAACTGAAGGCAGTAATAATTACTTCAATACACTTTTACCCTCTTCCTGCCCAGGCCAATAATCAGCTTTCAGTGCTGTCTTACTTTCAATGACAATTGCGCTGTCATGCTGCAACACTGTACCCATATGAAATTTTTATAATTTTATTCACACAACTAGAGCTTTCTTTTAGTGGTATTTATTAATCACCACTGAGTTTTTTTATTTTTTGCTAATGTAGCACAAAGATCCCTGGCCTTACCTCCTCAAGGCGGGACACACCGTACCACAATGCCCATGTTCCTTCTTGAATAAGAGGGTGAGCGGTGTTCAGAAATTGTTGGGTCCCGCAGCGAGTTACCTTCCCTCGGCTGGTTCTCACCCGTAGTGTTGTGTTACACTATGTGATTATTCTTGCTCTGTGTCTTTAAGATCTGTCCCCTTCTTTCTAGCTGAACTCTCTCACCGTAGTTCTTTATATGTCTCCTCCACTTCCTGATTCTGGTCATTACTCCTGTATATCTTCCATGCTAAACATCTTACATGTGGCTTACAACTGCAACGTTTTTCTACCTATGAATATCCATCATTAAACGGAACATTCGAAAGGATTCATCGTCTGTCGTCCTAACTGTGAGTTTATTCATTGAGTTAAACTGCCTGTATCGATGCAAGGGATGAATATCAAACCAGCTTGTGTAAGGCCTACTTCAACCTGGAGATGAACTTTATCGCTTTGTAGTTGAGACAGAACAGTAGAAAAACGGCGTTTCACAGCCTAATTACAAGATTTCTGCATGTCAGTACTGAAACAGACAAGATTTACTGCCCTCATAGCAAGACAGAAGGGACAGAGCAGCACATGGCAGCCTTATAGCCTGAGACAATCTGCACAGTGTCATATTTCAGCACACAGATCCTGCCTGCTTTCACAGTCAGTCTGCTATCATGAGTGACCAAGCTTCTGCATGTGAACTCACATCTCCTTCCTCACAAGTTCCTGAAGAAACTGAGTTACCCAAACGCTCAGTTAAACCCACTTGGAAAGTAATGGAGAATTATGAAGCTTCAAGGACTGAATTGTCAAATAGCTTGGAATTAGTCTGGGAGAAAATCCTTGCTGAAGCCAATACAGTGTCTGTTGAACGTGAACTACTGACACTAGAGGGCGCCATTAAACAACTTTCTGCCTCATATGAGCTTTATCAGCTTACCAGCATCAAATTCACTAATGTCTTACAAAACATGAAGACAGAAAATGCGATGAGGCAGTTAAAGCGTGTCAACATTCTTAATATTGAAAGAGACAGTTTTATCCAGCAAACCAGATTAAAGGCAGAAGCAAAAATAAAGCTGTTACAGGACACTGCATCTCACAGATCTGTTTCCACCAGACGTTCTAAAAACTCGTCAAGATCCCATAGTTCAAGATACTCAACACTCAGTGAGCGACTTATTAATGCCCACGCTGAAGTGGAAGCCAGCAAAGTGCAGGTGGCATATGCAGAAAAAAGAGCAGAGTTGGAAGCGCTGTCAGCACGTCAAAGAGCAGAGTCGGAAGCTCAGTCAGCCCGTCAAAGAGCAACAATGGAAACCTTAAATGAACAGTGTAAACATGACGCAGCCATGGCAAAGCTAAGGGTCCTACAGCAAGCTATCAGTGCAGACGAAGGTGCAAGTGAGAAAGACAGCATTAACCTAAACATAGCAGATATGGAAGATCCCCTCAAACGCACTAAAGACTATGTCCTAAGCCACAGCAGTGCACACTCCATTGTCTCCAATGCTCCCGACTACATAGAGACTCCTTCACAGCTTCAAGTTAAAGAGGTTCCAGCAACTTCCTGCACTCAAAATCACTCCACTGCATTTCCTACCTGCCTACCTTGCCTGCCTTCATACGTCACAGAGCGTCAGCGCAAGCTTCAAGCAAGTCATCAATCTCCAGTCATCGGTACAGCCTTGAATCAACGTACCATTGGAACAACTGACTTCAAGCAAGCAACTCACCTGGATGCATCTGCTGCACCATATTTCCCTGTGTCCTTTAACAACAATGTCAAAGATAACGCAATCAGCACCATACAGCCAACAGCATCACACATAAAGGCGGAGACAACTGAGACAGAAGAGTTTGTGAGGTACATGCTTCGCAGAGAGCTCACAAAGACTGGTCTTACAAGTTTTGATGACCAACCTGAGAACAACAGAAGTTGGAAATGTGCCTTCAGAACTACAATCAGCAATATTGGCTTTACAGCTGATCAAGAATTGAATCTGCTGATCAAATGGCTTGGTCCTCTATCTGCTGCACGTGTTAAGCCATTAAGATCGGTTTTCATGGACAATCCTACTGCAGGCCTCACAGCTGCATGGGAGCGACTAGAGCAAAGTTATGGCAGTCCAGAAGCTATAGAAAATGCTTTGTTCATGCGTCTGGAAACTTTCCCAAAGATATCCGGTAAGGACAACAAGGAGTTCCAGAGACTGAGTGACCTTCTCCTTGAGCTTCAGCTAGCCAAGACAGACCCAAAACTACCTGGACTCAGTTACCTTGACACTCCAAGAGGGGTAAACCCAATTGTCTCCAAGCTCCCGTATGGTTTGCAAGAGAAATGGACTGCACTAGGGTCATCATACAAAAGAGAGAACAAGGTTTCCTTCCCTCCATTCTCTTTCTTCTGTGAATTCATCAGGGAAATTGCAGAGACCAAGAACGATCCAAGTTTTTCCTATGGTGAGTACAGTCTCTTCTCACCCTTTCCTAAGAGTACCAGTCTTCAGGGCAACTACAGAAACCATAGAGGCCCAGTGTCTGTGAAAAAGACTGACATCCTTCCCACTCCTACCACAGTTCTGGCCACGAACAGAGTAGGAAGATTGAAAACCCTAACAGAGAGTGTCCCATACACAAGAAGCCACACCCCCTCAATAAATGTATCGGCTTTAGGAAAAAGCCTCTGGAAGAGCGCAAGGAGCTTTTAAAGACATTTAGGGTATGTTTCAGGTGCTGTGCTTCTACAGAACATTTGCAAGGGACTGTAATGTGTCCATCAAGTGCATAGAGTGTGGCTCTGAAGAACATGTGCAAGCCCTCCATCCTCTTGAGCCCAGCTCTGCACAACCTGCCAACGATCCTCCCAGGTTAACGCATGGCGGGGAGAATAGACCAAGTGCCTAATTCTACCATAATTTCTTCATCCTGCACTGAAGTTTGTGGAGAAGACCTCTGTGGTAAGTCCTGTGCTAAGATATTCTTGGTGAACATATACCACAAGGATCAACCAGAAAAGTCTCTAAAGGCATATGCTATCTTAGACGATCAGAGCAATCGATCACTTGCAAAATCGGAATTGTTCAATCTATTTGAAATAAAAGGCGAAGCTCATCCTTACACCTTGGGTACCTGTAGTGGAACTATAGAGGTTTCTGGAAGAAGGGCTCATGGACTCATGGTATCTTCTCTCAAAGGTAACTTGCAATTACCCTTACCTACACTTGTTGAGTGCAATCAGATACCTGCTAACAGGGAAGAAATCCCTACTCCAGCTGCTGCTTTCCATCACCCTCACCTCAAGGTAATAGCAAATGAGATACCGCCGCTTGACAAAGATGCTCAAATCCTTCTTCTGTTAGGAAGAGACATTCTAAGAGTTCACAAGGTACACAGACAAGTCAGTGGACTCCCAGATACCCCATTTGCCCAGCGCACGGATCTAGGGTGGGTCATCATAGGAAATGTCTGCATAGGCAAAATGAAAAGACCTACAAACATTTCGTCATTCAAGACAAATGTTCTGCCAAATGGCCGAAACACTTACTTTGAGCCATGCCCACATCACTACTGGGTGAAAGAGAAGATAGCCAGCCACGAATGGCAACATGGTATCTCAGGTGACACAAGCCCTTTCTCCTGCCATGATGGCGACTTCGGCTCTACAGTGTTTAATGCAACCAGTGAAGATGACATACTGGCTCCTTCAATGGAAGACAAAGAATTCATCAAGGTAATGGACAAGGAGTTCTTTCAAGATGACTCCAATAACTGGGTAGCACCCCTACCCTTTCGTCTCCCAAGAGAGAGATTGCCCAACAACTTACAGCAGGCCATCAGTAGATTCTCCTCCTTAAAGCGAAACTTAAGCAGGAAACCAGAGATGCAAAAGCACTTTGTGGACTTTATGTAAAATGTATTTGACAGAGATCATGCAGAGCCTGCTCCCCCACTAAAGGAGGGAGAAGAATGCTGGTACCTTCCATCCTTTGGCGTGTATCACCCACGCAAACCAGACCAAATCAGAGTTGTCTTCGATTCCAGTGCTCAGCACGAAGGTGTTTCTCTTAACAACATGCTCCTTACTGGACCCAACTTGAACAACAGTCTAATAGGAGTCTTGATTCGTTTCAGACAAGAGCCTGTAGCAGTAATGGCCGACATTCAACAGATGTTTTACTGCTTCATCGTCAGAGAAGACAACAGAAACTACCTCAGGTTTCTATGGCACAAGGACAATGACCTCAACAAGGAAGTTATAGATTATCGCATGAAGGTACATGTCTTCGGTAACAGTCCTTCCCCAGCAGTGGCAACTTATGGGCTAAGGAGAACAGCTCAGACTGGAGAAGTTGAATATGGATCTGATGCCCGTCAATTTGTTGAAAGAAACTTCTATGTTGACGACACACTTAAGTCCTTTCCAACTGCTAAAGAAGCAATTGATCTTTTCACCAGAACAAAGGAGATGCTGTCTGTAGCAAACCTTAGACTGCACAAGATTATATCCAACAGCCAGGAACTTATGAATGCCTTTCACTCTGAGGACTATGCCACTAGTCTAAAAAACCTTGACTTAGGTACAGATGTGCCTCCTGTACAGCGAAGTCTGTGTTTGTTGTGGAACATCAAGCAAGACAAATTCACCTTCCAAGTGTCAACTTGTGACAAACCCTTCACTAAGAGAGGAGTCCTGTCCGTGGTGAATAGCATCTATGACCCACTGGGTTTCCTTGCTCCAGTTACCATTCAAGGTAAGATTTTACTAAGACAGTTGTCTACTGAGAACATAGACTGGGATACTCCCTTGCCTAGTGAGAATCAACACAAGTGGGAAAGGTGGAGATATTCTTTGAAGTCACTAGAAAAACTTCAGATTCCCCGTTGCTATGTTCCAGGATCCACTTCAACTGCTAACCGGAGAGAGATTCATATTTTCTCTGATGCATCAGTTGAAGCTATTGCTGCAGTAGCCTATTTGAAGACCTCTGAACTGAATGGAGAATCACACTGTAGTTTTGTCCTAGGCAAGGCAAAACTCACACCCAAGCCTGCACATACCATACCAAGACTTGAACTTTGTGCAGCCGTGCTAGCAGTAGAAATTGCCGAGGTCATACGAAGTGAAATGGACACTAGAATTGATTCTTTCACCTTCTATACAGACAGTAAGGTAGTACTTGGTTACATAAACAACCAAACAAAACAATTTTATGTGTACGTCAGCAACAGGGTTGAACGTATCAAGAGATTCTCTCTACCAAGTCAATGGCATCACGTTCCCACTGAACTCAACCCAGCTGACTGTGGGACCAGAGCCGTGTCACCTGCCGCTCTTCAGGACAGCTTATGGCTGTCACCTCCAAGGTTTCTCCGTGAGGACTCTTACTTACTCCCTATTGACACCACCTATGGGCTAGTAAACCCTGAAGATGATAAGAAAATAAGAACTGTGAACACCTCACTCCACACTTCTGTAAGTACAAAACAGAAGCTGCGGTCACACCATTACAGGCATCAATGGAAGCAGGTGCAGCATCTAGCCAATGTGTTCTGGCATCGCTGGAAGAAAAAGTATCTTCATCACCTTCAAGGTCGTAACAAATGGCAAGCATCTAAGCCGAATCTTAAGGTTGGAGACCTCATCCTTCTAAAAGACAAGGAAGTTTGTCGGAATGAGTGGCCTACGGGTCTTATTACTAAAGTTATGCCCAGCGACGATAACAAAGTCCGGAAGGTAGAAGTCAAGGTAACCAAGGGAGGATCGACACAAACCTTTAGTCGACCAATTACAGAGTTAGTACTCCTTTTGCCAGGTGAGTGACTTGTGCAAGGACTAGCCATGCTGTTGGCACGGCGGGGAGTACATTGCTGCCATCTACAGGTTCTACTCAGAACTTTGGAATTATTTGAAGACATCATACTGTGACTTTATGTTCTTCATCCTGTTGAACATACGTTTATTATTTGTTTTTTGCATGTTTTTCATTACAGGTTCCAGGACATTCGTCAGTATTGGACTTTTTGAAAATATATATTTTAGTTTAAGGTTATGAAATCTAAAGATTTCAGACGGGGAGTGTTGTGTTACACTATGTGATTATTCTTGCTCTGTGTCTTTAAGATCTGTCCCCTTCTTTCTAGCTGAACTCTCTCTCTCTCACCGTAGTTCTTTATATGTCTCCTCCACTTCCTGATTCTGGTCATTACTCCTGTATATCTTCCATGCTAAACATCTTACATGTGGCTTACAACTGCAACGTTTTTCTACCTATGAATATCCATCATTAAACGGAACATTCGAAAGGATTCATCGTCTGTCGTCCTAACTGTGAGTTTATTCATTGAGTTAAACTGCCTGTATCGATGCAAGGGATGAATATCAAACCAGCTTGTGTAAGGCCTACTTCAACCTGGAGATGAACTTTATCGCTTTGTAGTTGAGACAGAACACGTAGAGTGTAGGGAAGAGTCTGTTGTAGGTGCACCAATAAGGCCAATGTCCAGACAACCTTAATGAAGGAAGGTTTATTTTCTTTATGCTGAAACTGGATAGGAAAGTTGGAGTTGAAGAATAAAGGAATAGGAAGGCAGGTTCAGGCACTTGGTATCACCACTCAATCCCGAGTGGACTCTGCTCACCCGGATAGTCCCCTCTCATGGGCCTAGCAGCCGGAGTGATACACAAACGTTACTTCTCTTAATCTTCCCTTGGAGATACGATCAGGAGATTCTCTGCCACAGAATCTCTGAGCCCCGAACCTCTCAGCGCTTGTAATTAAAGAACAGGTACAGTTGCTGCACATTACAATGCCTCGGATGATTAGTGGAATCCCTCCAGAAGTTTACCGGGCCTCTCATTCACCGTAAAACTCTCAGCGGTCCCTCAGAAAGGTCCTCCCCCGGTCTCCTCTTCTTAGAGCGGGTCCCCTCTCACGGGGCACCCTGGGATTCCTCCTTTTAGAGCTGAGCCCCAGCTAAAGGAGCTGGGCTCAATGGCGAAGTTGCAGCCCCAGGATAAAGGTGCCTGGGACCGATGCATATGCGCACCCCTGGCCTGGAGGGCCAGGTCACGCGACCCGAACTCCGGAGTCCCGGAACTCTGGAACAACAACCTGCTCCAGGCGGCATCTGCCCCTTATGTATCCTCTCCCGGCATGCACAGCAGGTTGACCACGCCCACTGTACTTCTGCCGAGAGAGGACACCCTAAGAGCCGGTTCACACTGGGGCAACAGGACTTCTAGCGCGATTTTATGAGGCAACTCAGACACGACTTGAGTATGAATCACAGCGTGACCTGGAGCTACTTACAAGGCAACTCCAAGTTGCCTGCAGGACAGGAGACATTCCAGTGGCCAATCAAACAAGAATCAGCTCTGTGGGAGGGAGGGGGGAGGGAGAGGTTTGCCTGAGAAATGTTTGTTTTCTTCCTGGAGAGTTGCTCCTATTAAGACAGTGAGAGGCGACTCCCATTGAAATGAATGGTTACAGGTCACCTAGGAGTCGGATTGAAGTAGTACAGGGACCTTTTTTGAAGTCGGAGCGACTGCAGTAGTGTGCATAAGGACGGCTTCATTAACTTACATTGATTTCTTCAGCCAGCGCGACCTGAGGCGACTAGGGGCGACCTGGGGCGATTTGGAGTCGGATCCAAAGACGCCCCTGTGTGAACCGGCTCTAAGGCACAGCACTGTTACCAGTGGTTCAACCCTGACCTGTCATGGCAGTGCCACCTACAGGCCACAGGGAACTGCACACCAGTACAACACCTGAGGAAACAAAATAACAGAACCTATCAATAAAAGCGGTTTGAGCCTGGCTACTAGCTCAGACCAACCCCTAAATTTAGGTACATAGCACCCCTCAAAGTAGAGGGGCGCTACACTAAATAAATGAAAAAAGCCTGATTTTTTTTTTTAAAAAGAACATGTTTTTCTTAATTTTTGTTAGAACATTTGCAAATAAATAATTGTTTGTCATAAATTTAGTTAAAAATGTATTTCTTTGGTGACAATAACCCAAATCAGTGTATATTAATTAGTCTGTAGCAAAGTTATAGAGTCTACAAACTATGGTCTATATCTGAAAATTGATCAATCCTGATGTACTGACGAACTACTTCATTTCACAAGGTCCTAAAATGCCAGGACAGTACATATATCCCCCAAATGACCCCTTTTGGGAAAGTAGACAGTTCAAGGTATTTAGTAAGAGGTATAGCAAGTTTTTTTATGTCCAATTTTTGGGGAAATTAAGCAACCAAAGTAACATTGTACTGCTCTGGGGAAGTAATTAGGATTTTTTTTTTTACACATTATGATTGCTTTGAAGCATTGAATTACATTTCATTTTACTGAATGAAACAGATTCATTCAGTTTGTTTTGTTGTGATTAGCTGTGATTGGTCAAAGCTAATCACATGGTACAGATGGGCTGTCATTTAATCACATTGACCAATCATAGCTAGCAACACAATTGTACACAATGGATGGCATGGAAGGAAGCCATCCATTGTTTACAACTGTCATGTGACCTGCTGTGATTGGTCACAGCGGTCACATGGTCCCGGCATGGTCTGATGGACACAGCCAGTGTCAAATCACACGGCTGCGTGGCCCCGCAGTCGCGTCTGGGGCGCTTTTCTGAGAGGCTGTCATATGACGATAAAGCCACTGCCTGGCCGTCGGTGTTAAACCCAAAAGCAAACTTTTATTATATTTTAGCCTACCAATCCTTAAATGTGGTGGCTGCATTAGTTATTTTCCATTAGCAGAGCTGGCTTATGGCAGTCGTAAATAGCTTAGCAGGCTATTAAGAGAACCTAAATTCTTGTCTGGGTATTTCTCATTGCAGAACGAAAATGTACACATATTTCATAAAGCCTGATCTGATAAAAATTACATCAATAGTAAGAATATATCCAAACTTTAAAAAGAACTCTGAGATTAAATATGAGCAGGTTACATAATACAGGAGGCTCGTTCATCGCATTATATCTCCTAAGGAAAATACACATAAGAATATTATGATGTTTAGCCCTATTTAGCTCATGAGAGCATGATTCATGATAAAATATGGGTTACTAGATTAAGACATTCGGTAATATTGAAATATAACCATATTTAGAAAATTTACATTGTGGGAGGATCTGCTGGAATATTATAAAACATTTCAAAACATTTCAATACTCCCTACTTCCTAGCCCTCAGTTGGGGGAGCGCTTAGTGACACCTTCAAGAAACTTGATGTTGCAACTGCAGCTTAGCTTGGCTGCTTTGTCATGGAAAGAAATGCACCTGGCAAAAGTCATTTTTGAGGGCCAATGCCTCTGAAATCCCAGATCAACTTTATGCTGAAACCATATGACTCTAGTACATTGTTAGCTACTTTTGCATTCTTAATACTTTTTGTTTTGCTGTTGTATTATTGTATTGTTCTGTTGTAATATATTTTTCTGTAAATATTTCTCTGTTTTCTTTTATTAAAGGATATATAAGAAATCTTAAGCTAATCTCTAATGCACTAAACCAGAATTTAAGGTATAATTAATTACAGGCTAAACATAACTAGTCCTAAAAGTGTTCCTTCATCCCTCCTAACATGTATGCTGACTAACCTGTGTAAGAAAGATGTACCGTATTTATCGGCATATAACACGCACAGGCGTATAACACGCACCCCAAGTTTAGGAGGGAAATTTAAGGAAAAAAAACGTACATTTTAAATGCCCATCAATGCAGCCTTATCAGTGTCCATCTGCAGCCTTGCCCATCATTGCAGAATGATCAGTGTCCATCTGCAGCCTTGCCCATCATTGCAGAATGATCAGTGTCCATCTGCAGCCTTGCCCAAAAGTGTGTCCATCTGCAGCCTTAGCCCAAAAGTGTGTACATCTGCATCCTTGCTCAAAATAACAGCATTATCAGTGTCCATCTGCCTGCCGAGGAGGGAACGAGCACCGCCGAGATAGAGCCGGATGTCCTGTGTACTAAGGAGCAAAGCTAAATTTTAGACAAATAAATCCTAATTATCAAGGATTCAACTACAGGGGAGTCTAATTATTCATTAACCACTTCAATACCAGGCACTTTCGCCCCTTCCTGCCCAAGACAATTTTCAGCTTTCAGCACCGTAGCACTTTGAATGACAATTGCACGGTCATGCAACACTATACCCAAACCAAATTTGTATAATTTTGTTCCCACAAATAGAGCTTTCTTTTGGTTGTATTTGATCACCTCTGGGGTTTTTATTTTTTGCTAAACAAATTTAAAAAAAAAACGAAAATGTTGAAAAAAATTGTTTTCTTTGTTTCTGTTATACAATTTTGTAAATAAGTATGTTTTCTCTTTCACTGATGGGCACTGATGAGGCTGCACTGACGGCCACTGATAAGGTGGCACTAATGGGCACTGATGAGGTGGCACCAATGTGTTGGCACTGATAAGGTGACACTGATGGGCACTGATGATGGACACTAATATGCAGCACTGATGGGCACTGATAGGCGACACTGATGGGCACTTATAGATGGCACTGATATGCAGTACTGATAGGCACTCAAAGGCGGCACCAATGGGCACTCATAGGTGGCACTGATGGACACTGATAGGTGACACTGATGGGCACTGAAAGGTGGCACTGATGGGTACTTATGGGTGGCACTGATGGGCACTGCTAGGCGGAACTGATGGGCACTGATAGGTGGCACTGATGATGTGGCACCAATGAGTTGGCACTGATGGGCACTGATGATGGACACTAATATGCAGCACTGATGGGCACTGATAGGCGACACTGATGGGTATTAATGGGTGGCTCTGATGGTCACTGATAGGCGGCACTTATGGGCACTGATAGGTGGCACTGATGGGCACTGATAGGTGACACTGATGGAAACTGATGGGTGGCACTGATGGACACTGATAGATGGCACTGATGGGCATCACTGATAAGCACGCACGGGCAGGCATTACTGATGGGCACTGATTGGCATCATATATGGGCACTGATTGGCATCATTTATGGGCGCGAATTGGCATCCCTGGTGGTCATGGGTGGCATACCTGGTGGTCAACAGTGGACGGGAATCCAGCCTTCGGCGGTGAGGAGGGCGATAGGAGCCTGGAATCTGGAGATCCAGACCATCTTGCCGATTTCAAAGACCCCGCAGAGGGTTATATCTGCAGGCTTCTGAGACCTCACTACTACCGGGAGGTCCACCCGACCTGGTAAGGGTCCCCACTATTTGTAGTGTGTCTCACGAGGAGGAATCTATTCCTTGGTGTTGGTGAAAATCAGTCTGAACTTTACCATTTATCTTACTCTGATTGTGTCACACTGGAGTATTGGATTCATCTACAATATTAGAATCTGTTTCCGTTCGGAGACATTGGACTTTTATATATACTTTAATTATATTTTTATTTTACATTTTTTATCAATTTTACTTTGTTTCGGTTTCTCTTCACCTTTCTGTCAATTTTTCCTGAGCACCAGTTATTGGTTCAATGCACATGTTTTGGTGGACTTTTTTATATAGATATATGTCATCATTTTCTTTCACTGAAATTAATGTATGCTTCATGATATTTTTGGTTTTATCATTTGTTAATTTGTTTCTGCACAAGATACACCAAGTTGATATCTGATCACCTTTTATCATTATCACCATTTATTGTATCATTTTATTTAGCGTGACTATTTTCTTCTTCACATATTATTTGCATCATTATCACATGTTTTTGTGTCGCAGCTTGGTTTCATCAGCACATATTTTCATATTTTCATATTTTCACATTAGCGCAGTATTTACCCCTCCCACAACATTGGTCATCAGTGGTAGCCACCCGCTACCCACCAAGATGGGGTAAGTGCCGGACCAACTGGCAAACAGCAGGGGGGAGGTGCTGCCGGCCGCTCAGGGTGGATGCTTTTTTTATGCCCCCCATGAAAAAAGACGTAGTCGCAGCAAACTCATGCGGAAGTTCGTCCCCTCTACTCCTTCCCCCACCGCAAGGTCATTCACATGCGCAGTAGGGAACCGGCTGTGAGGCCGCAAAGCTTCACTACCGGTTTCCCTTACCCAATGGCGGCAGCAGCACCCGAATATGTCCTAATATTAAACATTTTTAATTTTTTTATGAAGGAGCCTGGAGCTCCGCTTTAAAGAAACTAAAAAATAAAAAATCTACTAACAGGGTCAACAGGTAATAAAACTACATTACGGGGGGACTCAGAAAATCATAAACTGCTCCTAATAGACTACATTTTATTTATTACTCTTGATTTGCCCATTTCACTTTCATTCTTAATATATAGAGTAATAACCTCAATGTTGATGTATTTTTCTAATAAGTATCAGCGGGAATATGTACTATCTTAAAAAATGATATAAATCTGTTTACAGAAAAAAAAGAACTATGCGTGCTAACCCTGACTACGTCTGTATTGATATATACATACGGATATATGTTTAAATATACTCCCTTATCTTCTATCTGTAGAGATACCATTTTCTGATGCTTAATGTGTTTGTTCTATATAACAGAGAGTGGACTTTATATTAATATTTTGCAAGTAAAATCCTCACAGCTGGAAAAGCATTGACTATCGCCATGGCGATCACTGACAATGCAAAGGCATCTGGAAACCCAACTGCTCCCCATCTGTTCATCCCTACCTGCTGATTCCTCCAAAGCAGAATCTGCTAACAATGAAGGTTGGATTTCAATGCAATTTAGTTTCAGTGGATTGTACCCATCACAATGCACCTTCATTGTGGGCCGAGGGAAAGAGAGAAGAAAAGGGACCTCCGTGGAAAAAGTTAAGCTAATATTTTCATAATGCACGAGTTATAATGTCCCTCCTATCGCTCCTTGCCATCGAAGCAGCTGTTTTATTTTGTGCCAATATTCGTGGATTCATTTGAGTCTGTTTGCCAAAGAAACACCAATGCTTGTTTCCCACACAATGGGATGTTAGGAGCGTGATTCAGACGGCGTTGCAGATGTGTTATTTTTAGGTCCTATCTACAAAAATGCAAGCCTGATAGTAAAACAAACAATGTTTTTTTAACCACTTTAATACAGGGAATTTTCACCCCCTTCCTGCCCAAACCAATTTTCAGCTTTCAGCGCTGTAACATTTTGAATGACAATTGCGCGGTCATGCAACACTGTACCCATATGACATTTTAATAATTTTCCCCCCACAAATAGAGCTTTCTTTTTGTGGTATTTGATCACCTCTGCGGTTTTTATTTTTTGCGCTATAAACAAAAAAACTGCAACAAATTTTGAAAAAAACACAATATTTTTTTACTTTTTTGCTGTAATAAATATTGCATTTGAAAAAAAAAATAATAATAATTTCTTTCTCAGTTTAGGCCTATATGTATTATTCTACATATTTTTGGTAAAACAATCGCAATAAGCGTATATTGATTGATTTGCGCAAAAGTTATAGCGCCTACAAAATAGGGGATAGATTTATGGCACTTTTATTATTATTATATTTTTTACTAGTAATGGCGGCGATCTGTGATTTTTATTGTGACTGTGACATTGCGGCGGACATATCGAACACTTTTGACACTATTTTGGGACTATTCACATTTATACAGCAATCAGTGCTATAAACATGCATTGATTACTGTGTAAATGTCACTGGTAGGGAAGGAGTTAACACTCGGGGGCGATCAAGGGGTTAAATATGTTACCTAGGGAGTGATTCTAACTGTAGGGGGAGGGGACTCACAAGGGGAGGAGACCGATCGGTGTTCCTCTGTACTAGGAACACACCATCGGTCTCCTCTCATCTGACAGGACATACACATTCACGTCCCTGCTGTGTGATAGGCGGACATCGTGGCTACCGGGAAGCCGAGGACGTCATATGACAGCCGCCCAGAGGGACAGAGTGTTACTGAGGCCATCATATGTCTATAGCTGGGTAGGGAAGTGGTTAAAGCTGAGTTCCACCCAGAATTGGAACTTCCACTCATCGGATTCCTCCCCCCCTCCGGTGCCACAATTGACACCTTTTGGGGGGGAGGGGGGACAGGATATATGCCTTTGACAGGTATCCATTTCCACTCCCGGGAGTCCGGGCTGTGGCCCGTGACGTCAGTGCGGGGCCCCCTCCTCCTCCCTCCCCCGGCCGCCGGGCCAGTGGGTTCCCGGCGTGAAGCCGAAAGTTCCCTTACCCGCAATGGTAGCGCCAGTACCCAACAGCTGATAGAGACATTGCCAGACATTGCTGGACTCCAGGACAGGTAAGTGTCCATTTATTAAAGGCCAGCAGCTGCAGTATGTGTAGCTGCTGGGGGTTTTTTTTGTTTGTTTTTTGAGCGGAACACCGCTTTAAGGTCATAAAAATATATCATTATACACTATATGTGTACAATTTTTATCCTAAAAGTTTTTTTTCTCCCTCTAATGCAAATAACATTATTTAAAAAGTTAACAAAAATTTCAATAAAACATTTACATTTTCATTACACACCTTATTTGATCAATAGGCTTCTATGCTTATCCATGCAATGCAGGCAGTAGGGATGAGCTTCGTGTTCGAGTCGAACATACGTTCGACTCGAACATCGGCTGTTCGATCGTTCGACGAAGATCGAACGATTTGGGCCGTTCGCGCCAAATTCGAGTGACGCGAACGGCCCACAATGCACTATTCCATCGCAGTGTCATCCAGGCGCTGTGATTGGCCAAGCATGAACTGTGACCCCGCATGATTGGCCAATCACAGCGCCGGCAGCGAGGAGAGCAATGATTGGCCACAGGCAGGATGCCTGTGGCCAATTATTGCTGAGGGGGTTTAGTACACGCCCCACACTATAAAAGGCCGCCAGCGCGGCGGCCTTGTGTAGTGTGTTCCGGAGCACGGAAAGAGAAGCATAGGCAGGGACAGTGTCATTTTTTTTCCTTTACTAATCCTGGATTCCTTGTGTTTAGGGACAAATAAGGATAGGTAGGGAGAGTGTCAGTGACAGTGTGTTATTCTGTGCTAAACCTTGTTTGTAGGGACAGAGAGGTACAGTGAGGGAAAGTGTCAGTGTGCTATTCTGTGCTAATCCTTGTTTGTAGGGACAGAGAGGTACAGTGAGGGAAAGTGTCAGTGTGCTTTTCTGTTCTAAACCAATTTTGCTGTTCCATATTTTCAATCCTTGAGTTTAGGGACAGAGAAGGACACTCGTGGAAATTATCAGTGTGCTATTCTGTGCTAAATCTTGTTTGTAGGAAAGGACAGAGTAGGACAGTGAGGGAAAGTGTCAGTGTGCTATTCTGTTCTAAACCAATTTTGCTGTTCCATATTTCAAATCCTTGAGTTTAGGGACAGAGAAGGACACTCGTGGAAATTATCAGTGTGCTATTCTGTGCTAAATCTTGTTTGTAGGGAGGGACAGAGTAGGACAGTGAGGGAAAGTGTCAGTGTGCTATTCTGTTCTAAACCAATTTTGCTGAACCATATTTTCAGTCCTTGAGTTTAGGGACAGAGAGGTACAGTGAGTGAAACTGACAGTGTGCTATTCTGTTCTAAACCAATTTTGCTGTTCCATATTTCAAATCCTTGAGTTTAGGGACAGAGAAGGACACTCGTGTAAATGATCAGTGTGCTATTCTGTGCTAAATCTTGTTTGTAGGGAGGGACAGAGTAGGACAGTGAGGGAAAGTTTCAGTGTGCTATTCTGTTCTAAACCAATTTTGCTGTTCCATATTTCAAATCCTTGAGTTTAGGGACAGAGAAGGACACTCGTGGAAATTATCAGTGTGCTATTCTGTGCTAAATCTTGTTTGTAGGGAGGGACAGAGTAGGACAGTGAGGGAAAGTTTCAGTGTGCTATTCTGTTCTAAACCAATTTTGCTGTTCCATATTTTCAATCCTTGAGTTTAGGGACAGAGAAGGACACTCGTGGAAATTATCAGTGTGCTATTCTGTGCTAAATCTTGTTTGTAGGGAGGGACAGAGTAGGACAGTGAGGGAAAGTGTCAGTGTGCTATTCTGTTCTAAACCAATTTTGCTGTTCCATATTTCAAATCCTTGAGTTTAGGGACAGAGAAGGACACTCGTGGAAATTATCAGTGTGCTATTCTGTGCTAAATCTTGTTTGTAGGGAGGGACAGAGTAGGACAGTGAGGGAAAGTGTCAGTGTGCTATTCTGTTCTAAACCAATTTTGCTGAACCATATTTTCAATCCTTGAGTTTAGGGACAGAGAGGTACAGTGAGTGAAACTGACAGTGTGCTATTCTGTTCTAAACCAATTTTGCTGTTCCATATTTCAAATCCTTGAGTTTAGGGACAGAGAAGGACACTCGTGGAAATTATCAGTGTGCTATTCTGTGCTAAATCTTGTTTGTAGGGAGGGACAGAGTAGGACAGTGAGGGAAAGTTTCAGTGTGCTATTCTGTTCTAAACCAATTTTGCTGTTCCATATTTTCAATCCTTGAGTTTAGGGACAGAGAAGGACACTCGTGGAAATTATCAGTGTGCTATTCTGTGCTAAATCTTGTTTGTAGGGAGGGACAGAGTAGGACAGTGAGGGAAAGTGTCAGTGTGCTATTCTGTTCTAAACCAATTTTGCTGTTCCATATTTTCAATCCTTGTGTTTAGGGACAGAGAAGGATAGGCAGGGGACAGTGTCAGTGTCATTGTTGCTAAGCCTCCTGCACAGTATACACCTGAAGGTAGCCCTTATTGCTCTTTTTCCCATCTCCCTGCAGGCCATCCATTAAAATGTCTGGAAGGCAAACAAGGAGAGGCAGACAGTCAGGAGGCAAAAAAAGAGGGCAAGCAGGCTCTGGGTCTGGGGGCAACAGTGCTGGTCGTGGACACGGTGCATTGTCATCAGCATATGGCCATGGGACACGCTTGTCCTTCTTTTCGGCAGCTGGACATGTTGAGCCACATCATGCCGAAGACTTGGTAGAGTGGATGACCAAGCCCACCTCATCCTCCTCATCCTCTCTCACCCAGGCTCAGGGTACTGGCAAAGCAGCTGCCAAAGCGTCCTCTTCTCTGGTATCATTATCTTCATTAGTCAATCCTTCCCTAGACCCACCATGTCCTCCTCCTGAGGAGTCCCCCGAACAGTTTGAGCACAGTGTTGGGTACATGCTCCAGGAGGATGCCCAGCGTTTGGAAGGATCTGATGATGATACCCAGCTAGAGGAAGGCAGCAGCGTGAGAGCAGAGAGAGGGGATGCTCAAGAAGGACACCAATCTGGCAGTCATGCTCCAGCAGCTGCAGCATACTGCCAGATTGGCTCCAGTGATGAGGAGGGAGGGGATGATGAGGTCACTGACTCCACGTGGGTGCCTAATAGGAGAGAGGAGGAGGAGGAGGAGGATGAGGAGGAGGCACATCTCCAACGAGGCAGGATGCCCTTGAGTGGCCAGCGTATGGGCAGCACACCGACGGAATCACACCGCAGAGCTCCGCCTGTGCAGGGCGCTGCCTCTGCCCGTCATTCAAAAAGTTCTTTGGTGTGGGCCTTTTTTGAGGCGAGTGCATCAGATCGCACAGCTGCTGTTTGCAACATATGTCTCAAGCGTATATCGCGTGGCCAAAATATCAGCCGCTTGGGCACCACATGCTTGATCAGACATATGTTGACCTGCCATGCAGCTTGTTGGCAAGCCTACCTTAAAGACCCACACCAAAGAACAAAGCTGACCTCTTCTTGCACCGCATCAGCTGGGATCTCCAACCCCACTATACCTTCACTCCTCTCTGAAACCTGCTCTGAGAGGAATGAAGGTGTAGAATTAGGTGTGTCACAGGCAAGTACTTGCGGGCACTCTGCTAGCAGTACACCAACGTCCGATTCTAGCAGGCAAATTTCCCTGCCCCAGCTGCTGGACCGTCGAAAGAAGTTCACTCCCAGCCATCCACATGCCCAGCGGTTGAATGCTAGCTTGGCTAAATTGCTAGCGCTTCAACTGCTGCCTTTTCAGTTGGTAGACTCTGCCCCCTTCCGTGAGTTTGTGCAATGTGCGGTTCCTCAATGGCAGGTTCCCAAACGCCACTTTTTCGCACGGAAGGCGATTCCGGCTCTCTACAGGCATGTGGAAGGCAATGTCTTGGCCTCGCTGGACAGGGCGGTCAGCGGTAAGGTGCATATTACCGCTGACTCATGGTCCAGCAGGCATGGACAGGGACGTTACCTTTCTTTCACGGCCCATTGGGTCACTCTTTTGGCAGCTGGGAAGGATGCAGGACAAGGTGCAGTAGTGTTGGAGGTTGTTCCACCGCCACGCCTCCAAAATGCTACTACTGGTTGTGACACACCTCTCTCCTCCACCCCCTCCTCTTCTTCTTCCTCCATGGCCTCTTCCTGTGGTTTGTCCTCGGAACCAGCGGTGCTCCGTAGGCGTTCAAGGGGCTACGCAAGTACGCAGGCAAAAAGATGCCATGCCGTGCTTGCGCTGGTGTGTTTGGGGGACAGGAGCCACACTGGGGCAGAGGTCCTGTCTGCTCTGCAGGGGCAGGCCGAGAGGTGGTTGACGCCACGCCAGCTTAAGCCAGGAATGGTGGTTTGCGACAATGGCACCAACCTCCTCTCCGCCCTCCGACAGGGACAACTGACCCATGTGCCCTGTATGGCTCACGTCCTTAACCTGGTGGTGCAGCGGTTCTTGGGCAGGTACCCGGGCTTACAGGATGTCCTGAGGCAGGCCAGGAAAGTCTGTGTGCATTTCCGCAGATCTTATAATGCCAGTGCTCGCCTGGCTGAGCTGCAAAAGGAGTTGAACCTGCCCAAGAACCGCCTTATATGTGACATGCCCACCAGGTGGAACTCAACGTTGGCCATGCTGCAGTGGCTGCACACGCAGCAGAGGGCCATCAATGAGTACCTGTGCGACTACGGCACCAGGACAGGGTCAGGGGAGCTCGGGTTTTTTTCACCACGCCAGTGGGGCATGATCAGGGATGCATGCACTGTCCTGGCACCATTTGAGGAGGCCACGAGGATGGTGAGCAGTGACAGTGCATGCATCAGTGACACTGTACCTCTTGTCCACCTGTTGGAGCACACGCTGCGTGGAATAATGGACAGGGCACTTGAGGCAAAACAGAGGCAGGAAGAGGAGGACTTCCTTGCCTCTCAAGGCCCCCTTTACCCAGACAGTGTTCCTTCTGTCCCACCCATCGCACAGGAAGAGGAGGAGGAGGAGGAGGAGGAGGAGGATTGTGTCAGCATGGAGGTGGAGGCTGGCACTCAGCATCATCAGCAGCAGTCTTTTAGGGATGATTTACAGTCCCAAGAAACCAGTGGACTTGTACGTGGCTGGGAGGAGGTGGCTGCGGATCATGTCGTCCTTAGTGACCAAGAGGACTCCGGACTGAATGCCTCAGCTAACCTACGCTGCATGGCCTCCCTGATCCTGCAAAGTCTGCGGAAGGATCCTCGTATTCTTCGGATCAAGGAGAGGGACCATTACTGGCTGGCCACTCTCCTTGATCCACGGTACAAGGGTAAGGTTGCGGACCTTATCGTACCGTCGCAGAGGGAGCAGAGGATGAGACAACTCCGGGAGGCCTTGCAGAAAGGTCTGTGCAACGCGTTCCCAGAGACTGGGAGGTTACAAACTCCTGGTCCTGGACAACGAGTAGCTGAGGCTTTGGGCAGTCAAAGAAGGAGCGGTGGGGAAGGTGGCCGTCTGACCGATGCGTTCAGACAATTCTTTAGTCCGCAGCCCCAAAGTATGATCGGTTCCAGCAACCATCGCCAGCGTCTGATATACATGGTCCAGGAATACCTAGGGGCAAGGTCAGACTTGGACACCTTCCCCACCGAAAATCCTCTGGCTTACTGGGTCTTGAGGATGGATCACTGGCCAGAGCTTGCACAGTATGCAATTGAGCTACTGGCCTGTCCTGCATCCAGCGTTCTTTCAGAACGCACATTCAGTGCTGCTGGAGGATTTGTCACGGATCACAGGGTGCGCCTGTCCACCGACTCGGTTGATCGACTGACTTTCATCAAGATGAACCAGTCTTGGATCACCACCAGCTACCACACACCAGATGCTGATATAACAGACTAATTGATTTTAAAATGTCACATCCCTTCAAGACTGATGCTGATGCTGAGTGCCTGTGCTGTTATGTTGACTGGCTATCCTCCTCCTCCTCCTCAATGATACGATTAATGATGATAGCTTGGAAGATCATTTTGGTTTATGGGTGACGCCACCAGTGGCTAAGGCCCAATTTTTCAGCCCCTGTTTAACAGGGGCGTGTAATTAAAATTTTTGATGCAATACTTTGCAACAGGCCTCATTGCTGTGCTCCAAGTACAGTATCTGTGAGGGGTTGCAGTGTTGTGCCACCAGTGCCTAAGGCCCAATTTTTCAGCCCCTGTTCAACAGGGGCATGCAATTATAATTATTGATCTAATAATTCACAGCAGGGCCCATTGCTGCGCCCACCAAGAGTAACTGTCAGGCCTTACAGTGTTGTGGCACCAGCACCACCATCACCACCACCACCACCACCAAAGGCCCAATTTTTCAGCCCCTGTTCAACAGGGGCATGCAATTATAATTATTGATCTAATAATTCACAGCAGGGCCCATTGCTGCGCCCACCAAGAGTAACTGTCAGGCCTTACAGTGTTGTGGCACCAGCACCACCATCACCACCACCACCAAAGGCCCAATTTTTCAGCCCCTGTTCAACAGGGGCATGCAATTATAATTATTGATCTAATAATTCACAGCAGGGCCCATTGCTGCGCCCACCAAGAGTAACTGTCAGGCCTTACAGTGTTGTGGCACCAGCACCACCATCACCACCACCACCACCACCACCACCAAAGGCCCAATTTTTCAGCCCCTATTCAACAGGGGCATGCAATTATAATTATTGATCTAATAATTCACAGCAGGGCCCATTGCTGCGCCCACCAAGAGTAACTGTCAGGCCTTACAGTGTTGTGGCACCAGCACCACCATCAAAGGCCCAATTTTTACTACCACTGATCAACAATTATATGTTATTACAATTCCTGATATAATAGTTGACAGCAGGGCGTTCCAGCACCCACCAAGAATAACTGTGAGTGCTTTCAGTGTTGTGCCAACGCCAACACCTAAGGGGCCAATTTCTGCAGAGTATATACGGCAGGTCCCTACTTTCAAACATCCAACTTACAAACTACTACTACTTGCAAACGGAAGAAGACAACAGGAAGTGAGAGGAAATCTACCCCTTGGAAGGAAAATTCTCTCCTGTAAGAATTAATATGGGAGAAAGGTGTCTCCTCTCTACTGATGCTTTATCACCAATCCTTGTTTCAATAAAAACACCACATTTCAAAAACAGTTGTCATTGGGACGCAAAGTGAGGTGAAATGTTCTGAACAGGGGCACAGACAGCAAAAAAAATGTGACAGGGGGTGATAACCGTTCCCTATGTTTTACAAAAAGCTAAAAAAAAGGAATTTGGCATGGAGCTCCACTTAAACAATGCAGCTGTTCAAAATTACAAACAGATTCTACATAAGAACAAACCTACAGTCCCTGTCTTGTATGCACCGCCTGTATACGGCTGTTCAGAGTATATAGGTCCTTTTTTATTTTGTGTGCGGGGTTCCCCTTAATATCCATACAAGACCCAAAGGGGCTGGTAATGGGCTGGGGTAGGGGGGGGGGGGGGTTGATGGGGTAGCTATGCCATTTTTCCTAAAGATTTTCATCCATATTACCGGGACCAGACATTGCATTAAAGCCGCAAGCGGTTTTAAATGGCTTTTTTTCCTTTAGAAATGTTATTTTGTGCAGGGACAGTTCTAAACACGGGAAACACGTGGCACTTCACAGGCATACTTTAGACACCCCCCAGGTACAATATTTAAAGGAATATTTGACTTTTTTTTTTTTCACTTTATGCATCATTAAAATGACTGCTCCCGGAAAACGTCCGTTTTTAAAACGTCTTTTTGCATTGATACATGTCCCCTGGTGCAGAACCCCGGTTCCCAAACTCTGTTTCGGACAATAACATGGATAATAGTCGTTATAATTAGCACTTTAGAATCCGAACGTTCGCATCCATTGTATTTAATAGGGTTCTAATGTTCGTGCGAACTTTCGGTCCGTTCGCGGGTTCTGGTGCGAACCGAACCCGGGGGTGTTCGGCTCATCACTAGCAGGCAGATAATGGCTGGTGGGAGAGGACAGCAGGGTACATGGCCTTCTGAAAGTGAGGCTGGGTTCACACTATTGCAAATTGGATGTAGGTTTCCCCTGCATCCAATTCGCATGTCAGGAGAGTGTGACCGGCTCTATTTGGAGGAGGTTTACACATCTCCAGGATGGCTGTGGAGCAAATTGCACAGGAGTCCTGTGCGTCTTTTGGTCCATTTCAGGTCCAAATACAGCCAAAAATTCTGACCGAAATTGGACCTTAAAAGGGTGAACAGGAACGCACCGGACCCCTGCTGTGAGCTGCTTCGCACAGCAGTGTGAACCCAGCCTAAACTATATTGTCAAAAGTATTGAGACACCTGCCTTCACATGCATATAAACTGTTATGGCATCCCAGTCTTAGTCCGTAGGGTTCAATATTGCGTTGACCCCCCCTTTGCAGCTATAACAGCTTAAACTTTTCCGGGAAGGCTGTCCGCAAGGTTTAGGAGTGTGTCTATGGGGATGTTTGATCATTTTTCTAGAAGCGCATTTGTGAGGTCAGGCACTGATGTGGACAAAAAGGCCTGGCTCACAGTCTCCGCTCTAATTCATCCCAAAGGTGTTGAGGTCAGGACTTTGTGCAGGCCAGTCAAGTTCCTCCACCCCAAACTCGCTCATCCATGTCTTTATGGACCTTGCTTTGTGCACTGGTCCAAATAATTTGGTAGAGGGGCGATTATGATGTGGGGTTGTTTTTTTAGGGGTTGGGCTTGGCCCCTTAGTTCCAGTGAAGGGAACTCTCAAGGCATCAGCATACCAACACATTCTGTACAATTTCTTGCTCCCAACTTTGTGGGAATAGTTTGGGGACGGCCCCTTCCTGTTCCAACATGTGCACCAGGGGTAGACAGCCAATCACAGTGGTTATGTGATCAGCAGTTGTTTCTGCCCCAGCTGGGCATAAAGACCCAGTTAAGGGGATGCCAGGCCTAGATGGGAAGGCGTTTAATAAATATAGGTCTATACACATACAGCACACAAACCTTTTTCTCGCCTGGCTCACTTGCAAGTCAAGGCACACCGTGCTATATGCCGTACCCTCCTGTTTGAAGAGGTTAAGCGGTGTCCACAAATTTTGGGTCTTTCAGCGAGTTACCCTCTTCCACTGGTTCTCTCCCTCAGAGTATGGGGTCAAGTCTCCATTTCTTCCCCCAAAGAAAACAATGTCTAGAAAAACTTTAACTCCAACAGAGAGTTTATTTTCTATTTGCTGCGTAGTAGGAATAAGTGTGAGGAATAGATCCAGGCACAACCAGTAACCTCGTCGCCACTCGATCCCGAGTGGGTTTAGCTCACCCGGATAGTTCTCTATCACAGTCCTAGCAGCCGGTGTGGAGCTCGAACAGTTCTGTCACCCTTTCCCCTCCAGGGACGGGTACAAGAAATCCTCTAACCTCGGTAGACTTTAAGAACAGGATAATGCCAATGGGCACTCTACAGGTTAGCTATCCTGAATAAAGAATCCTTCCCTCTGACAGGTCACCAGGCCTCTCCCGAGACAGCAATCTTCCATTACTCCTCTCCTCAATGGGACCGATGCTCCCCTGGCTTCCTCTCGGTCAGAGCAGGTACCCTCTCCCGGGCACCCTGGGACTCTTCTTTCAGGGGTAGGCCCTAGCTAAAGGTGCTGGGCCTACTAGTAGAGTTGCAGGCCCCAGGCTAAAGGTGCCTGGGCCTGATCACACCCACACGTACCCCTGGCCATGAGGGCCACCGAAGGTGGGGTATGTGTCTCTCTCCTACTCCTCTCCTCCTCCTACTCCTCAATAACGTCTGCCCCTTAAGTACCCTCTCCCGGCATGCACATCAGGTTGACCACACCCACTGTACCGCTGCCAAGAGAGGACACCCCAAGGCGTAGCAATGCCACCCCTGGCTCAACCCTGACCTGATATGAAAGCGCCACCTACAGGCCGCAGGGAACCATATACCAGGCAGCATCACATAGGCAGAAGCAAATACCTAACAATCAAAGTGGTCCGAGCCTGGCTACCAGTTTAGACCAACCCCTAAATTTAGGCACATAACACCCCAAAAAAGTGTGCTACACACAGAAAAAAGGTTAAAAAAAAGAAAACAAAAAAGAAACAAGTGTCAAAAGAACAGACTCGATGAACCAACTGATCTTTTACCGCCACCGTTCTTCTATATTTCCATGTTTCCAAAACTCCAATGGTTATGGGTCTGTGATTCACAAAGTGGGATTGGCATAGCAGCCAATCAAATAGCATTTTCAGGATGTGGCAAGCAATGGCAGTCCCCCGTGTTTCTGCCATGACAGATTTACTTGTGTGTGAGGTGAGAACTTACAGGGAAGCTATAAGGAAATGGATTAGTCATGGAACTTTAGCTCAGTAGGATCTGATTATGTTTCTCCCTCCAAAACAACAAAATATTACAGGAGGGAGGCTGAGAAATCTCAGCATTTTCTAACAGATGTTCGGCTGCACTGCTGCTTGCAAAGGAAATAACTATAATTAGCAGAGAACAGGTCATTGTTTTTATAGAAAGCTAAAACGCCAGTACAAGGTGTCTATCTGCTCTGCCTAAATTCCACAGGATGCATGACTGAAGGCAAGAATTATTATCCACTGCTGAGAGCAGCAGGACTAAAATTCAAGCACTCCCATTTAAGTTGTATTTATTGGTGCAACAAGTTTAGGCAAATGACAGTAACATATAAATAAGAATTACATTACTCCCAACTTTAAAACGTGAGAATGAGGGACACTTCAAAATGAGCGACCTGTGGCAGCAAAGAGTGGGTGTGGTTACATTGTGGGTGTGGACAAACTGTTAACAATAAAATTAAGGGGCACCATTAAAAAAAAAATCCAGGCTTCCTTGTACCTATAAAACATGCCTTTATTGCTGTGCCACAAGCAAGAGTTTCAAAGACACACATAAACCTCAGCACAATCAGTACAAAAATGAGACAGACTCTTCAATTACTTATAATTTTGTGCACACTGAAAATAGACAGAGAGTTAAAGTGGTTGTAAACTCTCTCCCATCACTTTAGCCCATATAAATCTGCATTAAAAGCACTATTGATCGCTGTCCTCAGATGTCACCTTACCTGCTCGGTTTGCTGGTAGTCCATCCCTTTATCGGTAATGACGTCACCGGCGCATGCGCATCTCTCCCGCGATTCACGGCATGCTCAGTCCATTGAGCAGTGTGCCGTGACTGTCCACTCCCAGTGGCACTGCGCTCCAATACAGCGAGACTACATGCTCAGCCTTTGGAACTAGAAGGAGGCTTGGCTGAGAAACGATCGCGCATGCGTGATATTTAAGCAAACGGCGGCAGTATTTTCTACTACAGAAACAGAGAACAACAGTTATTATGGCGCTGGCTTACCCAGAGAGAAACAAATTTATAAACATCTTCAAACACAGTAAGGAACATGCGATTGGGGCTAAATTATATTGTATTAGAAGAATTTAATATAGTGGTCCTTTTGAAAAGCAGCATAAGAGGGGTAGAGTTTACTTACTCTTTAAAGTGGTTGTAAAGGCACAAGGTTTTTTCATTTCATGCATTTTATGCATGAAGGTAAAAAACATTCTATGTGCAGCAGCCCCCCTAATACTTATCTGAGCCCCCTCTTGATCCAGTGATGTCTACGAGACCCTTGCCTCTCCGGGGACTCGCACTCCTGATTGACTTTTGGCAGCAGGGGGAGTGAATGGACGCACAGAGCTGCAGGTCGGGAACACGCCTGCTTAGGTGCTCCCACAGCAAGCTGCTTGCTGTGTGGCAGGAGGGAGGGGCCAGGAGCACAGGTGTGGGACCCAAAAAGAGGAGGATCTGGGCTGCTCTGTGCAAAACCACTGCATAGAGCAAGTAAGTATAACATGTTTGTTATTAAAAAACACAACAAACACAACAAAAAAAACAAGGCTTTAATATTGCTTTAACAATGTCTGAGCCAATCTTAAAGTAGAACTTTATTAAAATAGTCAGGGACTTCTTAGCAACCAGCAAGACACTTTGGTGAAAAGTATGTGATGCACAATATAGCCTACACAGTGCATGAGTCTGTAAGGTCTGGGGTGGGCAATGCACAGAGTGGTTAGGATTACATAACGCACAGCGTGCTGCAGTCTGTGTTGGGTTTAGGAGTACATACCACACTGGGTCATTATTGTTTAACAACTTAAGGACTGGAAGATTTTCCCCCTTAATGACCAGGCCATTTTTTGCGATACGGCACTGCATCGCTTTCTTTTGGTGGTATTTGATCATCTCTACGTTTGTTTGTTTTTGCGATATAAACAAAAAAAGAGTGTCAGTTTAAAAAAAAAAAAATGTTTTACTTTTTGCAAAAAAACCAAAAAAAAAACAACAAATTTCTTCATCAGTTTAGGCCAATATGTATTCTTCTACATATTTTTGGTAAAAAAAAATCGCAATAAGTGTATATTGATTGGTTTGCACAAAAGTTATAGCGTCTACAAAATAGGGGATAGAATTATAGCATTTCTATTATAAATTGTATATATTTTTTACTAGTAATGACGGTGATCAGCAATTTTTAGCGGGACTGTGACATTGGGGCGGACACATCGGACACTTTTGACACTTTTTTTGGGACCACTGACATCTATACAGCGATCAGAGCTAAAAAAAAAGCCACTGATTACTGTAAATGCCACTGGCAGTAAAGGGGTTAATACTACTGGGTGATCAAAGGGTTAAGTGTGTCCTAGGGAAGTGCTTCTAACTGTGGGGGCAGTGTAGTGACTGGGAGTAGAGAGAGACCGCTGTTCCTGATCACTAGGAACAGCAGATCTCTCTCCACTTCCCTGTCAGAACGGGAATCTGTCTGCTTACATACACAGATCCCCATCTGTTTCTCTGAGGATCGATCGCGGGTGGCCGTCAGACATTGCGACCGCCGGCCACGCACATCGGCTCCAGGGTCGTGCGCCCACTGTACAGCTATGGCGATTTGCGCAGGGGAGCCAACCTGCTGCCATATATCGACGGCGGCTGGTCAGAAAGTAGTTAATGCACATTATGGGTCAGGAGTACAAAATGAAGAGTGCAAGAGTCAGGGTTGTGTAAGGCACAGTGTAGGGAACAGCAGAGTGCAAAATACCCCACACAAGCAATACTCTGTGAAGGGTTGTACCGCTCTTTTAAGCTGTAGGGCTTTCAAAATGCTCCTGCCCTGATACTGGAACAGGTGCTGGCTCTGCACTGATGCATGGAAAAGAAAGGAGCCCTGGACTGCCGCACTCTGTATAAACGATTTATTTCCAAAATTTCAAAATAAAATCCAAAATTAATCCATAAATTCAAAAAATCCAAAAACAGGCAAAACAGAAAACTGACATGCAGGGATGGGTGGCTGACGCGTTTCACATCAAAGTAGATGCTTACTCATAGCTCTGTTTATACAGAGTGCGGCAGTCCAGGGCTCCTTTCTTTTCCACACAAGCAATACTCTACCGCACTTTACTCTTTCTCCAAAATGCCCCCCTGTTCACATCAGATCCCCCTCTCACATCATGATTTCCCATCATGAGTACCCCTTTACATTAGAGTCCCCTTCTTCATCAGCCCCCCCCACCCTTATATCAGATTCCCCAGAGTCCCCTAGAATCCTCCCCTAACATCAGGGTCTCCAGAGTCCCTCCTTACATCAGGGTCCACAAAGTCACCCCCCCTTACATCAGGGTTCTAACATTCACCCCCTTACATCAGGATACCTGATGTATTCCCCCCACTGGCTCACATGTCAGATACCTGCAGTGGCTGGGAATCAGCAACACAGCGGAATTCTTAAGGTAAGTAGATAGCATAGTCTTTCACAGCCTGTTTTGATTTTAAGGCCACCACAGAAGACAAGGGGGCACTTTTTGCTAGGATAGAAGTTTAAAGCAGAACTAAACTTTCAGAAAAATTTAATAAATGAAAATTTAGCTTTCTTTGACCTCAACAGCTGGCTTGCTGGTCTATTTTACAAAACGTTTGCAAATATAGCACCCTCCTAGTTAGGCTGCTATATTTTTTTTTGGGTTAGACAAATTTAGTTTTGCTCTCCTGTACCAAGCAGAGCTGTGTATGGGCACTGCAGACTGCAAGTCTGGCTGCTTCCTCCTGTTTTTCCAGAACACAGTGGGTGCGAACGTCAAATGAGCAGTCTGAATATTTATGTAACTCCAACCAGTTCCTGGGGAGGTGTTGCTCAGAAGGTGGTTGGAGAGTGCATACATGGTTTGGAGGCCTAGATGGTCCATATAAGCAAAGTGTTAAAGCAAACTTTGAGATAACAAACCCTCTACCTTGGATCCTGATTAAAGCATCAAAAAATGCTCACTCGTATCTCCAGATTGGTCATAAAGTACCACTGCTCCATATGTCGCTTACATTCGTAGTCATTGTTTCCATGACAAACATCTCCTATGGTCTTAGGTGCAGCTATTGTCCCTTCTACAACAATATTATCAATTTGGGTTGGAAAAATTGCATTTTATGGATAAAAAAAGATGTAAAGGGATAGACACATATCTAATAAGAAAGCTGATAAAAACGTGTATTCACGTTTCTTTACTTAGCATGCTAAAAGGCGAGGGTTCCTTGTCTGTTCCAATGTTTAATGGCATGATTGCCGTCTAATGCAGCCCTTCTACTTATCCTGAGTAGGGATGAGCTTCGTGTTCGAGTCGAACATACGTTCGACTCGAACATTGGCTGTTCGATCGTTCGACGAAGATCGAACGATTTGGGCCGTTCGCGCCAAATTCGAGTGACGCGAACGGCCCACAATGCACTACGCCATCGCAGTGTCATCCAGGCGCTGTGATTGGCCAAGCATGCACTGTGACCCCGCATGCTTGGCCAATCACAGCGCCGGCAGCGAGGAGAGCAATGATTGGCCACAGGCAGGATGCCTGTGGCCAATTATTGCTGAGGGTGTTTAGTACACGCCCCACACTATAAAAGGCCGCCAGCACGGCGGCCTAGTGTAGTGTGTTCCGGAGCAGGGATAGAGTAGCATAGGCAGGGACAGTGACTGTTATTTCTTTCTTGCTTAACCTGGATTCCTTTAGTTTAGGGAAAGAGAAGGATAGGTAGGGAGAGTGTCAGTGTGTTTTGTGCTTCTGCTATAGTGTGCTTAAAAAAAACATTTATTCTAGGGACAGAAAACTCTAGGTAGGGACAGTGTCAGTTTCTTTCACTCTGCAAGTCCTTGTTTCCAGGGACCTGTAAGGACAGTGAGTTAATTGTCCTTGTGCTATATTGTGCTTAAAAAAAACATTTATTCTAGGGACAGAAAACTCTAGGTAGGGACAGTGTCAGTTTCTTTCACTCTGCAAGTCCTTGTTTCCAGGGACCTGTAAGGACAGTGAGTTAATTGTCCTTGTGCTATATTGTGATTAAAAAAAACATTTATTCTAGGGACAGAAAACTCTAGGTAGGGACAGTGTCAGTTTCTTTCACTCTGCAAGTCCTTGTTTCCAGGGACCTGTAAGGACAGTGAGTTAATTTTCCTTGTGCTATATTGTGATTAAAAAAAACATTTTTTCTAGGGACAGAAAACTGTAGGTAGGGAGAGTGTTTTTTTTCTTTCACTCTGCAAGTCCTTGTTTCCAGGGACCTGTAAGGACAGTGAGTTAATTGTCCTTGTGCTATATTGTGCTTAAAAAAAACATTTATTCTAGGGACAGAAAACTCTAGGTAGGGACAGTGTCAGTTTCTTTCACTCTGCAAGTCCTTGTTTCCAGGGACCTGTAAGGACAGTGAGTTAATTTTCCTTGTGCTATATTGTGATTAAAAAAAACATTTATTCTAGGGACAGAAAACTCTAGGTAGGGACAGTGTCAGTTTCTTTCACTCTGCAAGTCCTTGTTTCCAGGGACCTGTAAGGACAGTGAGTTAATTTTCCTTGTGCTATATTGTGATTAAAAAAAACATTTATTCTAGGGACAGAAAACTCTAGGTAGGGACAGTGTCAGTTTCTTTCACTCTGCAAGTCCTTGTTTCCAGGGACCTGTAAGGACAGTGAGTTAATTTTCCTTGTGCTATATTGTGATTAAAAAAAACATTTATTCTAGGGACAGAAAACTCTAGGTAGGGACAGTGTCAGTTTCTTTCACTCTGCAAGTCCTTGTTTCCAGGGACCTGTAAGGACAGTGAGTTAATTTTCCTTGTGCTATATTGTGATTAAAAAAAACATTTTTTCTAGGGACAGAAAACTGTAGGTAGGGAGAGTGTTTTTTTTCTTTCACTCTGCAAGTCCTTGTTTCCAGGGACCTGTAAGGACAGTGAGTTAATTTTCCTTGTGCTATATTGTGATTAAAAAAAACATTTTTTCTAGGGACAGAAAACTGTAGGTAGGGAGAGTGTTTTTTTTCTTTCACTCTGCAAGTCCTTGTTTCCAGGGACCTGTAAGGACAGTGAGTTAATTGTCCTTGTGCTATATTGTGCTTAAAAAAAACATTTATTCTAGGGACAGAAAACTCTAGGTAGGGACAGTGTCAGTTTCTTTCACTCTGCAAGTCCTTGTTTCCAGGGACCTGTAAGGACAGTGAGTTAATTTTCCTTGTGCTATATTGTGATTAAAAAAAACATTTATTCTAGGGACAGAAAACTCTAGGTAGGGACAGTGTCAGTTTCTTTCACTCTGCAAGTCCTTGTTTCCAGGGACCTGTAAGGACAGTGAGTTAATTTTCCTTGTGCTATATTGTGATTAAAAAAAACATTTTTTCTAGGGACAGAAAACTGTAGGTAGGGAGAGTGTTTTTTTTCTTTCACTCTGCAAGTCCTTGTTTCCAGGGACCTGTAAGGACAGTGAGTTAATTGTCCTTGTGCTATATTGTGCTTAAAAAAAACATTTTTTCTGGGGACAGAAAACTCTAGGTAGGGAGAGTGTTTTTTTTTTTTCACTCTGCAAGTCCTTGTTTCCAGGGACCTGTAAGGACAGTGAGTTAATTGTCCTTGTGCTATATTGTGCTTAAAAAAAACATTTATTCTAGGGACAGAAAACTCTAGGTAGGGACAGTGTCAGTTTCTTTCACTCTGCAAGTCCTTGTTTCCAGGGACCTGTAAGGACAGTGAGTTAATTTTCCTTGTGCTATATTGTGCTTAAAAAAAACATTTATTCTAGGGACAGAAAACTCTAGGTAGGGACAGTGTCAGTTTCTTTCACTCTGCAAGTCCTTGTTTCCAGGGACCTGGAGAGACATTGAGTGAATTGTCCTTGTGCTATATTGTGATTAAAAAAAACATTTATTCTAGGGACAGAAAACTCTAGGTAGGGACAGTGTCAGTTTCTTTCACTGTGAAAGTCCTTGTTTCAAGGGACAGAGAAGGACACCTGAAGGTAGCCCTTATTGCTTTTTTCCCATCTCCCTGCAGGCCATCTATTAGAATGTCTGGAAGGCAAACAAGGAGAGGCAGACAGTCAGGAGGCAATAAAAGAGGGCAAGCAGGCTCTGTGTCTGGGGGCAACAGTGCTGGTCGTGGACGCGGTGCATTGTCATCAGCACATGGCCATGGGACACGCTTGTCCTTCTTTTCGGCAGCTGGACATGTTGAGCCACATCATGCCGAAGACTTGGTAGAGTGGATGACCAAGCCCTCCTCCTCCTCCTCATCCTCTCTCACCCAGGCTCAGGGTACTGGAAAAGCAGCTGCCAAAGCGTCGTCTTCCCTGGTATCAATGTCAGACAAATCATCAGTCACTCCTTCCCTAGACCCACCATGTCCTCCTCCTGAGGAGTCCCCCGAACTGTTTCAGCACAGTGTTGGGTACATGCTCCAGGAGGATGCCCAGCGTTTCGAAGGGTCTGATGATGAAACCCAGCTAGAGGAAGGCAGTAGCGTGAGAGCAGACAGAGGGGATGCTCAAGAAGGACACCAATCTGGCAGTCATGTTCCAGCAGCTGCAGCATACTGCCAGATTGGCTCCAGTGATGAGGAGGGAGGGGATGATGAGGTCAATGACTCCACGTGGGTGCCTAATAGGAGAGAGGAGGAGGAGGAGGATGAGGAGGAGGCACATCTCCAACGAGGCAGGATGCCCTTTGGTGGCCAGCGTAAGGGCAGTACACCGACGGAATCACACCGCAGAGCTCCGCCTGTGCAGGGCGCTGCCTCTGCCCGTCATTCAAAAAGTTCTTTGGTGTGGGCCTTTTTTGAGGCTAGTGCATCAGATCGCACAGCTGCTGTTTGCAACATATGTCTCAAGCGTATATCGCGTGGCCAAAACATCAGTCGCTTGGGTACCACATGCCTGACCAGACATATGTTGACCTGCCATGCAGCTCGTTGGCAAGCCTACCTCAAAGACCCACACCAAAGAACAAAGCGGACCTCTCCTTGCACCGCATCAGCTGGGATCTCCAACCCCACTATAACTTCAGTCCTCTCTGAAACATGCACTGAGAGGAATGAAGGTGTAGAATTAGGTGTGTCACAGCCAAGTACTTGCGCCCACTCTGCTAGCAGTACACCGACGTCCGATTCTAGCAGGCAAATTTCCCTGCCCCAGCTGCTGGACCGTCAAAAGAAGTTCACTCCCAGCCATCCACATGCCCAGCGGTTGAATGCTAGCTTGGCTAAATTGCTAGCGCTTCAACTGCTGCCTTTTCAGTTGGTAGACTCGGCCCCCTTCCGTGAGTTTGTGCAATGTGCGGTTCCTCAGTGGCAGGTTCCCAAACGCCACTTTTTCTCACGGAAGGCTATTCCGGCTCTCTACCGGCATGTGGAAGGCAATGTCTTGGCCTCGCTGGACAGGGCGGTCAGCGGTAAGGTGCATATTACCGCTGACTCATGGTCCAGCAGGCATGGACAGGGACGTTACCTTTCTTTCACGGCCCATTGGGTCACTCTTTTGGCAGCTGGGAAGGATTCAGGACAAGGTGCAGTAGTGTTGGAGGTTGTCCCACCGCCACGCCTCCAAAATGCTACTACTGGTTGTGACACACCTCTCTCCTCCACCCCCTCCTCTTCTTCTTCCTCCATGGCCTCTTCCTGTGGTTTGTCCTATGAACCAGCGGTGCTCCGTAGCCGTTCACGGGGCTACGCAAGTACGCAGGCAAAAAGATGCCATGCCGTGCTTGCGCTGGTGTGTTTGGGGGACAGAAGCCACACTGGGGCAGAGGTCCTGTCTGCTCTGCAGGGCCAGGCCGAGAGGTGGTTGACGCCACGCCAGCTTAAGCCAGGAATGGTGGTTTGCGACAATGGCACCAACCTCCTCTCCGCCCTCCGACAGGGACAACTGACCCATGTGCCCTGTGTGGCTCACGTCCTTAACCTGGTGGTGCAGCGCTTCTTGGGCAGGTACCCGGGCTTACAGGATGTCCTGAGGCAGGCCAGGAAAGTCTGTGTGCATTTCCGCAGATCTTATAATGCCAGTGCTCGCCTGGCTGAGCTGCAAAAGGAGTTGAACCTGCCCAAGAACCGCCTTATATGTGACATGCCCACCAGGTGGAACTCAACGTTGGCCATGCTGCAGCGGCTGCACACGCAGCAGAGGGCCATCAATGAGTACCTGTGCGACTACGGCACCAGGACAGGGTCAGGGGAGCTTGGTTTTTTTTCTCCACGCCAGTGGGGCATGATCAGGGATGCATGCACTGTCCTGGCACCATTTGAGGAGGCCACGAGGATGGTGAGCAGTGACAGTGCATGCATCAGTGACACTGTACCTCTTGTCCACCTGTTGGAGCACACGCTGCATGGAATAATGGACAGGGCACTTGAGGCAGAACAGAGGCAGGAAGAGGAGGACTTCCTTGCCTCTCAAGGCCCCCTTTACCCAGACAGTGTTCCTTCTGTCCCACCCATCGCACAGGAAGAGGAGGAGGAGGAGGAGGAGGAGGAGGAGGAGGAGGATTGTGTCAGCATGGAGGTGGAGGCTGGCACTCAGCATCATCAGCAGCAGTCTTTTAGGGATGATTTACAGTCCCAAGAAACCAGTGGACTTGTACGTGGCTGGGAGGAGGTGGCTGCGGATCATGTCGTCCTTAGTGACCCAGAGGACTCCGGAGCGAATGCCTCAGCAAACCTACGCTGCATGGCCTCCCTGATCCTGCAAAGTCTGCGGAAGGATCCTCGTATTCTTCGGATCAAGGAGAGGGACCATTACTGGCTGGCCACTCTCCTTGATCCACGGTACAAGGGTAAGGTTGCGGACCTTATGTTACCGTCGCAGAGGGAGCAGAGGATGAGACAACTCCGGGAGGCCTTGCAGAAAGGTCTGTGCAACGCGTTCCCAGAGACTGGGAGGTTGCAAACTCCTGGTCCTGGACAACGAGTTGCTGAGGCTTCGGCCAGTCAAAGAAGGAGCGGTGGGGAAGGTGGCCGTCTGACCGATGCGTTCAGACAATTCTTTAGTCCGCAGCCCCAAAGTATGATCGGTTCCAGCAACCATCGCCAGCGTCTGATAAACATGGTGCAGGAATATCTAGGGGCAAGGTCAGACTTGGACACCTTCCCCACCGAAAATCCTCTGGCTTACTGGGTCTTGAGGATGGATCACTGGCCAGAGCTTGCACAGTATGCAATTGAGCTACTGGCCTGTCCTGCATCCAGCGTTCTTTCGGAACGCACATTCAGTGCTGCTGGAGGATTTGTCACGGATCACAGGGTGCGCCTGTCCACCGACTCGGTTGATCGACTGACTTTCATCAAGATGAACCAGTCTTGGATCACCACCAGCTACCACACACCTGATGCTGATATAACAGACTAATTGATTTTAAAATGTCACATCCCTTCAAGACTGATGCTGATGCTGAGTGCCTGTGCTGTTATGTTGACTGGCTATCCTCCTCCTCCGAGTCCTCAATGATACGATTGATGATGATAGCTTGGAAGATCATTTTTGTTTATGGGTGCCGCCACCAGTGCCTAACGCCCAATTTTTCAGCCCCTGTTTAACAGGGGCGTGTAATTACAATTTTTGAAGCAATACTTTGCAACAGGGCTCATTGCTGTGCTCCAAGTACAGTATCTGTGAGGAGTTGCAGTGTTGTGCCACCAGTGCCTAAGGCCCAATTTTTCAGCCCCTGTTTAACAGGGGCGTGTCATTACAATTTTTGAAGCAATACTTTGCAACAGGGCTCATTGCTGTGCTCCAAGTACAGTATCTGTGAAGGGTTGCAGTGTTGTGCCACCAGTGCCTAAGGCCCAATTTTTCAGCCCCTGTTCAACAGGGGCATGTAATTACAATTCTTGATCTAATAATTCACAGCAGGGCCCATTGCTGCACCCACCAAGAGTAACTGTCAGGGCTTACAGTGTTGTGGCACCAGCACCACCATCAAAGGCCCAATTTTTACTACCACTGTTCAACAATTATATGTAATTAAAATTCCTGATATAATAGTTGACAGCAGGGCGTTCCAGCACCAACCAAGAGTAACTGTGAGTGCTTACAGTGTTGTGCCAACACCAACAACTAAGGGGCCTATTTCTGCAGAGTATATACGGCAGGTCCCTACTTTCAAACATCCAACTTACAAACGACTCCTACTTGCAAACGCAAGAAGACAACAGGAAGTGAGAGGAAATCTACCACTAGGAAGGAAAATTCTCTCCTGTAAGAATAAATATGGGAGAAAGGTGTCTCCTCTGTACTGATGCTTTATCAGCAATCCTTGTTTCAAGAAAAACACCACATTTCAAAAACAGTTGTCATTAGGACGGAAAGTGAGGTGAAATGTTCTGAACAGGGGCACAGACAGCAAAACAAATGTTACAGGGGTGATAACCCTTACCTATGTTTTCCAAAAAGTTTAAAAATAGATTTTTGGTCTGGAGCTACACTTCAACAATGTACCTGTTCAAAATTACAAACAGATTCTACATAAGAACAAACCTACAGTCCCTGTCTTGTATGCACCGCCTGTATACGGCTGTTCAGAGTATATAGGGCCTTTTTTATTTTATGTGCGGGGTTCCCCTTAATATCCATACAAGACCCAAAGGGGCTGGTAATGGGCTGGGGTAGGGGGGGGTCATGGGGTAGCTATGCCATTTTTCTTAAAGATTTTCATCCATATTACCGGGACCAGACATTACATTAAAGCCGCAAGCAGTTTTAAATGGCTTTTTTTTCCTTTAGAAGTGTCATTTTGTGCAGGGACAGTTCTAAACACGGGAAACACGTGGCACTTCACAGGCATACTTTAGACACCCCCCAGGTACGATATTTAAAGGAATATTTGACTTTTTTTTTTTCACTTTATGCATCATTAAAATGACTGCTCCCGGAAAACGACCGTTTTTAAAACTTATTTTTGCATTGATACATGTCCCCTGGTGCAGAACCCGGGTTCCCAAACCCTTTTTAGGACAATAACATGCATAATAGTTGTTATAATTAGCACTTTAGAATTCGAACGTTCGCATCCATTGTATTTAATAGGGTTCTAATGTTCGTTCGAACTTTCGGTCCGTTCGCGGGTTCTGGTGCGAACCGAACCCGGGGGTGTTCGGCTCATCACTAATCCTGAGTTACGACCGTGCTAGACACACCATATTTTTACGAGCTGGTAATAGTCTTTTAGCAGCGGCCCTCTTGGAGATCAGTACAATGTGGAAATTTTAAATGACAGGCCTAAGTGAAACATTACGTATCTAACAAGGTAAACCACATTCCGTATCAGTGAGGAAAAAAAAAAAGACTCACAGACACAAGATGCTAGTAATCGTTCTTACATAATTTAATTGTTCATTGGAATTTTTTTTATTGTATTTTTTTTATTTTGGTCAATAGCCTTAAACGCCCTGTTCGTAAATTTAACCCAGCGTTCGATAAAGTTTTCACAGTTAAAATATAATGTGATAACAAGTTTAAGTGATACAATATGTCTAATAAAAGATATTAAAGCGTTACTACACCCAGGTCCCTGCATTCACTATATCTGGTCTCTCACAGTACACAGAACATGGAAATGCAATTATTTTAGTAAATATAAACAGCTAAATACCTTTTCTCATCAGCAGTAAGTCTTATGACTTCCATCAGTGTCTGGTTAAAGCTTTTATTCTCCCCTGATTGTCCTATGAGGCTGCAGGACCCCTCACCCTCTGTCAGGGGAGTGTTGATTGGCTCTGTGCTGATCACATGCACCCTCCCAAGAAAAAAAAATATATTTAGCAATAAACACCAAACTGAGCATGTGCAGATTGCCCCCAAGGCTCTGTACTATCAGCTGATAGATTGGGGATGAAGGGGAGGTTAAGAGAAGACAGGATCAAACAGACTTTTTACACAATGCAGAGTATTAACCCCTTAGGTTTTACAGTGAGTATAACAAGCATACTTTACTGCATATACTGACTGATTTTACTGTCGTGGGATTAGTACCACTTTAACCGCTTCAGGACTGCCACCGCACATTTACTGTGGCAGAGCGGCACGTGTGTGCTTAGACACAGTGGGAGCCAATCAGCGTGTCCGGTGGGACACCCTGATCATTAACAGGAGAGGCAGACCGCCATTCTGTCAGAGGGAAAAATAGAGATCTTGTGTTTCTGCTAAGCAGAACAGATCTCTCTCTTCCTCCAGTTAAGCCATCTTCCACACAGTTAGAAAGCACTCCCTAGAGCACACTTAACCCTTTGATTGCCCCTGATGTTAATCCCTTTCCTGCCAATGTCTTTAGTACAGTGACAGTGCATATTTTTAGTACTGATCACTGTATTAGTGTCACTGATCCTCAAAAAGTGTCACTTAGTGTCCGATTTGTCTGCCGTAATATCGCAGTCCCGCTAAAAATGACTGAACACTGCCATTACCTGCACAAATAAAAATGGCATAAAAATATCCCATAGTTTGTAGACGCAATCATTTTTGCGCAAACCTATCAACATACAATTATTGTATTTTTTTTTTTTTTTACCATAAACATGTAGCAGAATACATATTTGCCCAAATTCATGAAGACATTTGATTTTGTAAATTTTTTATTGGATGTGTTTTACAGCAGAAAGTAAAAAATATTTATTTATTTTTTCAAAATTTACGTTTTCTTTTGTTTATAGCGCAAACAATTAAAACTGCAGAGGTGATGAAATAACATCAAAAGAAAGCTCAATTTGTGGGGGGAAAAAGGACATATATTTTGTTTGGGTACAACGTCACACGACCGCACAATTGTGAGTTATAGTGCTCTGCAGGTGAGAGCTACATGGTAATTACATCTGACACAGACACAAACAGGCAGAGCAATTAAAAGAGAAATCAATCGCCATGGTCAAAAACACAATATCTCCTGCGCTTGGGAAAGTGTCTGCTCCAAATGAGAAGGCTATATCTCCATCCAGGTTCTATATGGATAAGTCACATCTTGCTGCCCTCTAGACATGTACAATTTGTTTTGTTCTGCATTTGTTTTTTTAACTAATTTCTACAAATTCGTAAATATCCAAATTAATGAAAACCCGTTTAACACATTTTTCAGAATATATTCGAAAATCGTAAATTCATAGATTCGTAAATTCGTAAGTTCATGAATTTGAAAATTCGAAAGTCCGAAAACCGAAAATTTTAAATAATAACTAATAATAACTTAACTATTACTAACTATTAAATTATAGGTATTGGAATTTCCTTTTAAATTTGGTTGTTAGTGAACGTAACGAATACGAATATATCTGAAGTTACGAATTATCCAAAATAACGAATGCCGTATCTAAACGAATGGAATGTAACAAATTAATAATAGTAAATAACAATAATAAAAACTTTTTATTATTATTATTATTATTTATGTAAAAAAAAATCCGTTCTATTTGAAAACTAACAGCCAAATTTGAAAGGAAATTCCAGTACCTATGATTTAATACTTTGATGCAGTAGCCATTTAGTAAAATGTTGGTCTTAGGATAATGTACTAGGTCGGTGCGCCCTTTATTTCTTTTGTGTGATTTCAGAGAAATTGCCATGCAGTCTTTCTTCACATTAGCACTCCCACATTTGTGATACAACACAGAGCAGCTGAAGAGGCATGGATTGGAGGCTGTGTGACCCAGAACAAGAAGTCTCCAGTGCCCTTCGCTAATTGGGACAAGCTGGGTGAATGAATACATGGACATAGACAGATTGATCAGCCATGACATTACAAAATTACATAAAAAGGTGTTTATTTTCGTTTTAGTTTAATTATTTTTTGTTTGTTTTTTAGTTTTTCGGGTTAGAATCAAAATTCGCTATTTCAAATAAATTCGTAAATTCAAAAATTCTGAAATTTGAAAAATTTAGATTTTTAACATTCGGAAATTTGGAAATTCTAAAATTCTGAAATTCAAAATCCGAAAATTCTGAAATTAGAAAATTCTAAAATTTTGAAAATTCTAATTTGGAAATTTGGAAATTTGGAAAATTCTGAAATTCTGAAATTTGGAAATCTGAAAATAAGATAGAAAATTTGAAAGAACAAAAACCTGAAAATAAGAATGACAATTCTAAAATTCTAAAATCTTAAAATGCGAAAATTCAAAAATCCGAAATAATAATAACTAACTAATAATAAATAACTATTAATTTAAAGATATTGGAATTTCCTTTAAAATTTGGCTGCTAGTGAACGTAGCGAATACAAATTTATCCGAAGTTACGAATTATCCAAAATAACGAATGCCGCATTTAAACAAATGGAATGTAACAAATTAATAATAATAATAAAAAACATTTTTTTTATTATTATTTATTATTATTAATTCATTATGTGCATTCGTTATTTTGGATAATTCATAACTTCAGATAAATTCATATTCATTATTTTTAGTTAGTTAGTTATTATTTTAGATTTTCAAATATTCAGGTTTTCTAATTTTCGTTCTTTTTTTCGGATTTTCTCTTTCTTATTTTTGAATTTCCGAATTTTGGAATTTGACATGTCAAATTGCGTGCCAAATCACTGCAATGTGAACCAGGGCTTAAGGTACATTTCTTATCACAGATACCCTTCCTAGGACATAATCAGTGGTTTATCAAAGATGAAGTCAACCTCACTCATAGACTTGCTGTCAACCAGTCATATAAGATTTCCATTATGGTCATCCTTGAGATGTTGAAATTGCTTACCTGTATTGCACTACAACTGTTTTGGATGTGTCATATATGTCCAATCAGCAATTTCTTGCTAAATAAAGATTGTAATATAAAATGTCTTACCCACATTACCCAAACTGAAATGAATTCAAGGTCAAGAAGAAATAATAACGGCTGTGATTTTTGCAGTCATTGCTCAGTTTTTTGTGCCTCATTTTCATCTCCATGGGAAGAATTAGGCTGTTTTTTTTTTATTCCTATGTCCGTCCAAGTCGCTCTCTATAAAGGCAAACACAAAAATGTCTTTATGTCTTGCAGACCAAATTATGAATGGCTCACTGTACAACCGCCATATGTTAGGTCTTTATTTCAGAAGGTAGTATTAGGGAATAAAAGATGCAGATATTAACCATTAGTTATACTTCAGCACGTTTTCCCAGGGTAGAGAATCTTTCCAACGTGGTGTAATTTCTTTTTGTAATCACCTTAAAAATTATAAACGCTCCGGTGCCAAGCAGCTTGACGTGCCGCAATCTTGGCACGGGCCCATCACCAGAGCTGTTTGGAGACCTCTGTATTAGTTCTTAATTTATTTTAGTCAATTGCTTATTTTCCCCATATTCCAATAGGATTCCTGTTCATTAGCGAAGCTGCGTGTTCATTAAAACAGCTTTGCATTTTCTTCCTTTGTTGTTAGCGGACGTTTATACTTCCAGGACATGGAAAAGCAAGATTTATTAAATGATATGCCAGCAGAAAAATAAACATGCTTTCTCAGTGCTTCTTCCTATGTGGCCCTTTGACGGTGATCTATATGGGGTAATAATGATACTATAATTAAAGGACAGCTCCATCTAGGATGAAACGTTGCCAATAACCTAATATTAAATATGTGCATTTGGAACAACTCTTTTTTAATTGTCAGCTGCAGACTTGTCTGCCCTGAAGGTTACTTCTTACTAATAAGTTCCCAGCAGGTGTGCAGGTCTGCAATTAGAGGATCGGTAGGACAGTAGGAGGGGCCACTGATGCTTAGAACTGCGATGCGGAATAAGGAGCTTCTTTTCGGGAACATTGAGAAGTAAGGCATTCTTCAAGATGGGCTTCTCTATGCATCATCAAGAAGTGAGACATTGCTAAAGACGGGCTTCTCTGCAACAAGGAGAATGGGGACATTGCTCCAGATGGGCTTTGTTTCCAGTTGCAGGTCCAAAACATTATAAAACATTTATCTTTAGAAAGAAAAAAAACAGACATGGGTAAATAACTATTCCTATCACAGATTTATTACTGAAATTTGGTTTGTGACAGTGCAAAGCCCTACCACTGTGTTAACGGTTATAAAAAAGACAAAGGGTTCGCATGTATGCAGAGGTCCTCAACCCCCAAGCCGTGGACTGCTGCTGGTCCATGGCCTGTTGAAGGCTCTGACACAAGGCGGGGGGTGGGTTTCAAGCAAGCAAGGCTCAATCTGCATTGGTGGCCAATCATTTTGCCTGCTGGGCTCTGTTGGTGTTGGTAGCGGGGGCCCTGCTGTGGGCTGCACGTGTCGTAGATCTGGTTCCTTGTGTGAGCCTAGTGCACTGTCCTCCTCCCACCACAAGAGGGTGCTAGCTCCCATCTCCTAGCAATTCCACTTCCTTTCCTCTCTGTAGTCATGTCTCTAAATATATATATATACTATATATATATATATATATATATATTAGGGCTGTGGAAATCAACTATTAATTCCTCGATTAATCAATTAATGTTTTTGATTGATCAAAATTATTTTGATCGGTACTCACCTCTCTGCCGGCTTCCAGGGTCTTCAGGGAGTTCCGTCGGAGATCCGGTGATGTCACGGACATACCGTGTCCATCTGAAGGGCTCCTTTGCTGTGCCTTCATATCTGCATGCTGGCGGCGGCGGGACCTTACTATCTGCCACATGCAAGGGCTGTTACACTTCCCTCTATCACTTCCATCTGTCAACCTGGGATTCTACAGACATCCACTGGGAGTTGTGATAGTTCCCTTCACGGGACATCTACATGCTGATGGACTGATGTTAACCCCTCCTCATCTGGATTCAACAGTGGTATCGTTGTACACATTTTTATACCAGTATCATACTTAGCTACATGTTTTTATGACTGCTTTTGCTACCGTTTGGTATTCCTCGCACCGTTTTTACAGTTTTTGTAGCTACATCGATTTTTTATCCAGTGCAATATTTATTTTGTTACCTACTTGAAGACTATAAAATTTTTAATGCTATTCCCATCGAGCGCTGCCTTTGTGTGTTTTTTGTATCCTGCTATCCATTTTTCCAGTGGTTGGTAGCTGAACTGGAAATTAGCCTGCAAGGAGATCAGCTAAAAGTAGTTGGATCTGGCTTTCCTGGCTTTCCTGGCTTAAGCTGGCGTGGCGTCAACCACCTCTGAGCCTGCCCCGCAGAGCTCACAGAATCCCTGCCCCAGTGTGGCTCCTTTCCCCCAAGCACACCAGCTCAAGCACCGCATGGCATCTTTTTGCCTGCGTACTTGCGTAGCCCCTTGAACACCTACGAAGCACCGCTGGTTCCGAGGACAAAGCACAGGTAGAGGCCATGGAGGAAGAAGAAGAGGAGGGGGTGGAGGAGAGGGGTGTGTCAGAATCACGAGTAGTAACATTTTTGAGACGTGGTGGCGGAACAATCTCCAACACTACTGCACATTGTCCTGCATCCTTCCCAGCTGCTAGCACAGTCACCCAATGCGCTGTGAAAGATAGGTAACGTCCCTGTCCATGCCTGCTGGACCATGAGTCAGTGGTAATATGCACCTTACTGCTGACCGCCCTGTCCAGCGAGGCCAAGACATTGCCTTCCACATGCCGGTAGAGAGCAGAAATCGCCTTCCGTGAGAAAAAGTGGCATTTGGGAACCTGCCACTGAGGAACCGCACATTCCACAAACTCACGGAAGGGGGCAGAGTCTACCAACTGAAAAGGCAGCAGTTGAAGTGCTAGCAATTTAGCCAAGCTAGCATTTAACCGCTGGGCATGTGGATGGCTGGGAGCGAACTTCTTTCGCAGCTGGGGCAGGAAATTTGCCTGGTACAATCGGACGTCGGTGTACCGATAGCAGATTGTCCGCAAGTACTTGGCTGTGACACACCTAATTCTACACCTTCATTCCTCTCAGTGCAGGTTTGAGAGAGAACTGAAGGTATAGTGGGGTTGGAGATCCCAGCTGATGAGGAGCAAGGAGAGGTCTGCTTTGTTCTTTGGTGTGGGTCTTTTAGGTAAGCTTGCCAACGGACTGCATGGCAGGTCGACATATGTCTGGTCAAGCACGTGGTGCCCATGCGGCTGATGTTTTGGCCACACGAGATACGCTTTAGACATATATTGCAAATGGCAACGGTGCGATCTGCTGCACATGTCTGAAAAAAGGCCCACACCAAAGAACTTTTGGAATAACGCGCAGAGACAGCAGCGCCTTGCACATGCGGAGCTCTGCGGTGTGATGCAGTCGGTGTGCTGCCCTTAAGCTGGCCCCTGGAGTGCATCCTGCCTCATTGGAGATGTGCCTCCTCCTCCTCATCCTCTCTCCTATCAGGCACCAACGTGGAGACAATGACCTCATCATCCCCTCCCTCCTCATCACTGGAGCAAATCTGGCAGTATGCTGCAGCTGGGGGAACATGACTGCCAGATAGCTGTCCTTGTTGGGCACCCCCTCTCTCTGGGCTCATGTTACTACCCCCTCTCTCTGGGCTCACGTTACTGCCTTCCTCCAGCTGGGTTCCATCATCGGAGCCTTCAAAACGCTGGGCATCCTCCAGGAGCATGTACCCAACACTGAGCTCAAACAGTTCGGGGGACTCCTCAAGAGGACATGGTGGGGCTATAGAAGGAGTGACTGATGCCATTGAGCCGAGGGAAGAGGCCGCTTTGGCAGCTGCTTTGCTAGACAAAGTACCCTGAGCCTGGGTGAGAGAGGACGAGGAGGATGAGGACGGCTTGGTCATCCACTCTACCAAGTCTTGGGCATGTTGCGGCTCAACATGGCCAGCTGCCGAAAAGAAGGACAAGCGTGTCCCACGGCCACGTGCTGATGAGGATGCACCGTGTCCACGACAAGCAGCACTGATGCCTCTAGACACAGCCTGCTTGCCCTCTTTTATTACCTTGTGACTGTCTGCCTCTCCTTGTTTGCCTTCGAGACATACTAATGGCCTGCAGTGAGATGTAGCTGCACAAAGGTGGGATGTATATATATATATATATATATATATATATATATATATATATATATATATATATATATATATCTGTACTGATAATGCAGCATCAGAATCAACTGCCTGCTGTGGTATTAGTATGGGGAAAGCAGCAATTGTCTTCAGTTAGTTTTAGGTGAAAACTGTGCAGAAAGGGACACAGTACACCAACTGAAAATACTTGCAGCTCTCTGCCTGTGGTTTAATTATGAGAACACCACTGATAGTCACTAACTGTATTCAGGTAAGCTTTAGGTGAACGCTATGCAAAGCACACAGTACACTAAAGCCGTGCACACACGATAGGTTTTACCGATGAAAACAGTCCGATGGACTGTTTTCATCGGACAAACCGATCGTGTATGGGCCCCATCGGTCTTTTTTCCATCGGTGTTTAAAAATAGAACATGTTTTAAATTTATTTGATGGTTAAAAAACCGATAGCAAATTAATATCGTCTGTGGGGAACTCCATCGGATAAAAAACCCACGCATGCTCAGAATCAAGTCGACGCATGCTCAGAAGCATTGAAATTCATTTTTCTCGGCTCATCGGAGTGTTTTACGTCACCGCGTTTGAAACGGTCGGTTTTTTGACTGATGGTGTGTGGGCAAGACTGATGGAAGACAGTTTCATCGGATTTCCGATGGAAAAAAACATCGGATTAGAATCCATAGGATATCCGATCGTGTGTACAGGGCTTAAGTGAAACACTGACTGTCTGCAGCTAGCACAATCACCTGCCTGCCTGTCACAGTATAGAGAATAACAGGAACGGATCTAGCTAAACTGAATACAGTGTATAAATATATATACAACACCTAGGATGCATATATATCCTCTACACACTGTAACTGCAGCTAACTGACTCGCCTGCCTGCTCTAGCTAACACAATATAAATGACACTGTCTGTCTCTGTAATCTCTCATTAAACAACTCCAACACACTACACAAGGCCGCCAAGCCGGCGGCCTTATATAGTGTGGGGCGTGTACTAAACCCCATGAGCCATAATTGGCCAAAGCCACCCTGGCTTTGGCTAATTATGGCTCTCCGTTTTTTCTGCGCTGCGATTGGCCAAAGCATGCGGGTCATAGTGCATTCTTGGCCAATCATCAGCCAGCAATGCACTGCGATGCCGAAGTGAATTATGGGCCGTGACGTGCCACTCAAATTTGGTGCCAACGGCCCATAATGTTCGCAATTCGGCGAACAGCTGAACAACCGATGTTCGAGTCGAACATGGGTTCGACTCGAACACAAAGCTCATCCCTAGAGAGTAAAGCCTCATACACACGGTCGGACTTCAAACAAACTTTTCCGTGGATTTTTGTTTGAAGGGAATTGGCCGTGAACTTGTATAGCATACACACGGCAGGACTTTTTAAGCAAACTTTCCCAAAATCACATGTTTTTTCTGCTCTTTTCTGCTCTTTACCGCCCCCCCCCCCTTTGGTCAACTTCTGCTATTGTTGGTTGATTTTAACATTGGTTCTAAGCATGCGTATTTGTACTTCGGACTAAAGTCCGATGGATTTCTGTACACACGGCAGGACTTTGCACTGTAGGACTTTTGTTGCCGAAAAGTATGTCCGTTTGCAGAGCGAACTTTTGTCCGATGAAAACCGAAAAAGTTTGTCCGATGGAGCGTACACACGGTCAGATTTTAAAAAAACCTGGGAATTTAGAAGTTTGTTGTCAAAAAGTCAGACCGTGTGTATGGGGCTTAAGAGAGTGCTGGGAAAACTAGAGTCCAGAGAACCGAGGGAATCTGTAAATCTCATTGCAGTTAGGAAGCTTGTGGTGTCAGAAGAACCCTATCTAGAGGTCAGGAGTGGGCCTTAGCAGCGATTTGCTGCAACTAAAGGCAGGGAAACCTGAGACTAGAGCAGTGGTGAGGCTGAAAAAAGCAAGGTGGTTTAGCATTTTTGGTTGTTGTTTTGCTGTGTGAAGCTGACACCACTCCATGTAAACTTTTAGTTTAGTTGTTTCCAATGAAAGTGAGCTTTTAAACCTACAAGTTCAGGCTGGCACAACTCATTAAAATGCATGAGCTAAGCAACCCCCCATATCACAGTTTACATATAATAAACATTTATTCAAAGCACATTAGTCAGTTGCTATGCTTTATATAATCTCAAAACGTGTGACTAAAATTATACATAATGCATGATTAAGACATGATTAATAACAGAATTGTTGCACCTTAAAAAGAGCTTCACAAATACAGGCATACCCCGCTTTAAGTACACTCACTTTACATACACTCGCGAGTAAGGACATACCCACGAGTGTATGTAAAGTGGCTCTCAAGCTAAAGCTGAAGCTGAGTAATCCGTGCACGGATAGTTCAGATTCCCCGCTACTTGGAAAAACACTCCCTGATCCCCCCCCCCACTACAGTCCCTGACAACCCCACTATAGTCCCTGCCACCTCTCTACAGTCCCTGACACCCCCACTATAGCCCCTGACACCCCAGAAGTGAAAAAGGGTATTGCTTTACTTTAAGTACATTTTCTTTTTACATACAAGCTCTGGTCCCATTGTGTACTTAAAAGTGGGGTATGCCTGTATGAGATAAATACACTAACTTAAAAAATGATCAACTTATTGTACCACCTGAAACACTTGTCAGTCTTTGCTTCCATTTTCTCTGGAACTTTTTGGTTTGGGAAGTACAACCAACTGTATTTGTGATATGAAAACATAGATAATGTCCTTCAATTAAACTGTGACAAGATTGAAGCCATGCTTATTGGCACCCATCATCACCCATTATGTAAGGCCAGTCCCGATAGCCTATCTATAGATGACATGAAAGAAAGAAAACCGCGCTATATGCTATATAGAAAGTTAAAAGTAAATAAGTAAATCACTGAAAAACAGTCCCCAGAGAAAAGGTGCTTGTGCTTGGAAGGATTGGAACAATCATGAAGATATCGGAGTCCCAAGTTAAAGTGCTGGTGCTTTAAATATTGATAAGAAAAATCAGTGCTCCTTGTGTGCTTAGATAGGGTGCCCCCCCTTTTAGGTGTGCACTCACCCCTTGGACTGGACTAGGGATGAGCTTCGTGTTCGATCGTTCGACGAAGATCGAACGATTTGGGCCGTTCGCGCCAAATTCGAGTGACGCGAACGCCCCACAATGCACTACGCCATCGCAGTGTCATCCAGGCGCTGTGATTGGCCAAGCATGCACTGTGACCCCGCATGCTTGGCCAATCACAGTGCCGGCAGCGAGGAGAGCAATGATTGGCCACAGGCAGGATGCCTGTGGCCAATTATTGCTGAGGGGGTTTAGTACACGCCCCACACTATAAAAGGCCGCCAGCACGGCGGCCTTGTGTAGTGTGTTCCGGAGCAGGGAAAGAGAAGCATAGGCAGGGACAGTGTCATTTTTTTTCCTTTACTAATCCTGGATTCCTTGTGTTTAGGGACAAATAAGGATAGGTAGGGAGAGTGTCAGTGTGTTATTCTGTGCTAAACCTTGTTTGTAGGGACAGAGAGGTACAGTGAGGGAAAGTGTCAGTGTGCTATTCTGTTCTAAACAAATCTTGCTGAACCATATTTGAAATCCTTGAGTTTAGGGACAGAGAGAAACAGTGAGGGAAAGTGTCAGTGAGCTATTCTGTTCTAAACCAATCTTGCTGAACCATATTTGAAATCCTTGAGTTTAGGGACAGAGAAGGACACTCGTGGCAACTATCAGTGTGCTATTCTGTGCTAAATCTTGTTTGTAGGGACAGAGAAGGACAGTGAGTGAAACTGACAGTGTGCTATTCTGTTCTAAACCAATCTTGCTGAACCATATTTGAAATCCTTGAGTTTAGGGACAGAGAGGTACAGTGAGGGAAAGTGTCAGTGTGCTATTCTGTTCTAAACCAATCTTGCTGAACCATATTTGAAATCCTTGAGTTTAGGGACAGAGAGGTACAGTGAGGGAAAGTGTCAGTGTGCTATTCTGTTCTAAACCAATCTTGCTGAACCATATTTGAAATCCTTGAGTTTAGGGACAGAGAAGGACACTCGTGGAAACTATCAGTGTGCTATTCTGTGCTAAATCTTGTTTGTAGGGACAGAGAAGGACAGTGAGTGAAACTGACAGTGTGCTATTCTGTTCTAAACCAATCTTGCTGAACCATATTTGAAATCCTTGAGTTTAGGGAGAGAGAGGTACAGTGAGGGAAAGTGTCAGTGAGCTATTCTGTTCTAAACCAATCTTGCTGAACCATATTTGAAATCCTTGAGTTTAGGGACAGAGAAGGACACTCGTGGAAACTATCAGTGTGCTATTCTGTGCTAAATCTTGTTTGTAGGGACAGAGAAGGACAGTGAGTGAAACTGACAGTGTGCTATTCTGTTCTAAACCAATCTTGCTGAACCATATTTGAAATCCTTGAGTTTAGGGACAGAGAGGTACAGTGAGGGAAAGTGTCAGTGAGCTATTCTGTTCTAAACCAATCTTGCTGAACCATATTTGAAATTCTTGAGTTTAGGGACAGAGAAGGACACTCGTGGAAACTATCAGTGTGCTATTCTGTGCTAAATCTTGTTTGTAGGGACAGAGAAGGACAGTGAGTGAAACTGACAGTGTGCTATTCTGTTCTAAACCAATCTTGCTGAACCATATTTGAAATCCTTGAGTTTAGGGACAGAGAGGTACAGTGAGGGAAAGTGTCAGTGAGCTATTCTGTTCTAAACCAATCTTGCTGAACCATATTTGAAATCCTTGAGTTTAGGGACAGAGAAGGACACTCGTGGAAACTATCAGTGTGCTATTCTGTGCTAAATCTTGTTTGTAGGGACAGAGAAGGACAGTGAGTGAAACTGACAGTGTGCTATTCTGTTCTAAACCAATCTTGCTGAACCATATTTGAAATCCTTGAGTTTGGGGACAGAGAGGTACAGTGAGGGAAAGTGTCAGTGAGCTATTCTGTTCTAAACCAATCTTGCTGAACCATATTTGAAATCCTTGAGTTTAGGGACAGAGAAGGACACTCGTGGAAACTATCAGTGTGCTATTCTGTGCTAAATCTTGTTTGTAGGGACAGAGAAGGACAGTGAGTGAAACTGACAGTGTGCTATTCTGTTCTAAACCAATCTTGCTGAACCATATTTGAAATCCTTGAGTTTAGGGACAGAGAAGGACACTCGTGGAAACTATCAGTGTGCTATTCTGTGCTAAATCTTGTTTGTAGGGACAGAGAAGGACAGTGAGTGAAACTGACAGTGTGCTATTCTGTTCTAAACCAATCGTGCTGAACCATATTTGAAATCCTTGAGTTTAGGGACAGAGAGGTACAGTGAGGGAAAGTGTCAGTAAGCTATTCTGTTCTAAACCAATCTTGCTGAAGCATATTGCAAATCCTTGTGTTTAGGGACAGAGAAGGATAGGCAGGGGACAGTGTCAGTGTCATTGTTGCTAAGCCTCCTGCACAGTATACACCTGAAGGTAGCCCTTATTGCTCTTTTTCCCATCTCCCTGCAGGCCATCCATTAAAATGTCTGGAAGGCAAACAAGGAGAGGCAGACAGTCAGGAGGCAAAAAAAGAGGGCAAGCAGGCTCTGTGTCTGGGGGCAACAGTGCTGGTCGTGGACGCGGTGCATTGTCATCAGCACATGGCCATGGGACACGCTTGTCCTTCTTTTCGGCAGCTGGACATGTTGAGCCACATCATGCCGAAGACTTGGTAGAGTGGATGACCAAGCCCTCCTCCTCCTCCTCATCCTCTCTCACCCAGGCTCAGGGTACTGGCAAAGCAGCTGCCAAAGCGTCCTCTTCTCTGGTATCATTATCTTCATTAGTCAATCCTTCCCTAGACCCACCATGTCCTCCTCCTGAGGAGTCCCCCGAACTGTTTGAGCACAGTGTTGGGTACATGCTCCAGGAGGATGCCAAGCGTTTCGAAGGATCTGATGATGATACACAGATAGAGGAAGGCAGTAGCGTGAGAGCAGAGAGAGGGGATGCTCAAGAAGGACACCAATCTGGCAGTCATGCTCCAGCAGCTGCAGCATACTGCCAGATTGGCTCCAGTGATGAGGAGGGAGGGGATGATGAGGTCACTGACTCCACGTGGGTGCCTAATAGGAGAGAGGAGGAGGAGGAGGATGATGAGGAGGCACATCTCCAACGAGGCAGGATGCCCTTGGGTGGCCAGCGTATGGGCAGCACACCGACGGAATCACAACGCAGAGCTCCGCCTGTGCAGGGCGCTGCCTCTGCCCGTCATTCAAAAAGTTCTTTGGTGTGGGCCTTTTTTGAGGCGAGTGCATCAGATCGCACAGCTGCTGTTTGCAACATATGTCTCAAGCGTATATCGCGTGGCCAAAACATCAGCCGCTTGGGCACCACATGCTTGATCAGACATATGTTGACCTGCCATGCAGCTCGTTGGCAAGCCAACCTTAAAGACCCACACCAAAGATCAAAGCGGACCTCTCCTTGCACCGCATCAGCTGGGATCTCCAACCCCACTATACCTTCAGTCCTCTCTGAAACCTGCACTGAGAGGAATGAAGGTGTAGAATTAGGTGTGTCACAGCCAAGTACTTGCGGCCACTCTGCTAGCAGTACACCGACGTCCGATTCTAGCAGGCAAATTTCCCTGCCCCAGCTGCTGGACCGTCGAAAGAAGTTCACTCCCAGCCATCCACATGCCCAGCGGTTGAATGCTAGCTTGGCTAAATTGCTAGCGCTTCAACTGCTGCCTTTTCAGTTGGTAGACTCGGCCCCCTTCCGTGAGTTTGTGCAATGTGCGGTTCCTCAGTGGCAGGTTCCCAAACGCCACTTTTTCTCACGGAAGGCGATTCCGGCTCTCTACAGGCATGTGGAAGGCAATGTCTTGGCCTCGCTGGACAGGGCGGCCAGCGGTAAGGTGCATATTACCGCTGACTCATGGTCCAGCAGGCATGGACAGGGACGTTACCTTTCTTTCACGGCCCATTGGGTCACTCTTTTGGCAGCTGGGAAGGATGCAGGACAAGGTGCAGTAGTGTTGGAGGTTGTTCCGCCGCCACGCCTCCAAAATGCTACTACTGGTTGTGACACACCTCTCTCCTCCACCCCCTCCTCTTCTTCTTCCTCCATGGCCTCTTCCTGTGGTTTGTCCTCGGAACCAGCGGTGCTCCGTAGGCGTTCAAGGGGCTACGCAAGTACGCAGGCAAAAAGATGCCATGCCGTGCTTGCGCTGGTGTGTTTGGGGGACAGGAGCCACACTGGGGCAGAGGTCCTGTCTGCTCTGCAGGGGCAGGCCGAGAGGTGGTTGACGCCACGCCAGCTTAAGCCAGGAATGGTGGTTTGCGACAATGGCACCAACCTCCTCTCCGCCCTCCGACAGGGACAACTGACCCATGTGCCCTGTATGGCTCACGTCCTTAACCTGGTGGTGCAGCGGTTCTTGGGCAGGTACCCGGGCTTACAGGATGTCCTGAGGCAGGCCAGGAAAGTCTGTGTGCATTTCCGCAGATCTTATAATGCCAGTGCTTGCCTGGCTGAGCTGCAAAAGGAGTTGAACCTGCCCAAGAACCGCCTTATATGTGACATGCCCACCAGGTGGAACTCAACGTTGGCCATGCTGCAGCGGCTGCACACGCAGCAGAGGGCCATCAATGAGTACCTGTGCGACTACGGCACCAGGACAGGGTCAGGGGAGCTCGTTTTTTTTTCACCACGCCAGTGGGGCATGATCAGGGATGCATGCACTGTCCTGGCACCATTTGAGGAGGCCACGAGGATGGTGAGCAGTGACAGTGCATGCATCAGTGACACTGTACCTCTTGTCCACCTGTTGGAGCACACGCTGCATGGAATAATGGACAGGGCACTTGAGGCAGAACAGAGGCAGGAAGAGGAGGACTTCCTTGCCTCTCAAGGCCCCCTTTACCCAGACAGTGTTCCTTCTGTCCCACCCATCGCACAGGAAGAGGAGGAGGAGGAGGAGGAGGAGGATTGTGTCAGCATGGAGGTGGAGGCTGGCACTCAGCATCATCAGCAGCAGTCTTTTAGGGATGATTTACAGTCCCAAGAAACCAGTGGACTTGTACGTGGCTGGGAGGAGGTGGCTGCGGATCATGTCGTCCTTAGTGACCCAGAGGACTCCGGACTGAATGCCTCAGCTAACCTACGCTGCATGGCCTCCCTGATCCTGCAAAGTCTGCGGAAGGATCCTCGTATTCTTCGGATCAAGGAGAGTGACCATTACTGGCTGGCCACTCTCCTTGATCCACGGTACAAGGGTAAGGTTGCGGACCTTATGTTACCGTCGCAGAGGGAGCAGAGGATGAGACAACTCCGGGAGGCCTTGCAGAAAGGTCTGTGCAACGCGTTCCCAGAGACTGGGAGGTTACAAACTCCTGGTCCTGGACAACGAGTTGCTGAGGCTTCGGGCAGTCAAAGAAGGAGCGGTGGGGAAGGTGGCCGTCTGACCGATGCGTTCAGACAATTCTTTAGTCCGCAGCCCCAAAGTATGATCGGTTCCAGCAACCATCGCCAGCGTCTGATATACATGGTGCAGGAATACCTAGGGGCAAGGTCAGACTTGGACACCTTCCCCACCGAAAATCCTCTGGCTTACTGGGTCTTGAGGATGGATCACTGGCCAGAGCTTGCACAGTATGCAATTGAGCTACTGGCCTGTTCTGCATCCAGCGTTCTTTCAGAACGCACATTCAGTGCTGCTGGAGGATTTGTCACGGATCACAGGGTGCGCCTGTCCACCGACTCGGTTGATCGACTGACTTTCATCAAGATGAACCAGTCTTGGATCACCACCAGGTACCACACACCTGATGCTGATATAACAGACTAATTGATTTTAAAATGTCACATCCCTTCAAGACTGATGCTGATGCTGAGTGCCTGTGCTGTTATGTTGACTGGCTATCCTCCTCCTCCTCCTCAATGATACGATTAATGATGATAGCTTGGAAGATCATTTTGGTTTATGGGTGACGCCACCAGTGGCTAAGGCCCAATTTTTCAGCCCCTGTTTAACAGGGGCGTGTAATTACAATTTTTGATGCAATACTTTGCAACAGGCCTCATTGCTGTGCTCCAAGTACAGTATCTGTGAGGGGTTGCAGTGTTGTGCCACCAGTGCCTAAGGCCCAATTTTTCAGCCCCTGTTCAACAGGGGCATGCAATTATAATTATTGATCTAATAATTCACAGCAGGGCCCATTGCTGCGCCCACCAAGAGTAACTGTCAGGCCTTACAGTGTTGTGGCACCAGCACCACCATCACCACCACCACCACCACCAAAGGCCCAATTTTTCAGCCCCTGTTCAACAGGGGCATGCAATTATAATTATTGATCTAATAATTCACAGCAGGGCCCATTGCTGCACCTACCAAGAGTAACTGTCAGGCCTTACAGTGTTGTGTCAACACCACCACCACCACCACCACCAAAGGCCCAATTTTTCAGCCCCTGTTCAACAGGGGCATGCAATTATAATTATTGATCTAATAATTCACAGCAGGGCCCATTGCTGCGCCCACCAAGAGTAACTGTCAGGCCTTACAGTGTTGTGGCACCAGCACCACCATCAAAGGCCCAATTTTTACTACCACTGATCAACAATTATATGTTATTACAATTCCTGATATAATAGTTGACAGCAGGGCGTTCCAGCACCCACCAAGAGTAACTGTGAGTGCTTACAGTGTTGTGCCAACACCAACACCTAAGGGGCCAATTTCTGCAGAGTATATACGGCAGGTCCCTACTTTCAAACATCCAACTTACAAACGACTACTACTTGCAAACGGAAGAAGACAACAGGAAGTGAGAGGAAATCTACCCCTTGGAAGGAAAATTCTCTCCTGTAAGAATTAATATGGGAGAAAGGTGTCTCCTCTCTACTGATGCTTTATCACCAATCCTTGTTTCAATAAAAACACCACATTTCAAAAACATTTCAAAAACAGTTGTCATTGGGACGCAAAGTGAGGTGAAATGTTCTGAACAGGGGCACTGACAGCAAAAAAAATGTTACAGGGGTGATAACCCTTCCCTATGTTTTCCAAAAAGCTTAAAAAAAGGAATTTGGCATGGAGCTAGACTTAAACAACGTAGCTGTTCAAAATTACAAACAGATTCTACATAAGAACAAACCTACAGTCCCTGTCTTGTATGCACCGCCTGTATACGGCTGTTCAGAGTATATAGGGCCTTTTTTATTTTGTGTGCGGGGTTCCCCTTAATATCCATACAAGACCCAAAGGGGCTGGTAATGGGCTGGGGTAGGGGGGGGGGGGGGGGGGTTGATGGGGTAGCTATGCCATTTTTCTTAAAGATTTTCATCCATATTACCGGGACCAGACATTACATTAAAGCCGCAAGCAGTTTTAAATGGCTTTTTTTTCCTTTAGAAATTTTATTTTGTGCAGGGACAGTTCTAAACACGGGAAACACGTGGCACTTCACAGGCATACTTTAGACACCCCCCAGGTACAATATTTAAAGGAATATTTGACTTTTTTTTTCACTTTATGCATCATTAAAATGACTGCTCCCGGAAAACGTCCGTTTTTAAAACTTCTTTTTGCATTGATACATGTCCCCTGGTGCAGAACCCGGGTTCCCAAACTCTGTTTAGGACAATAACATGGATAATAGTCGTTATAATTAGCACTTTAGAATCCGAACGTTCGCATCCATTGTATTTAATAGGGTTCTAATGTTCGTGCGAACTTTCGGTCCGTTCGCGGGTTCTGGTGCGAACCGAACCCGGGGGTGTTCGGCTCATCACTAGACTGGACCAACTATCGCTAGTTAGGTCAAATACGCATGTGAGGCGACCCCTGTAGATATCCTCTGGACTGGTATTTGCTGTAGTATATGTTCCTCATGTGGATAAATATGACAGGAAAAACTTCATTGCGCAGTACCGTTATTAAAAGCTTTATTCCATTAATAAAACTCACTCGACTCACAAGTAAGAGTGCCTAATTCCCTGGCACCCGGTGTGAATAGCACGTAAAGACCGTCCGTAAAATCTGCCGGAACAGTGAAGTAAACTGCTAGCGCGGTGATGGCTCGATTTCCGGGTTGAGCGATGACGCGACTACACCTTGACGCGTTTCGGCCTATCAGATTGGCCGTCATCCTTTCTTACATGTGAGTCGAATACTTTGGTTTTTGAAATAAAGTTTTTAATAACGGTACTGCGCAATGAAGTTTTTCCTGTCATATTTTTCTACACGAGGAACATATACTACAGCAAATACCAGTCCAGAGGATATTTAGGGTTCTACTCTTTTATATAAAAAAAATTAAGCATAACCATGTTTCTCTCATTGTTTCTTGCTTATCCCTAGAATTAAAAGGATCGATGGGTGATGATCTGGCACCACATCCCAACCTTATAAGAAAAATGGATGCATATAGAGAAATGTGATATTTAAAATGCCAAATAGAACAAAAAAACACATTTATTTAAAGCTAAAAATGAACTTTATTAACCGCTTCCGTACTGCCCCACATACATTTACTGCAGAAGGGCGGCCCTGGGTCTTGGGCGCACGCGCGTCGCCGGCAACCCCCTACCGCTGTGATTGGACACAGCGGGAGCCAATCAGCGGGTCCGGCGGTCCTGATGTCTGTCGGGACCAGCCGATCGTTCCTGAGGCAGACAGAACGGCGCTCAGCCTATGTAAACAAGGCTGATTGCCGTTCTGTCAGCGGGGAAGATGGAGATCTTGTGTTCTGCTAAGCAGGAACATGGATCTCTGTCTTTCCCCAGTCAAAGCACCCCCCCCCACAGTTAGCAAGCACTCCCGGGGAACACATTTAACCCTTTTATCGCCCCTGAAGTTAACCCCTTTCCTGCCAGTGTCATTAGTACAGCGACAGTGCATTTTTTTTTAGCACTGATCACTGTATTTGTGTCACTGGTCCAAAAAAATATCCCTTAGGGTCAGATTTGTCCACCGAAATGTCGCACCGAAAATTTTGGAAAAAAAAAAGTTTTTCTTAGTTTCTGTCAGTAAATTTTGTAAATATTTTTTTCTCCTTCACTGATGTGCGCTGATAAGGCGGCACTGATAAGCTGCACTGATGGGCACTGATTAGGTGTCACTGATGAGGAGGCACTAATATTCCGCACTTATGGGCACTGATAGGTGGCAGTGATTTGTGGCACTGAGGAGCACTGATAGGCGGCACTGAGAGGTGGCACTGGTGGGCACCAAAAGGTGGCAATGGCAGGCACTGATAGGTGGCAATTTTGGGCACTGATTGGCAGCACTGATGGACAACACTGATGGGCATTGATGGGTGGCCCTGATGGGCATTGATGGGCATCAATGATGGGCATTGATGGGCAGCACTGATAGGTGGCACTGATAGCCAGCACTGACTGGCATCACTAATGGGCACTGATTGGTGGCACTTGTGGACACTGATTGCTGGCACTGGTGGTGCTTTATTGTAATCAGTGCCCTGATTACATGTCTCAATGTCCCCTGCGAGGAGAGGCCGCTGATCGCCTCTCCTCACCACACAGTGGGCGGGCAGCAAGCAGTTAAACAGCGCATTGCTTCTTCTGTCTAATCTGCCCCTTTCTAAGCTGTAAAAAAACCTGGTTGATCCTGCCTGCTCCTGTGTCCTTCTTGTGTTTGCTGACCATGGTAATCATTGCTGCTGATCCCTGATTACCATGGTCAGTTTATGTGCCTGCTTAATCACATCCCATTGCTCTCCTCTCTCCCCATCTCCCCGCCTGCCAGCTCCTGGGTGAGCCACCCCTCCCCTCTCCTCATGCCGCTATTAGTAGCTGGCAGTAAAGTTAAATAACTAATACTGCCAGCCCCTCACTTTTATCAAGGCATACCACAATGTATACCTGTTTGTGTAAAATTATGCCTGTAATTGCCTTATCTCAGAGCTTTTCTGGCCGACCACATGACCTCCGGACGCTCATCTCCTCTGATCTAAGGGCTACAGTGGGAGGGGCTGAGCGGATAGCACAGCAGTCATGTGACCTCTCTGGCTGACGTCAGAGAAGGATCTCAGCCCCTCCCACTGTAGCCCTTAGATCAGAGGAGGAGAGCGGCCAGGGGCCCATGCTGCCCACTGCCTTGCTGTGCAGGAGTTTCCAGGAAGCTAATATAGAGACAATTTTATAGCCTTCATGGTACTAACCATATTTCAAGCGAAACTAAACCCATTGATTTAACTGATTCCCCAAAACATTACATTCAAAGCATGCTGTGAATGATTACTGTCACAGTAGCTTTTGCTCCCAAACCAGACTGCCAAGCCATCAAATAATTGGGGTCATAACTGATCACATTTTCAGCAACATGGCAACTGCACATCAAACATAGACTAAGATGGCAGCTTCCTTGGCTGCAAAGAATAGGAGAGTTGAATTTTCTTGCCGACCGTATACTGTATATATACAGCGGCAAAGCGGCTCCTCTACGCAGGATAATGTACCTGTACGTGATCCTGCACGTCTGTGTCTGGGGTGGGTCTGATTGGACACAGCAGGAGCCAATCAGCGGGGCATTCCTGAGAGAAACAGAACGATGGTTTTTCTATGTTAACAAGACAGATTGCCGTTCTGTGAGAAGGGAAGGTAGTGTTCCTGTGTTTTTGCTTAGCAGGAACACAGATCTCTGCCTTCCCACAAGCAAGCACTCCCTAGGAACACATTTAACTCTTTGACCCCTTCCCTGCCAGTGTCATTAGTACAATATCAGTGCATATTTTTAGCACTGATCACTGTATTAGTGTCACTGGTCCCCAAAAAGTGTAATTTAGTGCTCGATTTGTCTGCAGTAAGTTGCAGTAAGTTGCTGATCGCCGCCATTACTAGTAAAGAAAATACAAATTTCATGAATCTATCCCATAGTTTGTAGATGCTATAACTTTTGCACAAACCAATCAATATATGCTTATTGGGATTTGATTTTTTACCAAAATAATGTAGCAGAATACATATTGGCCTAAATTTATGATGATTTTTTTTGGATATGTTTTACAGCAGAAAGTAAGAAATATATATATTTTTTTCCAAATTGTCCTTCCTTTTTTGTTTTTTAGCGCAAAAAAAAAACCCCACAAAGGTGATCAAATACCACCAAAAGAAAGCCATTTGTGGGAAAAAAGGACATCAATTTTATTTGGGTACAATGTCGCATGCGCAATTGTCAGTTAAAATAATGCAAAAAATGGCCTGGTTATACAGGGGGTAAACCTTTACGAGGGCAAGTGGTTAATTCATAATGAATAACTGGATTAAAGTATTTCTTATATCTGCCTGAACCTTAGATTTAATAAAAACTGTTTGTTTGTCTTCTTTAAAGATTTTTCCGCTCCACCTTTAGTTGTTGAAAATGTCTTATTTTTTCTTTTTTTTTCTGCTTCTTTTAGTCTATAAAAATAAACGTTTCTTTTCATGGATTTTATATTCTTCTGTAGAATATATTTTTCTTTATTCACCTTACTTCTTTTCTCTTTTTGTAGCATCTCATGCTTAAAGAATTCAGGAAGTGAATAGTAAAATGACCGTTGCTTCCTCAGCTCAGGAACAGCATGTCCAATTTCACAATCTGTTACAATGTTGTTGTTTAAAAAAAAGCCGTTTTCGGCACACAGAACTGTGTCTGCTACAAGATGTTCTTTCATATGGAGGAAACTTACTGTAGGTTATATGAGGCACGTTTGTTTGCCATACGACGGCGGCTTCGGCATATTGTCTCAATAAAGTCACAAATGAAATCTTGTTTTTCTAATACAAACAATATTAATATTTATCAGAGACCAGACAGGAGTATTATTTTTTTTATCTCCCCTTTGAAGACACTGTTGGAGAATTTTGTCCTGATCCAGGTGGAACGTCTGCTGAACTGCGTTTCATGTTATTATTTATTTAAAATTTCAACCATGGGTTTCATTTTGTTTTGAAGTCTCTAAATTGGTCTACAGATTTAAACATCACTCCTTGTACTGAAAAATATCTAATAATAGGTTTTATTTTTGAGTATCCGCTACAGGGAAATATATGAGGCATCTTTAAAGTTAACATGTCATGGCTTTAAAAAAGTACTGTACCAAATTTTTTTATGACAAAACAAATGACTTACCATTAGACACACATCTTAATACGGCATCTATTACAGTTATACCCAAACCAGACAAAAATCCTGACGACATCAGTAATTATCGCCCTATTTCCCTAATAAACAACAATATTAAAATTATGACAAAGACCATGGCCAATCGATTAGCATCTTTTATTAAAAATTATATACACAAATACCAGGTGGGCTTCATCCCAGGAAGACAGGGCCCAGACCAAATCAGACGAGCAATAGATATTGTATCTATTCTGCAATCCAACTGGGAGGGAGGTGAAAAACAACAAGGCTTACTACTGTCACTGGATCTGCAAAAAGCCTTTGACTCAGTGTCATGGCCATACCTGTTTTCCCTAATAGATCGATGGGGCTTTTGAGTTCGCTTTAAGGGCCTCTTACATTCCCTTTATTCTCACCCTCAGGCTCTCATCCATTTACGGGGTCATTATTTCAACCCAATCAATATAGTACGAGGCACTAGACAGGGATGCCCGCTTTCCCCTCTCATATTTGCAATTTCCATTGAAACATTAGCCATAGCCATCAGACAAAATCCCAATATTAAAGGAGTATCCTGTGGTAATCAAAATCACAAATGTGGCCTATTTGCAGATGACATCTTATTGTTCGTAACGTCTCCGCTGATATCCCTTCCTAACGTCTGCCAGGTTATGAAGGCCTTCTCTGAGGTCTCAGGCCTTAGGGTAAATTACTCAAAATCACAAGCTCTAAATGTTTCGCTTCCCTTGTCTAGTGTCTTGTTGCTTAAACAATCCTTTGGATTTGAATGGACAGACACCTCAATCAAATTTCTGGGCATTACCTTAACAGCCCACATTGAGACCCTTTTTTTACATAATTATCCACCTTTATTCAAAAAATTAGAGAATGATCTAGCATCTTGGTCCAAAAACGAATTATCTTGGTTAGGTAGAATTAATTCTATAAAAATGACTCTGCTCCCTAGAATCCTTTATTTCTTTAGATCTCTTCCTATTCCCATTACTAAGAATCACTTGAAAAAACTCCAAAGTAAAATGATCAAATTTATCTGGGGTGCTTCAGGTTACCGCATCCCCCAAAACACATTACTTCATCACAGAAAACATGGGGGTTTAGGTCTACCTGACCTACATAAATACTACTTAGCAGCTAGACTAGCCCAGACTTCTTTGATTTATTCTGCAACAGAAAAACCGGACTGGATCAATATTGAAAAAGAGGCTACGCCAACACTATCCTTAGAATACCTTTTATGGCGCCCCCAAAAAAAAGACCCCCTATAATGTCCCCGACTCAATCGTTTGCACTATGGGATTCCCTAAGAAACCTCCCAAACCTTATACCCTCTGAAAGACCTCTTTCTCATTTATTCAATAACCCTGACTTCCCCCCTGGCCTAAATGTAGAGGCATTTAAATGGTGGATAGATAAAGGATTGTATAGTATAGGACAATTTTTTAATCCTGGAGGGCCTATATCCCTTAGTTACTGCATCAAACATCTGAAACTTCCAGATTCTGAAAAACCGTGGGTTTAATCAAATTTTCACATTTTTAAACCAAATCTGGAAGGAGAAACTCTTTCCTCCCCAATTTACGAAGTACGAGTTATGGTGCAGCCAGGCCGGTTCACAAAGGGGAGGCATATCTATGGTATATTCATGCCTCACTCACCCTACGTCAAAATCTTCCTATATGGAGGCTTGGGAAAAAGATGCCCAGTTTTGTTGGAATTTGGATACCTGGCACTTAGCCTTCTCTAAATCTTTCAAAGGGATTCTTATGCCACATACACACGATCGATTTTCTCGACGGTGAAAACACCGTCGAGAAAATCGACGGGAATAACGAGGGAACGGCTTGGTTCCCTAAACACGTCCGTTTTTCCCGCCATTTTTTTTTGGTCGAGAAAAACGACCATGTGTGGGCTCCGTGGCAGTGTTTCCCTATGGGAAAACTGCCGCGGAAAAAAACGACAGGAATCACGACGAGAAAAATTAGAGCATGTTCTAATTTTTCTCGTCGTGATTAATGCCGTTTTTCCCGTCGGGAAAAATGTCAAAAAGCCCACACACGGTCGTTTTTCTTGTTAAAAAAAAAATGTAATTTTTCCCGACGGGAAAAATGATTGTGTGTACGTGGCATTAATGTCTCTTTAATGGAGGCAAATCTTAAAGTTATAACCAGATGGTATCTAACTCCTTCCAGACTGGCATCTATATATCCAGCATCAGATCCAACGTGTTTCAGAGGTTGCCAACTTTACGGCTCTATGCCTCATATTTGGTGGGAGTGCCCCAGATTTCGCCCCTTCTGGAGAAAAATTTTTTTATTAATTTTTAAGGTAACAGGTTTTCAGGTCCCTAGGTCCCTACCAGTAGCCATTTTGAACGCTCATATTCCTCACATACCAAAGGTTACACAAAAATTGATACACTTTATCTTTACAAGCGCCAAAATCACAATTGCCAAATCATGGAAAAAAACAAAACCTTTCCTGTCAGATGCCAAAACCAAAATATCTTGGATACTAAAGCCTCGTACACCCGACCGAGTTTCTCGGCAAGAACCAGCAAGAAACTTGCTGGCAGAGATTTCTTGCCGAGAAATTTGTTCATGTGTATGGTTTCTCGTCAAGAAAACCGACTAGAATCTCGACGAGAAAATAGAGAACCTGCTCTCTATTTTCTCGCCGAGATTCTCGTCAGCATGTTTCTCGACGAGAAAATTGTGTGTGTGTACACTTACCTGTCCTCCGGGAAGCCCGTGCATGCTCGAAATGACTTTGACGCATGCGCGGTAGCTTCCTAGGCATAGGATAGGGTGTACAAAGATGGCGGCGACGGCATCGAATGTGACGAGCGCATGCTCGTCGTATTCAATTACGTCACCGCGTTCGCTCCCTTCAAAGAACCGCGGGTTCTTTGAAATGAGCGTGTGTACACTCGGCCGGGACAAGTTTCTTGTCCAAGGATCTCGTCGAAAAAAACGTCGTGTTTTTTACGACGAGATTCTCGGCCGTGTGTGGCTAGCATCTTATCTAATACCATTCGAAAAAATATGGGAACCTTGGGCCAAATATATGGGGATTTCGATTATTGAAGATGCTGTTTTACCTTCTATTCAACATTAAGTTGGACACATACCCATCCCTTTCCCTCCGTCCTCTTTTTTACCCGCTGTCTTTATTTTCCTCTTCTTTTCTTCCTTCTAAAAAGGATTTATGGAAACTCTTTTTCTGGGAATTCTAGTTTCCCATTACAAGTTATGTATCTTTTATTTAGATTTAATGGGATACTATCAAATGTTTTGTTCGGCCTTGTTTAGTCCATCCCGATCTGTTGGCCCTGATAATCTTCTTGGGGCCTAAGAGTCAGAAGGAGGTCTCTATGCCTGGAGCAGTTAGTTCCCGATAAGGGGCTCCAGGTTACCAAGGAGAGAGGGTTTCCCTTCTCCCTTCCATTCTATTATAAGGATGAAGAGATCTCCCCCTGACAAACTTTTGATTGCTTACATGAATCTATCCTTTTTTTCTAGGATGTTTTTATTATTTTATCCATTTATTGACTAATGATTTTGTTTATTCCTAAACATAATTTTTTTTCTTTATTTTTCTTTATTTTTATATAACCTGATGTAATGTTCTGTGTTATTTATCTTCTTCTGAAAATAAAATATTTTGAAAGTAAAAAAGTACTGTATCCAAGGGAACAGTGATGTTGAGATGATGGAACCTTGTAATATCTTACACTACCTGCTTTACAGTACACTAAGGATTACAAAAATCACTCTCTCATATACAAAAAAAATGTTTTAAAAAATGAAGTAGGGTGCTTCAAGGAGGGTCTTCACTCGTTGGATCAATACTTGTGGAGGTCCTGGATCCTATGCCCAAGCTGTACATGATAGAAAAGATGTTGGCAATTGATGAAAGCCTTGATGAAAAAGTATTAACAAAGGCACCAGACTCCAATATAGATTAACCAAATTTTGAAACATAGGCAACTCTCTACCAATGGATCAAGTTGGCAGTAATCCCCACCCCGGTAACAAAGCCTCTCCTCCTGACATTCAGAAAAGACATGCCAGAACCTCTATCAGTGGCTAGGGACAGCTGGAGAAAAGACAGGGCTTTGCACCAAGATGAGTTGGAGTTTAATGAAGGGGCATCATAGATGACCTACTCACCTCCACCATAGGAAGAAGAGGGAAGGAAATAAAGGATGTTACACCAGGGTCGCTGCAAGGATTTTTGTCTACCTGGGCAAAGATGCATTCTTCTGCCCCCCCACACACTGTCCTTCCACCACCCCCTCCACAACGGCAGTGTGTAATGAATGGGTCCACTTGAGTCCTGAAGCCATTTTTTTTTTTATGTTTTAAAAATAATTTTAGGCCTGAACCACTTAAAGTCATTGTAAGGCTTCGTGTTTTTTTTTTTTAAATAACAAACATGTCATACTTACCTCCACTGTGCAGCTCGTTTTGCACAGAGTGGTCCTGATCCTCGACTTCTGGGGTCCCTTGGTGGCTCTCACTGCTCCTCCTCTTATCAGATGACCCCCTAGGTGAAGAGCTCTCCTGGGGGGGTTACCTTGCGGACGTGCTCCCTAAGTCCAGCATTTGCGTCCATAGATACGAATGCTGGACTCAGCCCACGTAATTGGATTTGATTGACAGCAGTGGGAGCCAATGGCTGCGCTGCTATCAATCTATCCAATCAAGAGCCAGGACCCCGTGCAGAGAGGAAAAGTGCGTCTCCATCGAGTGAATGAAGGGGCTCAGGTAAGTAAAACCGGGGGGGGGGGGGGCTAAGGGGCCGGTCACTGCCAGAAGTTTGTTCACCTTAATGCATAGTATGCATTAAAGTGGATGTAAACCCTCCATACACCCAGTGAAGTGAACATACTCAGATGATACACGGGGATGAACAAAATCTCCCTACATAGGTTTTACATGTATATCTGCTGGCTTCACATTTATATACTGTTTAGAATGTTCAGATCGTGTTAGGAAATTTTCTCTTCCTGTTTAACACAGAGTGTGATGTCTGGACATACAGCCAAGATAGCTAACATTGCTGATTGGAGGAAAGGCACACACCCCCTCTCATCATAGGCAGAGACTCTCAGAGGTGTTTTGTAACAGGGCCAGCTCCCTGCTATTCTATTTTAGCAACCACCCCTGTCAGAAATTTCAGGTTGCTTTTATCTGATGTGTCCGAGAATTTGTCAGGAGTTATCAGGCTGATAACAGAGGAACAGGTCAGGAGAAAGCTACAGTACAAGACTTGTGCCCAGCTCAAATTCCATGAATTGGGTTTACATCCACTTTAAGGTGAAAAAACATGAGGGTTTACAACCCCTTTAAGGACTGAGCCCATTTTTGACACTTATTGTTTCTGTTAAGTTAAAATCTGTATTTTTTTGCTAGAAAATTACTTAGAACTTACAAACATTATATATATTTTTTTAGCAAAGACTCTGGAGAATAAAATGGCGGTTGTTGTAATATTTTATGTCGCACGGTATTTGTGCAGAGGTCTTTTAAATGCAATTTCTTTGGGAATAAATACACTTTTTTAAATTAACAAATAAGAAAAGTAAGCCCAAATTTTTTGTATATTGTGAAAGAGGATGTTATGCCGAGTAAATAGATAGCAAACATGTTACGGTTGAAAATTGCGCACACTCGTGGAACGGCGAGAAATGACGGTACTTAAAAGTCTCCATAAGCGACGCTTTAACATTTTTTAACGGTTACCAGGTTAGAGTTACAGAGGAGGTCTTGAGCTAGAATTATTTCTCACACTCTGATTGTGGTGATATCTCACATGTGTAATTTAAACACGCGACTAACATATATGTTTTCTTTGCTGCTTGAGAGCGCGGGGACAGGGGCGCTTTAAAATTATTATTTTTTTTCCTATTTATTTAATTTTATTTTTAACGCTGTTCCTTTAAAAAACAAAAAATCTGATCACTTTAATTGATGTACTCTTTATGGAGGGATCGGGGGTCTAAACGACCCCAAATCCCTCTTTCACACTTCAAAGTATTAAGATCGCCAACATCGGCGATTCTGAACATCGTACTTTTTTTAAAAATCAGGACCATTGGCAACCGAGTAAACCACAAGTGACGTTGCTTCTGGAATTTTACTACGGAGACCCGATCAAAGCCGAATCCAGCTTCGTTCGGGTCAAAGCCTAGCCGGCGGACAAGCTGGATCATGGCTCGGGTCACCCGGTGGGACGGGAGGCCTGGGAAGAGTGGCGGACGGCGGGGGTATGTCCCTTCCTGCCGCCTGGGATAACGACTGAGTGGATGCCGAGTGATAGGTGGTTTCACAGCCGCTTGTATCACTTCTACATGAAAGCCGACAGCCGGCTTTACTAAAGTACACACACTCCCTGCAGCACTGTAAAAATCTGAATCCCCAGCAAATGGCTAGGGATCCTAATTTTACCGCTTCCTTGTCCTGGCTCCCTAAGGAGGCTGCTTTAGCTGCCTTATGGTAGAGCAGGCCCTGTGTTACACCAATGGACTGAAGACAGTTCCACAAAAGGTACTTATTACAAAACATATTTTAAAAATGCAGAAGGGTGCTCCAAGTGGAGGATGTCCATTTAAATGAATGATTGTGTCCTTGTGTAGTTCTGGGATCCTATGCCCAACCTGGATAGAAAATATGTTGGTAGAAGGATGATGACAAGGTCTTGGTAGAGTGCTGGACTCCAGTATAGATGTCTGACTTTACATTGGAGTTCTGTTCAAGTCAGCACTAATCCTCACCCTGATGATAAGCATTGCCACCTGACATTCAACAACGCAATGCCAGAATTTCTACCAGCCACTAATTTTTCTGACATTGGATGGCTGAAGGACAGGCAGGGCTTGGCAACAAGATAAATTGGGGCCTAATGAAGAAAGGCCAGTGCCAAGCCTCAAAATAAACATATTGTGAAAAACTTTTTCTTATTTATGTTTCCTTCTTCTGGCCACCACTGGACATTTGCTGCAAAATGTATCAAGAAAACTGTAGGGATAGTGTAGTATATGCTGAGAGGGGTCAGAAAACTTTTTATGTTTCATGAAACATGATGTAAGCAGTGTAGGTATCTGAATTTGATATGGTATCAGCCTGACTTAACTGTGACTTTTTTCGAGGCGGGTGATGCTTGCAGGAATTACTAAAAAGTCCCACAAACATTCATCCCAGGTATGGTTCTTCAGCAAGAGATGCAACACTTGCAATTGAATGTTTGTAAACTGTTTAAAATGTATGAAAAGTCACTATGATGCCTCATTATTGTAATTGCATGCAAAATAAGTCAAATAATGTGCTTTAAAGGAACTGAAATGTACAGCCAAAAAAAAAGGCAAGTAAAGTGTAGAGATCAGGAAATACTATTGTGACAGGGGTCACTTTGGGCACAGAATGAGCAAGAATATAATGGACATTAAGAATATGTCTTGGATTGCTTTAAAATGGGACAGTGATATTTTTCCACAATATTCCCCAGGATAGCTGTAAAGAACTATTTACTGTTTGATTATGAACTCAACAGGTTAACTGAAATGTGACTCCGTCATGATGTTGGGACACATACTGTTAGATGCTAATGTCACCACATCCAGCCCCCACCTGTGTCTGCTAAGATGTCAGATGTGTATTGGGAGACAGTGAAGCTAGCCTAAAAGTCATGTGTCTGAGTCATCACTGTAGTTAATTAGCTCATGTAAATTAGGTCTGGTCAAAGGTGTATTGTCTGAGGAAAATGTAAGAACCTCCTCTCTGTGTGTATAAAACTGGGAGTTTGTCATTAAAGATTGTCCGTCCAGTTGGAAACTTCATACAGAGTGTTTGTCTCGTATGTTTGGAAGGATTAATCCTATGGGAAGCGGTCGCCTGACTGTGGAGGATCGGCAGTGGATGTGTGTCCAGAGAGGGAATATCCTAAACGGCGTTAACCCCTTTTCTACTTGGGGTGACGTTACAACTATGATGTGTAACATGCAAGCCTGATTGGCCTAGGACAGTGATGGTGAACCTTGGCACCCCAGATGTTTTGGAACTACATTTTCCATGATGCACATGCACTCTGCAATGTAGTTGAGCATCATGGGAGTAGTTCCAAAACATCTGGGGTGCCAAGGTTCCCCATCACTGGCATAGGAGCAGGTGTTTGTTAGGAGAGTGTGGTCGACCGCCTGACAGTGTGAGAATAACCCCCCTCAGTGTGCCATGTGCCATGGGGCTTGGGCCACCATGTCTCATGAGCCTCATGAATTTGACTAGATCTACAGAGCCACAATCTTCAAACATGATAAATCACAGGGTCCTGTGTGAACGTGTGCTCCAGGCATGTGCGGAGTTATTTGTAAATCCAATTTTGGAGTAAGGAGGGTCCACGACCCACCAGTGTGCACATGTGTGGCAGACAGGAGTCCACGTTAAGTAGGATCTAGAAGGAGGAGGTAGCTTGGGGTGGCCTCCATACAAGATATCCTCTAGAAAAACATTGGTTCTCAAAATTTAGACTTGGCCATAATCTCTTCTAGATCTCTCATTAGAGTTTCTTTTCCCCAAAGTCTCTAGTTGTTACCTTCAAGTCCCAGACAATGCTGCAGAGATCCGGCTCCCTGGTGAGTGGGGTTCCAGTGGTATCTCAGTCTTCACTTCCAGGAAAGGACAGTACAGAAAGGTTCTTATCTATTAACTTTGCACTCAATCCTACCTGATTATATAATAATCTGTCCTCTCTTCTTCCCACAGCTAACATCTTCAGGGGTTCTTCACAGAAGGGGAGATCCCTGCATTCTGCCAGGTCCCTAAGCCCATGGCCTAGGAAAGGCTAGAGCCCTAAAGGGAAAAACCAGAACAGGAAGTGGCATAGATATTTAATAGTTCTCCCAGCATGTCTCATTATATTACCAAGGCCCACTGATTCACCAGGCTATCAGATATCCAAAATGCATAATACAGAATACCTAAGAGCACACCATGCCTGAGAAGGTTCACAATATGAGGCAGGGTAAATTCAATCCGTAATTAGAATTATGCTGCGTGCACACGATCGTAATTTCCGTCGGAAAAACTTTGGATGGTTTTTCAGAAGGTATTCCGCTCAAGCTTGGCTTGCATACACACGGTCACACAAAAGTTCTCGAAACTTTCGACCGTCAAGAACGCAGTGACGTACAACACTACGACGAGCCGAGAAAATGTTCAATGCTTCCGAGCATGCATCAAATTGTTTTCGAGCATGCGTAGGAATTTTGCGCGTCGGAATTGCTACAGACAATAGGAATTTTTTGGTCGGAAAATTTGAGAACCAGCACTCAAATTTTTCTTCTCGGAAATTATGACAGGAAAAGTCCGATGGAGCCTTCACACGGTCAGAATTTCCGACGAAAAGCTCATATCGAACTTTTCTTGTCGGAAATTCCGACCGCGTGTAAGCGGCATAACACTTCTGTTGAGGTACAGTTAAGCTGAATACAACCTACAGAACTCACAAAAATACAAAAAGGTGCTATTGGTAAAATAATACATCCCCTACACTTGTATTATTGCCTAAGGTAAAGAAAATGGGATATTATCGTAGTGGTTACTTGACTGTACTGCTGTTAGTTGGTAGTTACTGTAGGTGTGTGTGTGCGTGGGTTGGGGGAACATCAATACCTCAGTCCTCCTATATGACAAAGAAGGGGCGGAAGTTCAAAGCCTGTGGTTTAGCTACCCCTTTAAACAGAAATAGTTACTTAGCAAAGGTTTATTATTAAAGTATAAAACGAAAAAGAATCCCATTAGATGCATTCTAATAAGTTGTACGAGAGAAAATAGCGAGGGTTCCTCCACAGTTCTGTCAAGATTCGGAAGAAGAATGTCAATTTACATGACACAGGCAGCAATGTAATCATATAGTACCTCTGAAATGCCACGCTAATGGCTTAGAAAACAGCATTTAAAGGTGATTTACTTTAAATCGAAGAAATTGTTATATTTTTAAATGACCGTGTGGTGATTTTCTTTCCCTGCTCTAGCATTGCGCACATCCATTTCCTCATGTTTGTGAAATGAATTCTTTATTAGTAACCTCCTGTCTTCATTGTTTGATCTTCAATTCCTCCTTGGAAAATTGCATAGACCCGCCAAGATCACACATCTCACCGACACTTTCCATTCTGCGTAAGACATGGAAAGGAGGAAGCGGAACAGCAAATGAAAAGTAATTCCTTAAAGCAGATCTACCGGCTGTTTTGTAGCAGGCAATAGGCTGAAGTCACAAAGCTAATACACCAGGAGAAGGATCTTTTTTTTTTTTTTTTAAGTGACAGTTATTTTTTTGCAGTACAGTACAGTCACATGGCTAAAATAAAGATCCTTACCCTTATGTTAAAGCTTTGTAAATTAGAATTCTGCAAATAAGAGGGGGTACAGGTGCGGGGAGAAGAGAAGGCTGCCAACACTGTCATTCTAAAATAAAAATATTGATATACAGTGAAACCTCGGATTGCGAGTAACGCGGTTAACGAGCGTTTCGCAATACGAGCATTTTTTTCAAAAATACTGACTCGGTTTGTGCGTGTTGTCTCGAAAAACGAGCAGGATTCAAGCCACAGAGGTGTGCAGTACCGAATTTGGCCAAAGGTGCGGGGGCACTGTAGCCAAGAAGAGCCGAGCGGAACCAATCGGAAATACTCGGAAAGAACTGGGAAATACTCCGTTCCCGAGCTTATATGAGGTTTTCCGAGTTCAGCCGATTTGTCCCCGAGGCTCTCCATCGCCCCCCTCCCCCACCTCTGGCCACATGCGGTATTGCATGCCATAGAAGTCAACGCGGGAAGAATCATTTTTTTTACAATTTTTTGCTCAGTGGTCCAAAGTCCTCTTTTCTGATGAGAGCAAATTTTGCATTTCATTTGGAAACCAAGGACCCAGAGTATGGAGGAAGAATGGAGAGGCACACACTGCAAGATGCTTGAAGTCCAGTGTGAAGTTTCCACAGTCTGTTGATTTGGGGAGCCATGTCATCTACTGGTGTTGGTCCACTGTGCTTCATTAAGTCCAGGGTCAACACAGCCGTCTACCAGGAGATTTTGGAGCACTTCATGCTTCCTTACGCAGATGAGCTCTATGGTGATGCTGACTTCATTTTCCAGCAGGACTTGGCACCTGCCCACACTGCCAAAAGCACCAAAACCTGGTTCAATGACCGTGGGATTACTGTGCTTGATAGGCCAGCAAACTCGCCTGACCTGACCCCCATAGAGAATCTATGGGGCATTGCCAAGAGAAAGATGAGAGACATGAGACCGAACAATGCAGAAGAGCTGAAGGCCGCTATTGAAGCATTCTGGTCTTCTATAACACCTCAGCAGTGCCACAGGCTGGTAGCTTTCGTGCCACGCCGCATTAAGGCAGTAATTGCTGCAAAAAGGGCCCAAACCAAGTACTGAGTACATATGCATGTTTATACTTTTCAGATATTGTTCTGTGTACAATCCTTGTTTTATTGATTGCTTGTAATATTCTAATTTTCTGAGATTGTGGATTTGGGGTTTTCATGAGCTGTAAGCCATAATCATCACAATATTGACAAATGTTGGCTTGAACTATCTTGCTTTGCATGTAATGAGTCTATCTCATATATTATTACAACTTTTAAGCTTCATTAGTGAAATAAATGAACTTTTGCACAATGTTCTAATTGTTTGAGTATCAACTGTATATATATATATATATATATATATATATTTACAGTGCCTTACAAAAGTATTCACCCCCTTGGCATTTTTCGTGTTTTGTTGCCTCATAACCTGGAATTAACATGGATTGTTTGAGGATTTGCATCATTTAATTTACAGAACATGGCCACAACTTTGAAGATGTTTTTTTGTATTATTTATTTATTGTGAAGTAAACAACAAATAGGACAAAATAACAGAAAACGTCAATGTGCATAACTATTCACCCCCCCTAAAGTCAATACTTTGTAGAGCCACCTTTTGCGGCTATCACAGCTCCTAGTCGCTTTGGATAAGTCTCTATGATCGCTTATGAACAGCAATCTTTAAGTCTGACCACAGATTTTCTATTGGATTGAGGTCTGGGCTTTGACTAGGCCATTCCAACACATTTACATGTTTCCTCTTAAACCACTCAAGTGTTGCTTTAGCAGTGCATTTGGGGTCATTATCCTGCTGGAAGGTGAACCTCCGTCCTAGCCTCAAATCACACAGAGTGGTACAGGTTTTGCTCAAGAACATCCCTGTATTTAGCACCATCCATCTTTCCCTCAACTCTGACCAGTTTCCCAGGCCCGACTGCCGATGGTGTTCTTTGGGTGATGTGATGTGTTGGGTTTTATGTCAGACATAGCGTTTTCTTTGATGACCAAAAAGTTACATTTTAGTCTCATCAAACAAGAGCACCTTCCTCCATACATTTTGGGAGTCTCCCACATGCCTTTTCGCAAACTCAAAACGTGCCATTTTGTTTTTTGCTGAAAGTAATGGCTTTCTTCTAGCCACTCTGCCATAAAGCCCAACTCTATGGAGCGTACGGCTTATTGTCGTCCTATGTACATGTAGCACACGGACCTTTTTCTCACCTGGCTCACTTCTAAGATAAGGCACACCGTGCTATATGCCCGTACCCTCCTGTTTGAAGAGGTTAAGCGGTGTTCACAATTTGTTGGGTTCCGCAGGGAGTTACTCTTCCTAGGCTGGTTCCTTTCTCTAGAGTGTAGAGAAAAGTCTGTTGTTTGTGTATCAATAAGGCCAATGTCCAGACAAGGTAAACCTCAATGACTGAAGGTTTATTTTCTTTATGCTTGAAACCAGACAGGAAAGTTGAAAGTGAAGAATAGAATAACAGGGATGCAGGTTCAGGCACTTAATATCACCACTCAATCCTAAGTGGACTCTGCTCACAGTCCTAGCAGCCGGAGTGATGCACAAACTTTACTTTTCTTTCCTAGGGATACGATTGGAACCCATTTGCCTAGTTCCAAACTTCCCAGCACTTGTAGCATAAGGACCTAGGTGCAAGTTGAAGCACGCTACAATGCCTGTGGTGAACTTGCGGAATCCCTCTGTAGGTGACCAGGCCTCATCCAAGGCGGTGACTTCCTTCACCGGTAACCCTGGCTCCCTCTCCAAATTGGGTCACCCTCGAGTGCCCTGGAATTCCTCTTTAGATGGTAGGCCAGCTAAAGGTGCTGGGCCTACATGAAGAGTTGCAGCCCCAGGCTAAAGGTGCCTGAGACTGATCCACCCACGTGCACCCCCATGGCCTGGAGGGCCACGAGGCGCAGACGGACTGCTCCTCTGTACTGCTCCTCAGTACCCCTCCTTCTCCTCCTTCACTTCTAAGATGACATCTGCCCCTTATGTATCCTCTCCCATCATGCGCAGCGGGCCAACCACGCCCCCCGCACAGCTGCCTGGAGAGGACACCCAAAGGTACAGCAATGTCACCAGCGGTTCAACCCTGACCTGTTATGGCAGCGCCACCCACAGGCCACAGGGAACTGTACACCAGCAACACCACTTGGCAAAAGCAGAAAAACAAAACCTAACAATTGAAGCGATCTGGGTCTGGCTACTAACCCAGATCAACCCCTACATTTAGGTACCTAGCTCCCCTAAAAGTAAAGGGGCGCTACATACAGATACTCCAGTCTCTGCTATGGAACTCTGCAGCTGCTCCAGGGTTACCTTAGGTCTCTCTGCTGCCTCTCTGATTAATGCCCTCCTTGCCCGGTCCATGAGTTTTGGTGTGCGGCCGTCTCTTGGCAGGTTTGCTGTTGTGCCATGTTCTTTCCATTTGGTTATGATAGATTTGATGGTGCTCCTAGGGATCATCAAAGATTTGGATATTTTTTTATAACCTAACCCTGACTTGTACTTCTCAACAACATTGTTCCTTTCAACATTGTTTGGAGAGTTCCTTGGTCTTCATGGCAGTGTTTGGTTAGTGGTGCCTCTTGCTTAGGTGTTGCAGCCTCTGGGGCCTTTCAAAAAGGTGTTTATTTGTAATGACAGATCATGTGACACTCAGATTGCACACAGGTGGACATCATTTCACTAATTATGTCACTTCTGAAGGTAATTGTTTGCACCAGAGCTTTTTATGGGCTTCATAACAAAGGGGGTGAATACATACGCACATGCCAATTATCAGTTTTGTTATTTCTGAAAAACAGTTTTATGTATAAATTTTTCTAATTTTACTTAGACTATTGTGTTCTGATCCATCACATATAATTCAGATAAAAAAATAAAAATAAAGGCTGTAATGTAACAAAATAGGTAAAAACCAAGGGGGTGAATACTTTTGCAAGGCACTGTATATACTGTATTTAATTTTTGTTTTACTTTTTCATAATTGCTATGTGTCAAGACTATGTAAAAATAAATAAACATAATATAGAAAGGATTCCAGAGGTATTACTATTAGAAGAAGAGAGATAGTCAATAATGGCACGGGGTAAAGAGATTCTCAAACAAAACACCTGCCATTATTAAACATAGGATGCTCATTGAATTCGGCTGTGGGAGGGACTGTATCCTCTTTGATGGGAAAAGGGCCTACAGACTCCGCTCATAAGTGTTCATTAAAACCATTTTTTTTTTTTTTACCAATAACCAGTTCACATCATTAAATGTCTGTCCAGCAGATTTCCCATTACTTTCTCATCTTTATTGTGTGCAAATGCCTGTCCTGTTTAAATTTTGTTCATAGTAATTATAATAAAAACTTGTCAGAGACACCTGAACTACTTCTTTCACTTGTTAAATCCTACAAATGTTTTCTGCCTCGGCCTTGATCATGTGACTGGCGCTGGAGAGCAGAAATATTCAGGAGAAAGCTATGTATTTCGAAAATTCAAGGAGAAAGCTATGTAGCTAAGATGTTTCTCAAGCATTTTTTTGCTGATTATTGTATGGTGTGATTTGAATTATGCAGTTTATTTTAACACTATAAGTTGTTTTAATTCATGCCTATAAGTGTCTTCTAAGCTTTTCTACCATAAGATAACCTACAATGTGAAAGGACTACATACTTCACAAATAAACAGTTAAACTATAGTATAGCAACTATATGAACTCAGATATAAGTAACAATAACTGCTAGCTAGTCTAAGGAAAATAAGAAGTCCTCGAGGCACTTGTGCCCAAACCTTTCTGAATCTTCAGCTTCATAGTTATTTTAATTTAGCGGTGAACCTTTGCACTTTCAGATACAAAGGAATCTCAGTGAAATCACATTTTAATTTCCTTTTCTAGAAATACACAAGTTTATAAAGGAAGGTACTGAGCATAGATGGCAAAGGGGGAAAAAAAATGAAAAGACTAACTTGTGATAAGATCGGAAAGCTGACAGCAGATGAAAAACACGGCAAGAAAATTGACTTAGTTTCTGAAAATCCTGACTACTCTGCATGACAAGTCCACTTCAGTATTATCGCGGTGTACACTGTAATATTAAAGTGGGGCTGCCTACTCGAAGAGAAGTCTTTGTCTACAATTAACCTAAAATTATAAGAAAACAGGCAAATTATTGAGTAGCAATTAGTGGAATTATAGAGAACAATGTAGCGGACAAATAAAAATCATGGCCAGATTTCTGCATTTTCACGCTGCAAGGTTAATTTATATTTGAGAAAATACGCCTCTACCTATAATCCATCACTTAGGCTGGGTTCACACTGGTACGACACGACAGTCATACAACTTTCATCCTACTTTGCTCTGCGACATCAGTCCTACATTGGTCCTACATTGGTCCGACATCCATCCGACTTTCATGAACAGGATACTACTTTGATCCAACTTTGTGCTAGTCTGACTTGTCCTTTGACCAATCAAAACAATCCCAGGGTGAGATAAATTCCTTTTACTTCTGCTGTAATCACCATGTCGGATGTCAAAAGTCGGATGGTTAGGACAAGGATCCTACTTTGATCCGACTTCAATGATATTCAATGGGCTGAAGTAGGATCAAAGTCGGACCAAAGTAGTACAGGGAGCATTTTCAAAGTCGGACCGACTTGTGTCGGACCAGTTAAGACGGCTCCCATAGGGAAACATTGATTTTCACACGTCATGCGACATGAGCTCCCAATGTCGGAGCGTTTGTCGGACAAGTGTGAACCCAGCCTAATAGTTACTTTAAACTTAACACAGAGTTCATTAATAAATAATAATAATAAATGTGCATCATACATACTAGGGTGAGGTACAACTGGAGGAATCAATGGTGGAGAAGGATCTGGGTGTTCTGGTAGATCATAAGCTTAAAGTGGTTGTAAACCCATATTGAAAAAAAACAAAAAAACACCTGCAAGACAAAGGCTTAATGAGCTAGTATGCATAGCATACTAGCTCATTATGTACTACTCACCTGAGATCGAAGCCCTTGCTGCCATGCCTTTACACAGCATTGGCCGCCGACATCACTCCCGCAGTTACTTCTGGGTATCGCGGGCTCCAGCGCTGTGATTGGCCGGAGCCGCGATGACGTCACTCCCGTGCATGCGCACGGGAGCCGCCGGTAACGACGTGCCAGATGACTTCGGCACATGCAGATACAGGAGATATCTCCTAAACCATGCAGGTTTTGGAGATATCCAGGGTAGCTACAGGTAAGCCTTATTATAGGCTTACCTGTAGCAAAAAGTGGTTTGTAAGGGTCTACAACCACTTTAATAATAGCATGTAATGCCAAGCTGCGGGTTCCAAAGCAAGCAAAGTCCCTTCTTGTATTGAGAGAGGTACGGAGAAAGATATTATTTTGCCCCTGTACAAATCATTAGTAAGACCTCATCTGGAATTAGCAGTTCAGTTTTGGCCACCAGTTCTCAAAAAGGATAACTGGAGAAAGTGCAGAGAAGGACAACCAAACTAATAAGAGGCATGGAGGAGCTCAGCTATGAGGAAAGATTAGAGGAACTGAATTTATTCACTCTTGATAAGAGGAGATTAAAGTGATTGTAAAGTCTCGCTTTTTTTTTCAATAAAAATAACAAACATGTTACACTTACCTGCTCCGTTGCAGTGGATATGCACAGAGCAGCCCAGATCCTCCTCTTCTCTGGTCCATCTTCAGTGCTCCTGGCCCCTCCCTCCTGTTGAATGCCCCCACAGCAAGCAGCTTGCTATGTGGGCATCCGAGCTGAGTCACAGCTCCCTGTGTCCATTCTGACATGGAGCTGTGAGTGAGTGAGTGAGTGAAAAACTTGTATAGCGCTAACAAATGCGAACTAAATCGCCTCAAGGCGCTTAGCATCCAGTAGCTTCATGATCCATCAGAAGAGGTGGGTCTTAAGTTTTTTCCTAAAGGCCCGATGGTTTTCTTCCATACGGATATCCGTGGGTAGCGCGTTCCATAGCCGTGGTCCTTGGACTGCAAATCTTCGTTCTCCCTTTGATTTGTAGCGAAATTTGGGGATGTGAAGGAGGTTTTGGTTTGTTGATCGGAGACTGCGTTTGGGGGTGTAATGCTTTATCTTCTCGCATAAATATTGCGGAGCGATTCCTTGTGTGCACTTGTGGGTGAGACAGAGGGTCTTGAATGTGACCCGATCCTTTACGGTTAACCAATGAAGGGTCCTCAGTGCAGGGGTGATGGATTCCCAGTTTTTTTTCCTGTTATCAGTCTGGCTGCCGTGTTCTGGACGACTTGTAGGCGTGACATTTGGTATTTGGGTAGTCCGAGGTAGAGGGAGTTTGCGTAGTCGAGTCGGGAGTTGATAATTGATCCATCTACAACTGCTGTGTCCTCTTCTGGGATGAAGGGAATGAGTCTACGCAGCAGGCGGAGGAGATAATGAGATCCGCTGATTACTGATCCTATTTGAGCGTCCATCGACATCTCCGAGTCAAAGATGACTCCGAAACTTTTGACTTTGGTGCTCGGGGTGATGGTCTGTCCAAGAATGGTGGGTGGTGTCCAGGAGGTTTTAGTTTTTGTCTTTCGATTAGCGTGGAGGAGAAGCAGTTCTGTTTTGGATCCGTTGAGTTTAAGTGAACTCTCAGTCATCCAATCATCGATCAATGTGAGGCATTTTTCCAATCCGTGATATTGGTCTTTTTTTCCAGTGATACGAAAGTAGAGTTGGGTGTCGTCCGCGTATGAGTGGTAGCATAAGTCCTGTTTGCTAATGATTTTTAGGAGTGGGCGGAGGTAGATGTTAAAGAGCAGGGGTGACAGTGGTGATCCTTGAGGGACTCCGCAAGAAATTGCGTGAGTTTCAGAGGTGAAGGCACCTAATTTCACTGTCTGAGAACGATTCTCAAGAAAGGAAGCGAACCAAGGAAGGTCAGGGTCTGCGACTCCTGCTACTTCTTTAAGACGAATGAGTAGAGTTTTGTGGTCTACTGTGTCGAACGCTGCACTGAGGTCCAGCAGCACCAGGAGACATGATTCTCCGTCATCTGCGGCTTCGAGGACGTCATCCCATATTTTGAGAAGTGCCGTTTCTGTGCCATGGCCTGGGCGGAAGCCTGATTGTAGTGGATCCAAGAGTTTGTAAGTGTCAAAATGGCCTTGTAGCTGTTGTACTACTGCTTTCTCCATGATCTTGGAAATGGTGTTGAGGCTTGTTACCGGTCTGCGGTAATTTGGGTCCTTAGGGTCAAGATTGGGTTTCTTTAGGAGGGGTTTGATTATACCTTGCTTGAGGGAGTTCGGAACCATACCTTCTTTGAATGAAAGATTTACGATGTGTGTAATGGTAGGAGCTAAAATGTCGGTACATTCTTTCAGGAGTTTTGTGGGAATTATGTCATTTGACGATGTAGTGTCTCTGAGGCTTCTGATGATGTTTTTGGTGGTGTCAATGGTGATCGGGACCAGCGAAAATTTTGCTAGTTGTATAATGTTCGTATTGATTTTCTCTGTTTGCTTTGGCTGTGTGAAGTTGGTTGTTTTTTTCTGTTGAATTATTTCCCGAATATTTTCGATTTTGTCGATAAAAAAATCCGATAGCTCATTGCAGAACTCTTGGGTTTCGTTTGCTGGAGGCTCTAGACAGGTAGGGTTCATGGTCCGAGTGACCAGTTTGAAGAGTTCACAAGGCCGGTTTAGGGCTTTTTTTATGGTGTTTGAGAAATGTTCCTTTTTTGCTTTAAAAATTGCTTTGTGATATTTCTTAGTGAGTGCTTTGTAGTTTGTGTGGTTTTTTCTCCGTTGGATTTCTTCTCCAGGCTCCTTCCGCTCTTCTGCGTTCTTGCTTCAGTAGCGTAAGAGTGTCACTAAACCAGCCCGAGTTGTTTTTACGGATGTGTGCTCTGCGTCTCGGAGCAACTGTGTCCGCTGTTTGTAGTAATATTTTGTTTAAGGAGTTGAGTGTTTGTTCCGTTGAGCGGTTATGCTTTAGCGTTCCTATTTTTTTTGATAGAATGGTTTTGAAAAGTTTTGAGTGTAGTTTCTTCTGAGATCTTGTCCAGTATGTTTTTGTTGAGTCTTCCGGTTTTTGGGAGATGGTGCTGGTGGTAAATTTGAATTTGATAGCGTGGTGGTCCGTCCATGGTAATGGCATGTTGTCCAGTATGTTGATGTCCATATTTTGTTTGAAGATGAGGTCAAGAATGTGACCCGATCCATGCGTGGGTGCATTTATTAGTTGCTGCAACCCTAGTTCTTCCAATTGGTTGATACAGGCGGTGGCGATGGGGTCCTGAGTGGTGTTAGCCCAGAGGTTAAAGTCCCCGAGTAGTAAAAACTTTTTGGTTTTTAAGGTGTATGTCGAGAAGAATTCGGTGAAGGGTGTGAGGAGATTTGTCTTTGGTCCTGGTGGTCTGTAGCATAGCAGTATGTGAATGGTGTCATGGGGTGTTGTTTGGAGTTGCAGGGTGAGTGTTTCCATGAATGGCAATGAGTTCTGTAGGGTTGGTTTGGTAAGAGAGAGGTGCGATTTGAAGATAACTGCTAGGCCTCCTCCTCTTTGTCCTATTCTGTGCTCAGTTAGGATGCGGTAGTTCCCAGGTACTAGTTCCGTTAGGACGGTGTTACAATCCGGTGTTAGCCAGCTTTCCGTGATAAAGAGGCAATCTATGTCGTTTTGCGTGATGAAATCGTGAATTTCCTGTCTGTGCTTGACTGCCGATCTGGTGTTAATCAAGGCGCATGATAAATCTTGTAGATGAAGTGGTGTCTTTGTGGTTTTGATAGTCGATTGTCGATTGATCCTAAGCAGTTGTTCTTTTTGTAGGATTTTTTGGGTGGCGGTTGGAAGTGTTGGGGCGGTATTCCTTAGCCTGTGGAGGGTGTCCGCTGAGTATTTAAAGATGCACATGATGGGAGGAAAAAGGTGATGGGGATGATGGATGGGGCCCAATGACCTAAACCGCCCTCCCGTTGGTCCAGAGGAAGGCAAAAACCACCAGCCGAGTCTGGCCAATTGCTGCATCAGGGGAAAAATTCCTTCCTGACCCCCCGAGGGGCGATCGGGTAAACCCTGGATCAACTCGCTACTAGTTGGTGGTGCCCCGATGTACTTACCCGGTCGGCACACGCGGGCCTGCTGGAGAGAGACTCGGGACGGGTGTAGAGTGATGGCCGGGGCTAGGCCACAGCCGCGGTCTGTCCTGCAGTTCTAACAGTCTAGAAATGGGCACCCGGATGGTGGCAGGTGGCAGTCGGCGGCTGTAGGTGAAGCGGTGGTGAGCTGGGGGATCTGAGCTTGGGGAGAGTGGGGGAGAGTGGGGTCCCGTGGAAGCCGCAGGTCGTCAGGTTAACGTTTGCTGGAGGAGCGAAACGCCAGAGTCCAAGGGGGTTCCTGTATGGCCAGAGCTCCTGCCACACACGTCCGTTACGCTTGACCGTATGTGTGGATTGCTCTGTGAAGTGATGAGGTCAGGGCTCCTGTCACACACGTCCGGTTCCTGGACCGTGCGTGCGGATTGCTCTGCGAAGTGGTGAGCCTCGGGGGCCTATCGCACACGTCCGTTATGCTTGGCCGTGTGTGTGGGTCTGGGGAGATCGCGTAGTGGCGGCGGTCGATGCTGTAGGTTGGGGCAGCTTGAGTACGTCAGGGGGGGGGGGGGGGGGGCGATCAGTCATAAGTAGTAGAGTTATTGAAGAGTATTGTGAAGATAGTAATGGGGGTGGGGTGGGGAATTGGTAGGAATAGAGAGAAAAAAATAAGTTTTTTTTTTTTTTGTCAGTGTTGGGGGAAAGGCTCTGGGTGTATCAAGATGGCCGCTACTTACTGGGCCGAATATCCATTTTGTCCTCCCGGCTGCCTTTTGTGAGCGACCCAGTGGGAGCCACAGGCAAGTGACCCGTGAGTGGATGCGATCCGGTAGTTATCCCGGGTCAGAAGATTCCAGGGGGCCGGGAGAGGAGTTTGAGGGCTGAGGCTGGGTGTCCCAAGATGGCCGCCGCGGCCGGGTCTAGGCCGAAGCCGCGGTCTATCCTGCTGGGCAGGTAGCAGCTAGTGCTGCTTCGGGGCCTGCTGACTCCTCTGGGGGGCTCCGCGAGTGGGTGAGTGCCGTAGGGTGGCCCCTTGGCTGATCCGGATGCTGGAAGGGGGATCGAATGTGGCTAGGCCGCAGACGCGGACTTTCCTGTCGGCGGCTGCGGGTGGAGGGGGGTTCCGCCGGCGGCGGATGAATGGCCTCGGTGGCGGGTGGAGGGCTCGGATGTAGCTCAGTGAGCTAGGCCAGGGGTGCAGCCGGTCCGTGAAGGAGGCGCCAGAGGGGGGGACCGTGGTATGAGTGATGTTAGGCCGCAGCCTCGGACTTGCCCGGAGGCGGCTGCGGGAGGAGGTGTCTGGCGCGGGGGGGCTCGTATGGATTGGGGTCCCGCTGGATGGAGGGGGGGGAAAAGAACCGGGGGGACAAGGGTGAGAGCAGGGGAGAGAGCCAGGGGGAAATAGGGGAGAGTACGGGGGAGAGTCCTGGGGAGAGAAGCAATGCAGCCCTGGAAGTCAGGAGCTAGGTACACACGTCCTCTCTGTCTGCTGAGCGGCGTCAACTGGCGTCAAGGTTTCTATAGGAGGGGCACAGAGCCTGGCCCCGCCCCCTCTATCTCCTGATTGGCTGACTGACTTTCATTGACAGCAGCGGGAAGCAATTGCACCGCTGCTGTGTCTCAGCCAATCAGGAGGGAGAGTCTTGGGCGGCCGGGACATTCATGGACATTGCTGGACAGAGATGGGGCTCAGGTAAGTATTAGGGGAGCTGGGGGGGGGGGGTGGCTGCACACAGAAGGCTTTTTATCCTAATGCATAGCATACATTAAGATAAAAAACCTTCTGACTTTACAACTTCTTTAAGGGGGATATAATCAACATGTATAAATACATAAGTGGTCCATATAATGAACTTGATGTTGAGTTATTCACATTAAGGTCATCACAGAGGACAAGGGGGCACTCTTTACATCTAGAGGAAAAGAGATTTAATCTCTGAATACAGGAAGGTTTCTCCACAGTAAAAGCTGTGAGAATGTGGGATAGACTCCCTCAAGAGTTGGTTCTGTACATTGCTTTAAAAAAGGCCTGGATTATTTCCTAAATGTACATAATATAACTGGAGACTAACATTTATAGGTAAAGTTGATCCAGGTAACATCTGATTTCCTCTCAGGGATCAGAAAATATTTTTTTCCCCCGGTGGAGCAAATTGGATCATGCTTTGCTTCTTTTTTTTTTGCCTACCTTTGGATCAACTGTGGGTATGGGATTTTGGATTTAGAATTGTAAACATTTTTTTTTTGGATGTTTCCCTTTTTAGTGGTTGAACTAGATGGATTGAGTCTTTTTTCAACCATGACTAACTATATAACTATAACTATTTTCACACATCGTTCACACAACTTTCACACATTTTTTAAAAATAGATTTCAATTAGATAAATGTATGGATCCTATGTGAATTTTTTTTAGACCCCCCTTAAAGTATATTTAAAGCCATTTTTGGCATACAATATGGAAGGGTTAAAGCTGCTGTCAGTTTATCTATTGGGTTGATTTACTAAAATGCATACTTTGCAAATGCAGCGGTACTCTTAGTAGATCAGGTTAGGTTCACTTGCAAAGAATACCCAATCACATGCAAGGAAAAAAAAAGTGCTTGCACATGATTAGATAATGAAAATGGAAGTCAGCAGAGCTTTCCCTAATTTACTAAGTGCTGGAGCAACTGCACTTGCAAATTGCACAGTGTATTTGCCTTTAGTAAATCAACCCAATGTCTCATTAGCTAGATTTCTCTTCATTTTCTATCCTGGTGTGATATCTTTTTTTTTTTTTTTTTTTATAAATCTTTTTATTGGTCTTGAAGAGACAAACAAGGGTACAACATAAAACACAGAGAAAAAAACAAAAAACATAATGCACAATAGTGACCTCCACATGGGGTGCAAAAAGTACATCAGGAGATATTCATAGTATAGTTAAGAGGCAATCACTATTACAGGAAGTGAAGTGTGGATCCCACGGCTGGAGTCATGCAAATTTGGCGTAAACGCCAACCCTATGCTCTTATATATGTACAGATGGTAGAGGACACAGAATGTATCTTGTCCACAATTATGAACCTTCGTTGATGAGGTAAATGTGTTTTCCGGGTCAGGCATCGGGGGGGGGGCTGCTCCTGGTTTCGCTGCACCTATCAGGCAGTGGATGGCTCCGCCAACCATTTTGACCATACCTTCTGGTATTTGGTAGGACAGCCTCTGTTGGAGTATGTGTCTTTGTATAGAGGTAAGTTTTCATTTACCAGCTGCTTCCAGAAAGCAATTGTAAGTGGGGCCGGCTTCTTCCAATGGAGTGTAATGCTCTTTCTGGTGTAAAACAATAGAAGGCTCACCATGGTGCGACCCGCTACAGTAGGGATCAGCTGTCCAACCAGACCCAACAGACAGACAGATATGGAAGGCTGTAAGGGGATGGCACTGATCAGGCGGATGCATGACATCACTTCCTCCCAGAACCCTGTGATGGCTGGGCAGGTCCAGAGTATATGAATAAAGTCCCCTAGGGTCCCCCCACACCTCCAGCACTCCGGGGAGAGACTGGAGTCCATTATATGTAGCCTATATGGGGTAAAGTATGCTCGGTGGATCAGTTTAAACTGTATCAGGCGGTCCCTGATGGAGACTAAGGATCGGAATGGAAAGTCCCAGATATCATCCCAGTAGTTCCGGTCAAGGTCTGGGACGTCCTGGAGCCAGCGGGTCCTGAGTTTCTCTAGATCCGGCAGTGAGACCCTGAGAAGATGTGAGTATATCTGGGAAGTTGGTTTGCTGTTGCAGTCTAGCCTCAGGACTTCTTCAAGAGAAGCTTGTATGAGCTGGGGGTTGGCATGGGAGAATTGGCAGCTGAAGGCATGGGAGAGTTGCAGATATCTAAAGAAATACGAGTCTGGGATATTGAATTTAGCACGTAAAAGAGGCAGGGGAATCAGAGAGTTGTCATGGATTATCTGAGAAAGTAGTTTTACATTAAATTTTCCCCAGGCGTGGGGTTCAGGTATCGTATATATCATATTTAGGTTGGGGTTGCACCAGAGTGGAGCATTCAGAGAGTGTGCTTCAGCGGGATACCGCTCCAGTCTGAGACCAGCACCCCACGCCCGCAAGGTAGTAAGCATAGAGGGCGTAAGTGGATATGGGGCACGAGGGCCGCGAAAAAGTAAGAACTTAAGAGCCTCCAGAGACTGCACCACAGTGGCTTCGAGTAGCACCGCCGAGTTGGTGACATCTGGATCTAGCCACCACGCCGCAGTGACCAGTTGGGCGGCCAGGAAATATTTATGGAAGTCGGGAAATGTGAGGCCCCCCTGAGAGGCTGGGCACATCAGTGTGGTCCACCTGTATCTAGGGGATTGAGGGGAGGGCCCCAGACAAAGGAGGAGAACAGTTTGTTAAGTTGGGTGAAAAAAGTTTTTGGAAACCACTGTGGCGAGTGTCTAAAAAGGTAGGTGAATTTTGGCAATATCTTCATTTTAATTAGGTTAATACGACCTAACAGCGATAAGGGTAGAGACTCCCATGCCTTCAGCTTCAATCGTACCTCCTGGAGTACCGGGGACAAATTTAGAGACATGTATTCGGTGGCCTTTCCAGAAATCTCAACTCCAAGGTAGCGAAACTGTTCCACCCATACTAGTGGAAGATCGGGGGAGGCCCTTGCCCGGGCCGCTAGGTCAATGGGGAACAGGAGGGATTTAGGCCAGTTCACCTTCAACCCAGTAATAGGGGAGAACGTGTTCAATACCTGTAGGGCACCCGCTAACGATGGTCCCGCATCATTAAGAAAGAGGAGGAGGTCGTCCGCGTACAGAGCCACCCTCTCCTCCAGCCAGCCGATTCAAAGTCCCTTGATGTGTGGGGAAGTACGAAGAGCCTCCGCCACTGGTTCGATGGCTATGGCAAATAGGGCCGGTGAGAGAGGGCAGCCCTGCCGGGTACCCCTTAACAATGGAAAGGGACGGGAAAGACCTCCTCCCAGTTTAATGGCCGAGGTGGGCCTCTTGTAGATTGTTTGTAGCCAATGGATCAACAAAAGTGGGAATCCCATCCTGCGGAGGACCTCCCACAGAAAAGGCCACTCGACTGTGTCAAAGGCCTTCTCTATGTCCAACGATGCTACCACCCTGGAGCCCTGGTTGAGGTGTTGTGCATGAATGTTGGTGTGCAGTGGTCTTAGGTTGATGTCTGTGGATCTATTGGCCATGAACCCGGTTTGGTCGGTCTCAATGATGGTGGGCAGTGAGGGATGAAGTCTCATAGTAATCAGTTTGGTGAGGATCTTAAAATCTAGATTAAGGAGGGCAATCGGCCTGTAGGAGGGGCAGGATGTGTGGGATCTTTTGGTGGTTTGTGGATCAATACCACATGTGCATGATATATGGAGGGCAGCAGCTCCCCCGATTGTAGGCAGTGTGAGTAAAGGGAGGCCAAAATTGGTGCCAGATGACTCCCGTGAGTTCTATAAAATTCCACGGAAAGGCCATCCGGACCCGGGGACTTTCCCACAGGGAAAGACTGAATGGCCCCGAGGATCTCCTCTGGAGTGATCGGTCTGGTGTGATATCTTTACAATGTAAGGAATATCGCCTCTTAGACAGTTGTCATGGGAGCAAGAAGTATCTCCATTGGAAGATTTCAACTCTATTCCTGTTCTACTGGTGACTATTCTACTGGTTGGATTTACCCTCACTTTCATTTAAGGAGAATTAGAGAGAGTGAATCTCCATGCCAGTGACAGAGACAACAATAAAAACCTGATAACGATTCTAACTCCTATCCAAATCGAAAAAAAAAATTGTTGTTAGTTATACTTTAGCTCTATTCTCTTTTCCTTACAACTGCCCTTAAAACAATATTTTAACAGTTCATCTACTCCATAACGCAACTTTTCTCAACCAGGGTTCCGTGGAACCCTGGGGTTCCTCCAGTGGTGGCTTTGGGTTCCTTGTTCACTTCTGCCTCTCAGATTGAGCAACCACTGCCAGCGATGATAATTTTAGCTATCTGAGGAGGGATTCTTCCCAATGACCAGAAATGTAATGAGCATTCCTACCAGTGACCAATAAAGTAATGTATCATGTGCTGTAGAAATCGTAATTATTAGCAGAAGTTCCCAGAGCCCAGAAAGTTAATTTAAAGACTCCTTCATGTTAAAAAGGTTGAGAAAGGCTACCCGTTCTCAGGTAAGCTTAAAGCCCAACTCCGATAGATACTTGAAAATTACTTCTTGCAGTGGGGCTGCACTCACACTGAAGAGTTAATCTCTCATTTAGGTCTAGGAGAAAGCAAAAGCACTTTTACTTCCTTGGTCCTTTACTTTCCTGGCAGACGGTGTTCCTCCATGCTACGGTGGTGGACTGTTCCTCACTGACCCTGCATCAGTCTTTATGACATCTGGACCATAGACCTCTGGAGCATAGGGGAGAAGATGCTGCAGAAACAGGTCTGGCAGTGCAGAGGAGTGGAGGATCAGGTAAGTAAATCTTCTTTTCAGTGTGGATGAGTTTCCTAAACTTGGGCTTTAATCTTAAATGCTGAAATCTGAGAATACATCTAAATACATGGATGAAATTCATAGGAGGTGCTTTGCCTGCCAAAGGATTTGCATTTCTGTCCATCTTCATCTAAAATTTATACTGGTAAGCCACACAGCACAGCCCTGTCTGGCAGGGCAGAAATCTTACAGGCTTTGTCAATTCCACAGTCTGTGATTGTAATGTAGCTTTACTTATACAAAAGTTAAAAAAGTTTACATGAAATGGTTTCAAAGGACAAAAAGATTTAGAGACCCCAAACCTAAATCTGGAATAGAGATTGAAATTTGTGGGACTTGGACTTTTTAGGCACAGTACTACAAAGTTGATTAAAAAAGTATAAATTTATTACACATAAATAACAACATGTACAGTCTTGTAAAAAAGCCTATATCTATACATCAATGCAACAACCATCGCCTATATAGTAGAAATTTCTATGACCCTCGATGGAACAAAACAAAAAGTTATTCCATACAATACATAATCCATAGTATGTGGGATAGAAATAAGGTGGAAAACGTTGTTGCATATGATAGGCGTTCTCTTGACAAGTTCCGCGTGTGTGCACGCTTCTTCAGGAGCCTCGCAAATAGACTAACAAGAAATTTAAAACAAAAAAACATTAAAAGTCTTACATGGGTATATAACAGTAAAGAATATGTAACAAAATGTCTAGGGAACAATGGACTGCCAACAATGCCAGGGAACCAAGCCTAAGTAAGCTTTCTAAGCAAGTAAAAAGCTGTATTTTTATTATTATTTATAATAATTACGCTATGTTAATTGGAACTTGTAACAAATATAAAGTTGGTGCTATCCCAATTTGGCTGCAAAAGTGGAAATACAATTTAAATGCAAGCTATTCTGGCTGTGAAACTCTAGGATGCTGAGTGCCTACGCGGTTTGAAATCTGGAATCACTAATTTGAGGGCTTCTGAAGCTCTCAAACAAGCAAGTTCCTTGTTTCATGCTTGTTAAGCACATGTAATTAGTTTGATGTCCAAAAAATAAAAACATAAAAAATTACTTTTAGTGCTTGTTATAGAAAACAGAGTCTCTTCTATTCCAGAACTCATTGCTCTAAGTTTCAATCAGGTTGCCTTTGTGAGCAAGTGAGATTTGCCCTGGCAAGGGCATGAAAATATTCAGTCTGGTCATTTGACACTCCAAACCTCATATTCTGGAAACTTCTTCCAAACAAGAGGAACCCCTAGGCTCTGCAATTCTGTACAGACCAGAGAAATCCATCACTTTTCCTTGGACTACAGAAGGAGCCAAAAACTAAATTTGCCTAGCATTCTACGCTAGGAAGTGATGTTACACAAACAACACTTGTCACACTTATAGGCGCTAAGCTCTGTCCATAAACACTAAGTTCTTTGCGATATTCTTGCGAAAGTATTAAAAATACCTGACACATTATGAAAGGCAATGCTTCTTATTCAACTTCAAGCTCTAAGCAAATGTCAGGGTACATTTATGAGCCAACCAAGCCTACTACTCTTCCACCATCCTCTCATCACCCTCCCAACCCTCCCACTACTCTTCAACCAGTCACCCATTCCTCCTTACCACTACCCTCCTGCTACCCTCCTATCCCTCCCTTCCACTGTTCTCCCAAACCTCCCTCCGACCACCCTCCCACTACCCTCCAACCGCCCTTCCATTCCTTCATATTTCTCTCTGCCACTACCCTTTTCCACCCTCCCATTCCTTCCTCCCACCAGCCTCCCACTATTCTTCAACCACCCTCTCATTCCTTCCTCTCACTACCTCCCACTACCCTGCCTTCACCCTTCCAACCCTTCCTCTCACCACCTCCTGCAAACTGCCTACCAAGCTCCCATTGCTCCTTCCCATCATCCTCCCACTACCCTCTAACCAGCCACTCATTCCTCCTTCACACCCACTACCCAACCACCATTCTTCTTCCCAACACCCTGCCACCACCCTCCCATCCCTCCCTCCCTCTTGACACCTTCCTATCCCTCCCTCCCGCTGTCCTCCCAACCCTCCCTCCTACCACCCTCCCACTACCCTCCAACCGCCCTTCCATTCCTTCCTATTTCTCTCTGCCACTACCCTTCCACCCTCCCATTCATTCCTCCCACCAGCCTCCCAATATTCTTCAACCACCCTCTCATTCCTTCCTCTCACTACCTCCCACTACCCTGCCTTCACCCTTCCATCCCTTCCTCTTACCACCTCCTGCAAACTGCCTACCGAGCTCCCACTGCTCCTTCCCATCATTATCCCACTACCCTCCAACCAGCCACTCATTCCTCCTTCACACCCACTACCCAACCACCACCCTTCTTCACAACACCCTGTCACCACCCCCCATCCCTCCCTCCCTCCTGACACCCTGCTATCCCTCCCTCCAATTGTCTTCCCAACCAATCCCTCTAACCATCCTCCCACTACCTTCCAATCACCCTCTCATCCCTCCCTATTTCTCCATACCACTACCCTTCCAACCTCCCATCCACCATCTCATATTACCTCCCACTATCCTCCCACGCCCTTCTATTCCTCCCGCCAACCTCCTATCCATCCCTCCCACCCTTCAGCCTTCTACTATCCGCCAACCACCCTCTCCTTCCTCCCTCTCACCACCTCCCACTAACATGCAACCACCCTCGCATCCCTCCCTCCCACCACCCCTTGCAACACTCCCACCAACATCCCATCCTCCCCACCATCCTACAACTACCCTCCAACCAGCCACTCATCTCTCCCTCCCACTACCCTACCACCATCCTTGCTCCGAGGCATCCTGCCACCACCCTTCCATCCCTCCATCCCAATACCCTCCAACCATCCTCCTATCCCTCCCTCCCACTATCCAGCCACCCTCCCCCCATTTCTCCCTCCCACCACCCTTCCACTACTTTCCAACCATCCTTTCATCCTTCTCTCCCTCAATCCTGCCAACCCACCACCCTTCCTCTACCCTCCCAATACCCTCCTGCCTATTCCCTATGAAAAACAAAAAACTACCATTCAGCACTAAGTCTATGTCCACACTAATTAGTCACCTTTTGTGATATCATGACATCTACCCAAAAGGGAACCATCCTCCTTTGCAGTGAACAAGATAGACCTATAACCCAATGTATATCATGACTAACTACAGATTTAGATAAGAATTTTGGGCTTAGATTTTTTTTCTGATTAACTCTAGTTCCAGGAAAGGTTTGATTAATAAATAGCATGAGTGTAAATTCAGTACACTTTATCAGCTTCTTTTTTTTCAACCATAGTGAAATTTTTCCATAAGGCCAAACTCTGCATAGACAGAACAATAGTCTGCCTACTTGATGCAGAAATCATTGCTTCCTGTACCATAAATACAGTCTGAGCATTTAGTCATTGTAAGTAAATGACAAAGCTATTGACCCTGAAACAGCGTAACAAATCCAGGATTTTTATTGTGCCTAAATTCTCTGTCACTACAATGTAGCCGGAATACAGCTACATTGTTATTCATCATCCCGCCATCCATTGTCATTACATGAAAAGTAATCCACAAAACAAATAGCTCTGTACTGAATGACGGTTCGATAATAACAAAATCACTTACGTGGCAACTGCAAAAGTTCAGAAAATTCTATTTACAGACTAGCATAATGGTAACAACAATAAAGAAGTTTAAACATAATAAAAGGGTGGAATGCAATTTGAACGGAAAAGGAGTTTGATTGTAGAGGAAGCTGCTTTATTTTTATCATTTAAAACGCGACTGAAAAATTTGATTTCAGTGTAATAGTTCTGAAAGCTTTAAAAGACTTGATGCTGAAACTGAGGTTAGAGGGTGACACGTATGTCCAGCATAAAGCGTGGCGTCCTGGGGGTAGGAGATACTGTACAGGTGGATCAAGGGCAGTAGAACGTTTTTCGTCAGAACACAATGTAAGTTGGAAGCACAGTGTGTTAAAGAATAATCAATAGATAAAGTGGAAAGAAACACCTCTCAGCACTCACCACCAATATAAACAATTATTGTATGTTAAGGTTTCCACCTAAAGGGTAAATCCATTTTCATGTTAAACCCAATAAACAATATACATTGTAATATATATATATATATATATATATATATATATATATATATAGATATATATATATAGATATATATCTATATATATCTATATCTATATATATTGTGACATTGGGGGATGTCTAGCTCAGTGATAGATGCGTTTTAGGTGAGTTCACACCACCAGGAACTAAGGTTTAAGGGTGTGGTAGCCCACTTTTATTGAAAGTAATAAAAAGGAAAGTCCATACATGTATTTGGTTGCCCACATAGGGGTTCTTCTCTCAAAATGACAACAAACATAAAAATGCCAATCCACCTGGCTCTTAAGGCTCACTCAGCCTTGGGCGCAGTTCCTTACGGCACAGGCCCACTCCTGGCCTCTAGGAAGGGCTCTCTTGACAATCCAGGCTTCCACACTCCTCCAAGACTCACGGTTCCCTCTGGTCCCCAAGACTCTCTCTTCCAGCTGTCTCAGCTCTAGTCTGCCCGACTCTCACAGCTGGCCCAACTCTCTCAGTCCACTGACCTGGAACTCTCCCACATGGAGTACCGTCTCAAAGACGTTGCCTGAGTTCTTTATCCGTAGCACACCTCTCTCCTGTCTGCAACAACTGCTCCAACACCAACTCCTTTCCCGCACACACTGAGCTATGTTCAGCTCTGCCTTATAATGGGTGTGTGCACCTGGACACACACACAACCTGCAGAGCTTCTGGAAAACCCAGACACATGACTGAAGACTCCATCCCTCCCAATGCTCTTTGAAGTCTTCAAGTTTCCAGCCCCAATCCAGACTTACAAAATCCAGAGAAAACTTTAAGCATAGTTTTCTCTGCTCACCAATCTTTTGCTGGAACTTCTCAAATTGCTTCTTTGAGAGTCCTGTGTTCATTTTAAACACACTTTCACTAAGACAGGGGCTCTCACTCTCAAAATATATGTATAGATATACAGTATATAGATATATCTATATATATAGATATATATATATAAATATATCTACTGTATATATATATATATATATATATATATATATATATATATATATATATGCTATATTACCAAAAGTATTGGGACGCCTGCCTTTACATGCACATGAACTTTAATGGCATCCCAGTCTTAGTCCGTAGGGTTCAATATTTAGTTGGCCCACTCTTTGCAGTTATAACAGCTTTAACTCTTCTGGGAAGGCTGTCCACGAGGTTTAGGAGTGTGTCTATGGGAATGTTTGACCATTCTTCCAGAAGCGCATTTGTAAGGTCAGGCACTGATATTGGACGAGAAGGTCTGGCTCTCAGTCTACTCTCTAATTCATCCCAAAGGTGTTCTATCGGGTTGAGGTCTGTATTCTGTGAAGGCCAGTCATGTTCCTCCACCCCAAACTTGCTCATCCATGTCTTTATGGACCTTGCTTTGTGCACTGCTCCAAATCATTTGGTGGAGGGGGGATTATGGTGTGAGGTTGTCTTTCAGGGATTGGGCTTGGCCCCTTAGTTCCAGTGAAGAAAACTCTTACTATAGGAATAGAGCAGAGTATACACATATTGAAATTCAGACAAAACCAGACAAATTTTGATCTGTATGTATCCCACTCTGTTCAACAGAAACTGGACATTACATTGGCTTTTGTTGAACTGTCATGCTGGAAAACTTACTGCTGCAGTTCCGACCAATGTATTCTGATGGGGGGGGGTCCTCCCTGTTCAGCAGGGGTAGAGTATGAAAGTAAGGTCTGGTGACAGGCTAGGGGTGAGCCCAGGATGACCTGGGTTTAGAGGAAGTGGGTTGAGCTATGTTGGCCATCAGAATGGGAACATCTAGTATTGTGGGGAAACCTCTGGGGTAAAGGCAAATATTAATGCAAAAGCTGATTATATATTGTTTTGTACCTTTTGATGAGCTAATTATTTTTATCTTGTTGTTTTTGTCTTGAGTTCATCTTTAATCCTCATGATCTGGTGATGGCGCTATCGTTGTGGTTGGGGATTTTCCTTCATTTTCTGCCTTGTTGATGAGAGTCACCAGTACAAATATAGAGAGCAAATCTCCCCAGCAAGGACAGAGGCAGCAGAAAAAATGTGACAGAGGGTCTAACCCCTCAACACTATCCAAGAATTAAAAATAAATTAAAAATGTTAGTTTTTCCAAAGGATAGGGTTATTTTAATGGCTGTTGGTCATATTGCTAAATCAAACTTACAGACTACCTTCTGATAAAGTAATGTCGGTCTGCCATAACAGAATGTTAAAGTAAAGCTGTCATCAGCTGTGAAACTACCATCTGCCAAAGAAATCATTTTGTTCTCTGATAATAGAAATAACTTATTTTGCTTTCTCAAGTTTCACTCTTAAAAAAAAAAAAAACACGAATGTGTTAATTCAATTTGCATACAAAATGAAGTCTTTTGAAAAGATCATCTTTCATTTGCTTAGTATTTATCTTATTTTAATTAAAACAGTTTTAATAATAATGGTAAAATTAAGCTCATTAGTAAAATACTAAATGAACTGAAGGCAGTTTCATTTATTGCAAAGAAATAACTGTTTTATTCTGAACATTTATTCGGCTCTGTTTGCATTGATAGTTTTGTTTCCTCACCGTGCAGCGCATGTAGTTCATGAGGCCAATTATTAAAACACATATCTTAGGAGAATAGTAACAATACTGTAGACATATTATTAGATCGCAATTAACAATTAAGAAAAGATTTTCATGCAAAAAAAAAAAAAGATAGTAGTTGTAAAATATTGGAAAGAAACAGCCATAAGCAGAAAGGTGAAAGATCCCTCTTGCTGTAACAATGTAACCATTCTCAGCCATGCATGACCCAGTCAGGACTTTCATATGTATACACAAGCATTAATGGAGACTGACACCCTCTCATGCTAGCAGAAAGACTATTAGCAAAAAGTACTAATGTGTTTTAATGTTTAGACGTTATGGAAAATGTAGTTGCACAATGACCGTTAAAAGGGCCTCACAAGGTGATTATAGAGCAGGGGTCTCCAAACTTTCTAAACAGGGGGCCAATTTACTGTCCCTTGGACTTCAAGGGAGGCGGACTTTAGCCTTTGGGAGTAGTCACATCAGTGGGAATAAACAATGCTCCACCTTTGGTGTCAGTGGGAGGAGTAGTGCCCCATCGTTGTTGTCATTGGGGGAATTGTGCCCCCTTCTTGGTGTCATTGGGCCCAATTGTTGGTGTCATTGAGAGGAATTGTGCCCCATCGTTGTGTCATTGGGAGGAATTGCGCTCCTTAGTTGGTGTTGGTAGGAGGAGTTGTGCCCCATCGTTGATGTCATTTTGCCCAATTGTTGGTGTCAATGACAGAAATTGTGTTCCATCGTTGGTGTATTTGGGAGAAATTGTGCCCTTTCACTTGTCTCAGTGGGGGGGAACTATGCTTTATTGTTCATATCCGTGGATGAAATAGTGACCCAAGGGCCTGATGAAAGCAAGCAAAGGGCTGCACCTGGCACCCTGAGCTGCACTGTTATAGAGCAATGCATAAAAAGGACATTTTATTGAGATTCATGTTGCATTCAGGGGGAAAGGATTGCTGAAAACAGGGGTTCCAAACCTTTTTACAATTTCCAACATCCAGTGTTTCAAAGCCTTGTCCTACCCCTAGTCTGGGACTAGGAAGTGAACCTTCTCCTATTAGCATGTTCCTTGTTAGCAAATGAGCACTGCAGCACAACTGACTGCCTTCTTGTGTTCTCCCAACCCAAGTCTACTGTACAGTAGACTGGAACAGGCTGATACCAGGTTAAATCTGGTTTCTCACACTGCTTACATTTAAAAAATATATTCATTGATTTATAATCTTATAATTTTGGGTCCTTTATATCTGTGAGCCTAGATAGGAAAGGGTCAAATGCGGTCATTGAGACCCCAAGCCTTGAGAATGATCCCTCTGAGCCACCAGTGAATGGGAGAGTGAGAAGCTGGTTCAAAAACCAGTTTTTACAACAGAAGCAGTGGCTGAGAAACAGACACACACAGAATGCACTACATTATAATTATTTTTATTATTATTGTTTTACGATTTATATAGCACCAACAGTTTGTGCAGCGCTTTACAATGTAGAGGGGTGAGAGCACAATTACAGTACAGTTCAAGAAGGGACAGGAGGGCCCTGCTCATAGAGCTTATATTCTAAAGGGAGGGGGGAGGTGGTGCAAAAGATAATAGCTGCGGGGGATGATTTGATGGGGGTGGCTCGAGTACAGTTCTTGATTAGTGTGGGATAGGCTTCCCTGAATAAATAAATTTTTAGGGATCTTCGAAAGGTGGACAGGGTAGGGGCTGATCGGACATACCCGGGCAGGGAGTTTCAGAGGATGGGAGAGGCTCTAGTGAAGTCCTGTGGGCAAGTGTGGGAGGAGGTAACAAGGGAGCTAGAGAGCAGGAGGTCCTGGGAGGAGCGGAGGGGATGATTTGGGCAATATCTGCAGATGAGGTTGGTGATGTAGCTGGAGGTGATGTTGTGGATGGCCTTGTATGTTGTGGTTAGTATTTTGAGTTATATACGGTGGGGTAGTGGAAGCCAGTGAAGGGATTGGTAGAGAGGGGCAGCAGTCACGGATCAGTTAGTGAGGTGTATGAGTATAGCAGCAGCATTCATAATAGACTGAAGGCAGAGGCAAAGACAGGACACAGGCCAGGTTTGGTACACAGTTGGGCAATGAGACACAGGAACATCAGGCAGAGGCAGAGTCAAGCACAAGCCGGGGTTACAAGCTAAGCAGACCAGATGCGGAACATGAGAAGGGGCGGGTCTATTCATGAATTACACAGTGAAGGAGATTCCCCATCAGGTCCGCCCCCTCGTAGAGCGGACCTGATGGGGAACTTCCTTCACTGTGTAATACATGAATAGACCCGCCCCTTCTCGCGTTCCGTATCTGGTCCGCTGAGCGGACCTGATGGGTAACTTTAGAAGGGGCGGGTCTATACATTTAAAACACTGCGGAGGAAGTTCCCCATCAGGTCCGCTCAGGCACAACCAATGACGGACAGCGCTGGACATCGGGATCGCCGCGGGACACTGGATTTCATCGCTGGAATGTTTTTTTTTATTTTTATTTTTTATTTTTTTAATAAAGGACTTTTCCAAGGTGTTTGTTTGTTTTTATTTACATTTTTTTTATACTTTCTTTGTGAAATGGTAGGGGTACAATGTACCCCTTACCAATTCACATAGGGGGGGGCGGGATCTGGGGGTCCCCTTTGTTAAAGGGGTCTTCCAGATTCCGATAAGCCCCCTGCCCGCAGACCCCCACAACCACCGGGCAAGGGTTGTGGGGATGAGGCCCTTGTCCCCATCAACATGGGGACATCCTCCCCATGTTGAGGGCATGTGGCCTGGTACGGTTCAGGAGGGGGGGGCGCTCTCTCGTCCCCCCTCTTTTCCTGCGGCCGGCCAGGTTGCGTGCTCGGATAAGGGTCTGGTATGGATTTTTGGGGGGACTCCACGCCATTTTTTTTCAAATTTGGGGTGGAGTTCCCCTTAAAATCCATGCTAGATCTGAAGGGCCTGGTATGGATATTTAGGGGGAACCGCACGCCATTTTTTTTAAAATTTGCGGCGGGGTTCCCCTTAATATCCATTCCAGACCTGAAGGGCCTGGTATTTGAATTTGGGGGAACCCCCACGCTTTTTTTTTTTTTTTATCAATGACTTTTCTATGCATTGATAAAAGCCGACAATTCATTAATAGCCGCGAGTGAGTTTTAAATGACTTTTTTTCCTTTAGAAATGACATTTTGTGCAGGGACAGTTCTAAGCACGGGAAACATGCGCCACTTTACATGCATATCATACACACCCCCCAGGTACGAAATTTAAAGGAATATTTCACTTTTATTGTTTCACTTTAAGCATTATTAAAATCACTGCTCCCGAAAAAACAGCAGTTTTTAAAACTTTTTTTTTGCATTGATACATGTCCCCTGGGGCAGGACCCGGGTCCCCAAACACTTTTTAGGACAATAACTTGCATATAAGCCTTTATAATTAGCACTTTAGATTTCTCCCATAGACTTTTCTAATTTGCCGCGAACACCCCAATTTGTTTGGCGAACAGGCAATGTTCGAGTCGAACATGAGTTCGATTCAAACTCGAAGCTCATCCCTAGTGTGTTGTAGTGCCCGCTGCTTTATTTGTGTGTTTGGGTGCCATTCATAATGAAATGCACTGCAGTCTTACCACAACACATAGATCTCAAAGGGCTCTTCATTTATGAAAGTGTTTCCCTCTAAACACTTACCTATTTTGTTTGTTATTCCTGAATAGCTGTCTTGTAATCTTTCTCAGTTCTTAAAGTGGGGCGGTCTTGAACATTTCTGGAACAGTTGGGACTTGGCATCATAGGAAGCTGAAATGTTGTTTGAGCATGGCACAATATTTAAATGAAGAATATCTCATTAACATCCTGTTTTATCCCCTCCAGATCTAATTGCTGTAGCATATTTATGACGGTGCCCTCGGCTGGTGAGGAGGCCCCCCAAGGAATTAAATTAGCTTTTTCTTGCGGTATGACCCTTGATATTATTGAAGATTCCAGGGAAGGTCTAATTAGGTCTAATTTCACTGGAAAGCGATTTCATTTGTAATATTTCTGGAAGTTGCGATGGTGGGTGCTAAAAATTGCATTTTGTTCTTTAAACAAACTGCAATTACAAACCGTTTTATGTTATACCTCAGCCCACTCGTTCTGCAATAAATTATACCTTTGTAGGTGGAAGAACTCACAATTTTTTCTTTCTAAACATCATTAATCCTAACGCACAAATATTAATTTTATTCTTTTGATATTTTTATGTTGGATATTAAAGGTGACTTTGTAGGTAGAACCTGCAGGATTCAATAAAGCATGCTAATTCTTAAATCAGGCCTGTAGTTGAATGGTAACATAAAGCTGTGTTAGGAATCCTACTGTGATGGATAAATTAAGAGTTATACAAAAGCTGCAATTCTTTTAGGGACCAAATCCTGCTCAGATTTTCATCAGTACTTGCTTCATGTATGGAGACCTAGGACATGTTGGAAGGATGAATCAGAGCTAAGGCTTCCAGCACAGATCATTTCTCCATTCGCCTAGGTCTCATGCCGCGTACACACGACCGTTTTTAATGCCATTGAAAAAAACAACGTTTTTCTTGATGTGATTCTTCTTAAGCCTGCCTTGCCTACACACTATCATGAAAAAAAATGCTTGAGAAAAGCGCGGTGACGTACGAAATGTACGACGGCACTATAAAGGGGAAGTTCCATTCGGATAGCGCCACCCTTTGGGCTGCTTTTGCTGATCCTCGTGTTAGTAAAGTTTTGTGAGAGACGATTCGCGCTTTTCAGCCTCGTGCTCTTCAGTCCGTTACAGCGTGACGAATGTGCTATCTCCATTACGAACGCTAGTTTTACCAGAACGAGCGCTCCCCTCTCATAACTTGCTTCTGAGCATGCGTGTTTTTTTCACGTCGTTAAAGCCTACACACGGCCGTTTTTCATGACGAGAAAAACGACGACGTGAAAAACGACGAGAAAAATTAGAGCATGTTCTAAATTTTTAATGGACATTTTTCACGTCGTGAAAAATGGTCTGGAGCCCACACACGATCGTTTTTAATGACCAAATTAAAAAATTGCCTTTTTCTCGTCATGAAAAACGGTCGTGTGTACGCGGCATCAGAAATGGGCAGCACTAAAGAGAGCAGCATTTTCTCCAGGAAAGGTATTTATTTTAGCACTTCTTTCTTTTACTCTTTATTTATCCATACCAGTAAGACTGGTAACATGGTTTTATGGTAACATCTAATTGTGGTTCCATTGTAAGGACCAATAACCAAATCCAGCCAAAAGGTTCTATTTGAGAAGATAAATCCTACTTGGTAGATGTAGGTTGCAGCACTTATTCCGCGTACACACGATCGGAAATTCCGACAACAAAACCGCGTTTTTTTTCCCGACGGAATGTTGGCTCAAACTTGTGTTGCATACACACGGTCACACAAATCTTGTCGGAAATTCCGAACGTCAAGAACGCGGTGATGTACAAGACGTACGACGAGCAGAGATCAATGAAATTCAATAGGTAGTTCGGCTCTTCTGCTTGATTCTGAGCATGCGTTTTTTTTTTGCGCATCGGAATTGCATACAGACGATCGGAAAAACGTTTCTTGTCAGAAAATTTGAGAACCAGCTCTCAAATTTTTGTTATCGGGAATTCCGACAGCAAATGTCTGATGGAGCCTACACACGGTCGGAATTTCATAACAGTAATATTTAACTCTATTTTTTTTTAAACAAATCTAGCTGCTGAGCTGAGCTTTAGAATTGAGCTCTAGATGTTTTATAAGGGTTAAAAGTTATATTATTTGGGCATATAAAAAAATTATTTTAGGATGCAGCTGTCACTACAGCCAAACTTTGCCTCTTGTAGATCTTGTAGCTCACACATGGGGTATCTTCTAACTGCTTAACACCATGATCCTGATTATACTACACTCATCCAGACCGTGAACCTCATTACACTATGCTACTTCACACCATGACCCACATTACACTATGCTTCTCCACACCATGAACCTCATTACAGTATGCTCTTCAATACCATGAACCTCATTACACTATGCCCCTTCAGACCATAATCCTCATTACACTACGCTTCTCCACACCATGAACCTTATTAAACGATGCTCCTCCCCACCATGGACCTCATTGCACTATGCTTCTTCACACGATGACCCTTCTTACACTATGTTCATTCACACTATTTCTCTCATAACACTACACTCCTCCACACCATGACCCTCATTACACTTCACCCCTCCACACCTGACCTGAAGGGTCTGGTATGGATATTTGGGGGAACCCCACGTCATTTTTTTTTAATTTGGCGAAGGGTTCCCCCTTAATATCCATACCAGACCTGATGGGCCTGGTAATTGAATTTGGGGGGACCCCCACGCATTTTTTTTTTTTTTTATCAATGACTTTTCTCTGTATTCCCGGGAGCCGACAATTCATTACAGCCGCGAGTGCTTTTAAATGACTTTTTTTCCTTCAGAAATGACATTTTGTGCAGGGACAGTTCTAAGCACAGGAAACACGCACTACTTTACAGGCATACTATACACACCCCCTAGGTATGAAATGTAAAGGAATATTTCACTTTAAGCATTATTAAAATCACTGCTCCCGAAAAAAAGTCAGTTTTTAAAAATATTTTTTGCATTGATATATGTCCCCTGGGGCAGGACCCGGGTCCCCAAACTCTTTTTATGACAATAACTTGCATATAAGCCTTTAAAATTAGCACTTTAGATTTCTCCCATAGACTTTTTCAGGGTGTTCCGTGGCTTTTCGAACTTGCCGCGAACACCCCAAATTGTTCGCTGTTCGGCGAACAGGCAATGTTCAAGTCGAACATGAGTTTTGACTCGAACTCGAAGCTCATCCCTACAGCAGAGGTTGTGGGTTCAGATCCTAGTCTTCTTGACAATGACCCTTATTACACTATGCTCCCCCACAAGATGAACCTCATTACACTATGCTCCTCCACATAAGTCCACCTACATAGGTCCTGCTCTTCTATGCAGACAGTGGCCTATTATGAGATGGTGCAAATATGATTGCTGAGCTGCTATCTGTAGAAGTTTATGGAAAGTATCCATAGTGGCAGGCTCCATTGGCACTCTCAGAGTTGGGTTTTAAACCCTGCTGCTGCAATAGAGTTCAAGGATCTGCTGTCTGGGAGGCATCTCTGAATAACAAAACTGGTTGTGTAAACTTACCTTTGACAAATAGTACAATTCCATATATGTTTTTCAACTGTGTGTTTCACTTCTTGCCTGGAGTTCAGTTTTTAAGTTACTGACTCCACTCTTCTGCTTGAGGCTGAAATAAACAGAAATATCACAATGACCTAAAATATTAGCCTGCCAACTAACTCACCAACTGGTAGTTGTGAAAGGGAAAGTATGTTGCATAAACCTTCATCAAATTGATTGATAAATAGCGTGTTTCGAAAGGAATATCTTCTATTTTATTTTTGTTTCTCTGAAAAATATAAAAAAAAAAGTAAAAAAAAAAAAGGGAAGGCACTCCAGTGCTGCCTACTCGTCGATAGCAATAATAGCACAAACAAGTATAACGCAGGCACCCCAAGGTTCATACATATAAAATATAATTGGGCTTACATTGTATCCTCAGGGAGACATTGAACACAGAGTGAAATAAATTATAGCCGGATTATTTAGGGAATATGATAAAACAGAAGCTCGTAAGTAAATATAAAAGCGGAACATCTCACACTGCCTGTAACCCCAAGCTACTAACACAGTATATTCAGGATCCTATTTAAATAGATATCCATAGCTAATTACTGTCTCTCTTTCCATACATGCAGTGCAAGGCTCCCAAAGACTCCTAACGACCCATCTTGTGCAACCAAAAAAAAAACGCAGATACGATGGTGTTTTACAGCATATAAGATTTTGCAGTCGAGTAACCAAGAGTACAAGGAATTGAGCTATATTTCACGTCGATAAAGTGTTTTTAGTAATTTTATAGCAATTCTCAAAACGTTGCTAAAATAAAACGATGTTCTGTCTTTCTGCCCATTATTATATATGACGACACTAAAGAGCAGGATTATTAAAGCTGCAACTCCTTGAAGGGCCGAATACACTATTTTACATTGGTACTCCGGGAAGTCAGCAAAAATAAATTTTGATATCCCAATGCACAGGGATTTTTTTTCACTGAGATTAAGTGCAGGTACCCCCCCTCTTCACCTGAATCACCACTGTGCCCCCTACATACCCCCTTGTCTATGCCCCTATCCACCTCACAGTGCCTCCCCTTTTAGAGAATATAGAATCAAGAATAATTTTGTGATGTTAGGAAATGTGTATGTAAAGTGTTAATGATAACAGGAAAAAGATAGATCCCCTACAGTTAGCAAAAATAGTGCCCCTGGTAACAATAAATCTCCCCAACAACATGACCCCCCCCCCCCAGAAACATAACCCCCAGCAACACTAGATCTTCAGAGAAAAGAAAGAAAGAGGGCGCACCGACCTTGTGCATTATCCTTAGGTGTGTTTTATAAAAATAAAAAAATGAAGTAAAATACTACTCACAAACAAATGGAAGACATTCGCAAAACAAGAGATCTCCAAATGACAGCAATTGTTCTGAAGATGAACGACTCCAGATGGTACCAGAAGAGTTAACAGGGGCCACTGCCGGCTGACGCGTTTCGAAGGAACCCCTTCTTCTTCAGAGCCAGATGAATGACTCCAGATGGTACCACAAGAGTTAACAGGGGCCACTGCCAGCTGACGCGTTTCGAAGGAACACCTTCTTCTTCAGAGCTAGATGAACGACTCCAGATGGTACCAAAAGAGTTAACAGGGGCCACTGCCGGCTGAAGAAGAAAGTGTTCCTTTGAAACGTGTCAGCCGGCAGTGGCCCCTGTTAACTCTTCTTGTACCATCTGGAGTCGTTCATCTTCAGAACAATTGCTGTCATTTGGAGATCTCTTGTATCGCTAATTTCTTCTAATGTTTGTGAGTAATATTTGACTTCATTTTTTAAAAATAAAACACACCTAAGGATAATGCACAAGGTCGTGAGCCCTCTTTCTTTCTTTTCTCTTGTGATCGCTAGGATACCCCCATCCTTAAGGGCAGCAAAGCCTGTGACACCATCCATCCCAACCCTCGTTCACCCGATACCCACTTGTGCGTAGGAGTGTTTGTCTTTCTGCTATCAAAAAACACTATATCTTCCCCAGCAAGAACATACCCTTCCAAGAAACAATAGACCCCCCAGCAACAATAGGTCCCCCAGGAACAAAATACCCCCGCAAAACAATACCCCCACCAGTAACAATAGATCCCCAGCAGCCAGCATTACTTGACCCTCCAGCAGCCAGCAACAATAGACCTCCCTCAACAGTAGAATCCTCCAAAAACATAAGACCCCCCTAGCAAAAATAGATCATCCACCAGCAATAGTAGACCCCCACAGCAACAATAGACTCCCCAGCAACAATACATTCCTCCAGCAACAATTTGACTCCCATAGCAACAACAGATCACCCCAGAAACAATATAACTTCCCCAGAAACAACCAACTCTTTCCGGAAACAACAGATTCCCCCTAGCAACAATATATCCCCCGAGTAACAATAAACCCCCAAGAAACAAACTATCCACCTCGAGCAACAATGGACCCCCCAGCCAGTGCAATTATTAGACATTCTAATAATGATGCTGGCTAGAGGGTCCATTGTTGCTGTGGGGAGGGGGGCTATTATTGTTGGAAAAATCTACTGTTGAGGGGGTCTATTGTCGCTGGCTGCTAGAGGGTAGACCCTCCAGCAGCCAGCAACAATAGACCCCCTCAACAGTAGATGTTCCCAACAAAAATAGACACCCCACAGCAACAATTGATCCTCCCCCCACAACAGTAGATCCACCAGCAACAATAGACCCCCTCAACAGTAGATTTTCTCAACAATAATAGAACCCCCCACAGCAACAATTGATCATCCCCCAAAACTGTAGATCCCCCAGCAACAATAGACCCCCCCAACAACACCCCCCCCCAGCGACAATGGATCTACCAGCAGCCAGCATCTATAGACCCTCCACGTAGAATGTTGGACCAGCAGTTCTGCATTTATTGTGTGTGGGCGGGGCTTAAGGTGCTCTAGTGGGGACATTGTGGAGCTGCACTCGCTAATGACTAAACCTTAAGCAGGAGCTGCAGTCATGTGAAATCAACATTAAGGCAGGACTCAAGACTTTGAAGCGAGAGATACACTTGTACAGGTAACTCCTTGTAATCTGTGGCAATACTTCTTACACTGTTAAGACTAAGCATTTCGGACACAACTTTTGTTACAGAACACCACTCCCCAGGTGTGCAGCACTTCTGATCTGGTACCAGTCTCCACCAACTCAGCGGTCCCATCAGCTCACGCCCAGAGACAATATTCTGTATATTGCTGTTGGACACAGGAAACACACTTCTTCAGAACTCCATAATTGTTCTCCTCTGGCCATGACCCGAGGCTGGATCCTTAGGTACTCTGCGCCAAGGGGTCAGTCTCAGTAAGTGGGAACAGACCACTATTGAAGGGGCCAAGCATAAAATCATAAAATTTGCCATGTCACCCTTTTCCTGGCTGGTTGGCTGGGTTGGCAAGTGACACAAATACTGTAGTCATTATCAAAGGCACCTCTGGACCACATTCTGCTCATTAGACCTCTGTACTGTATCTTCTCTAATGTCAACCCCCTGTGCTTTTGATAGCCGTGCATGTACTCCTTTAGAGACTTCAGACCAGGCAATTCAGATGAACATTTCTATTCTATTCAAATGTCAATCAATTCTATTTGAATTTTGGGAAATGGTTATATTCTTTCTATTCTATTCTATTTTTTTATTATTTTCTTTTCTAGTCTATTATAGTCTATTCTATTCTATTCTCTTCTTTTTCTTCTATTCTATTATTTTCTATGTTATTCTTTACTTATGTATACAAATTCAAATTTATTCTATTTGAAAGTTGAATTTCAGAAGATGGTTATATTCTTTCTATGTTATTCTATTCTTTTCTATTTGTTTCTATTCTATTCTAGTCTATTCTGTTCTTTTATTTTCTATTCTATTTTGTTCTGTTTTACTCTATTATATTATATTCTTTTATTTTCTGTTATATTCTTTTCTATTATTTTTTTTTCTATTATATTCCTTTATTTTCTATTCTACTTTATTTTCTTTGGAAATTCGAAAACTATTTGAATTCAAAAACGATTCAAATTCAAAAACTTTTTAAATTTGTATTTGAAAACTATTCGAATTCAAAAACGTTTGGAATTCAAATCTGAAAACTATTCGAATTCGAAAAGTATTCAAAAACGATTCAAATTCAAATATCATTTTTTTTTTCCGTTATTTCGGATTCATTTAAATTCAGTACTGTTGTAATTCGGAAATTCGGATACATCCGAATGTCTGAAAAATTAATTTCAAATTCAGAACGAAACGAACCGCACATGTCCAAATTCCATTGGGCAAATTCCATTGGGCATCCCTTACTTCCTATACCCCATCCAAGCTTAAATCCCTCAATAAAAACAAGCACATGGACTGTTTTCTGTCTTGGAGTGTCTGAGAGGTGAACGCGTGGCTGGGCAGGGTAACAGGTGGGCCACAACACTCAGGGGCCCCTATGGGGATACCGCTACATATGTATTGTGGTCTTGAAGTGGTGGACAGCTCTAGGATAGGAATTGACTTGTATGAGGATATACTTGTTCCCCCAAGCTTAGTGCAATCATAATATTGGAAAAATGGATTTCAATACACATGCAAATGGCCCTTAGGTTGGAGTTGAAAAAACAAAATGATGGGACAAAAATAATGCTGAGGTTTATAGGAAGAAAATGTGTATTTTCAGTGCAGAAGAAAAGGATCTGAGCTCTTTTGTAAAGTATACATTCACATCTAAATTTTCCCCATTTGAATGTCTATAACTCTAGAAGATTGCATGAACAGAGGAGTGAATGGGGCTGATTAGACGGCACCTATCCTGCTGCTTTCCTCTGAAATGGCAAAGAAACAGTACATAAGAAGCAGCTCAGTATATGACATCAGTTCTGCAGCCTGGATTCCGGAAAATAGTCCGTCATGCCATGTTCTCACCTACTAAATGTTCAGCTGAATGTTTTGTTTTTGTTCCTTGCCAAACCTCACCATTTACTACCCTACTCACTATAGCTGTGCCTTGCTGGCATCACCAGCTGCTGGGGCAGCACGTTCACGCAATAGCTTTAATGGCCCCCTATCTTGTTCCACTGCTCCTAAAGGATAACTCCACTTTTGCTAATACATTTGTCATTTGACTTATTATTATTATAAAGGATTTATCTAGCTTAACTTAAAAAAAGTTGCGCTATTAATCAATAGTGATAATAATCATCAATAAACATTTATCACACATGCATTTAGCACTTAACAAAAACCTATGCAATTATATTTACACTAAATAAAGTCCAAGTGACAAAACTGATGTTGGACGAGAAGGCCTGACTCACAGTCCCCGCTCTAATTCATCCCAAAGGTGTTCTATCCGGGTTGAGGTCAGCTGGTATAACAATGTAAATTGCAATTTCCTGAAAACTCCATATATCCACTATATTGTCAAAAGTATTGGGACGCCTGCCTTTTGGAAGAATGGTCAAACATTCCCATAGTCACACTCCTAAACCTTGTGGACAGCCTTCCCAGAAGAGTTGAAGCTGTTATAGCTGCAAAGAATGGGCCAACTCAATATTGAACCCTACAGACTAAGATTGGAATGCCATTAAAGTTCATGTGCGTGTAAAGGCAGGTGTCCCAATACTTTTGACAATATTGTTTATGTATGGAGTTTTCAGGAAATTGCCGTTTACATTGTTATACCAGCTGATACACACATACAAAAACCTCTATGCATTCTAAGTTATCCTTCACAGTTAAATCACTGAATATTTAACAGGGCCAGCTCAGTATCAGTGTAGGCCTCCATGGGGAAATGGTACAAACTCATTGGCAGCCTCTTGGGAGGGGCAAGAAGGAAAGGTTAAATGTAATTTCTAGGAATATCTTTCTACAAAATTATGTAACATTGTTGTATTTGTATTCCAGCACTACATATTTTAACTCTTAAAGTTGTTCTTGCATGAAATGAAATGGCCTACTTTTTGTTATTAGCTTTCCCTCCACCAACCAAAAAAAACACTTACATTTTACGCGTATCTATGGTCAAAATGTAAAATCATATATTAATTTCCACATTGTATCTCAAATATTTCTAACCTATCCCTATTAATCTGAACTATCTTCCTTGAATTCTGACACATAATCGCTATGCCCTGTGAGTAGCACTGCTGTGTCACACATTTCACAGAGCCTGCCTTCTGATCTACAGAGGAGCTGAGAGGAGGAGTTTCAGGAGGCGGAGTCAGTACAGGAATCACTGCAAGCAAGGTACAATGGAATACAGTTGTGCTCATAGGTTTACATACCCTGGCAGAGTTTATGATTCCTTCGCCATTTTTCAGAGATAATGAATGATAACACAAAAACTTTTCTTTCACTCCTGGTTAGTGTTTGGCTGAAGCCATTTATTTTAAACTCAACTGTGTTTACTCTTTTTAAATCATAATCACAACAGAAACTACCCAAATGACCCTGATCAAAAGTTTACATACCCCAGTTCTCAATACTGTGTATTGCCCCATCAATGACAGCTTGAAGTCTTTTGTGGTATTTGTGGATGAGGCTCTTTATCTTCTCAGATGGTAAAGCTGCCCATTCCTCTTGGCAAAAAGCCTCCAGTTCCTGTAAATTCTTGGGCTGTCTTGCAGGAACGGCACGTTTGAGATCTCCCATAGTGGCTCGTTGATATTGAGGTCAGGAGACTAAGATGGCCACTCCAGAACCTTCACTTTATTCTGCTGTAGCCAATGACAGGTCGATTTGGTCTTGTGTTTTGGATCATTGTCATATTGGAATGTCCAAGTACGTCCCATGCACAGCTTCCTGGCTGATGAATTCAAATGTTCCTCCAGTATTATTTGATAACATACTGCATTCATCTTTCCATCAATTTTGACCAAATTTCCTGTGCCTTTGTAGCTCACACATCCCCAAAACATCAGCGATCCACCTCCGTGTTTCACAGTAGGAATAGTGTACCTTTCATCATAGGCCTTGTTGACTCCTCTCCAAATGTAGTGCTTATGGTTGTGGCCAAAAAGATTAATTTTGGTCTCATCACTCCAAATTACTTCGTGCCAGAAGGTTTGAGGCTTGTCTCTGTGCTGTTTGGTGTATTGTAAGCAGGATAATTTGTGGCATTTGCGTAGTAATGGCTTTCTTCTGGCGACTCGACCATGCAACCCATCTTTCTTCAAGTGCCTCTTTATTGTGCATCATGAAACACCACATGTTTTTAGAGAGTCCTGTATTTCTCCTGAAGTTATTTGTGGATTTTTCTTTGCATCTCAAACAATTTTCCTGGCAGTTGTGGGTAAAATTTTAGTTGGCCTACCTGACCGTTGTTTTGTTTCAACAGAACCCCTCATTTTCCACTTCTTGATTAGAGTTTGAACACTGCTGATTGGCATTCTCAATTCATTGGATATCTTTTTATTTCTCTTTCCTGTTTTATACAGTTCAACTACCTTTTCCCGCAGATACTTTGACAATTCTTTTGCTTTCCCCATGACCCAGAATCCAGAAACCTCAGTCCAGCACTGGATGAAAGATGCAAGGGTCTGTTCAGAAACTCATTGACCTTTTATACACACACACACTAATTACAAACAAACAGATCACAGGTGAGGATGGTTACCTCTAGCAGTCATTTAAACCTCTTTGTGTCAACTTGTGTGCATGTTATTAGGCCAAAATCACCAGGGTATGTAAACTTTTGATCAGGGTCATTTGGGTAGTTTCTGTTGTGATTATGATTTAAAAAGAGTAAACACAGTTGATTGATAATTCATGGTGTCAGCCAAACACTAACCATGATTGAAAGAAATGTTTTTGTGTTATCATTCATATTCTCTGAAAAATGGCCAAGAAATTATAAATTCTGCCAGGGTATGTAAACTTATAAGCACAACTGTATGTAAACTTTAGAAATGGAAAGTAAACAGAAACTGCAAGGCGCACAGGGAGAAATTTGTGGAAAGAGACGACTAGCAGACAGGCAAAATTCACAAACACAAAAGGAATTTTTTCAAGTAAATGTATCTGATTGTCAATATAACTACTGTTTGTATTGCTATTACCCTGCCGATGTTAAAAAATGAATGTGTATGCCATGACCATAAATTGAAAAAAAAAACATTGGAAGAAACAAGTAAAAATACTTACCTTAAACTTTGACTTCTGGTGCACTTGATTGGTGTAGGGTGATGTCACTGGACCTTCTCCCATGTTGGTTGGGGATCCCAAATCATTGTGAAAATGGGCTCCTGAGCAGTGAGAAAGCCCAGGGATGTCACTGGCACCAACAGTTAATGACAGGAAGCTGGGATTTATCTAGACCTTTGTAGACCAAGATCCATTCCATCAGTGGGCAACTAAAATTCAACAAGCTGTGACAACTGTAAATAAGCAGAGCTGCTGGGAACAGTTTTAACTAAAGTTTTAAATGTAATATGTGTACCCATGGAATTCACACAAAGAGGCAAATACATTTGTTTTTATAGTATGTGGACAACCCTTCGAAATGATCGATATGGGGTGTTTTCAGCAAAGGGTACTGTTAATGCCAGAAAAAAAAATTTGAAACAAAATTGTGTCAACAGCTTGGGGAAACCCCCTTTCTTTTACAACATGACTGTGTCTATGTGCACAAAGCCAGCAACATACAGACTTGGTTTGGTGAGTTTCATATGGGGTCAGGACCACCACCCAACTGAACACCTTTGGGATGAATTGGTACACCGAATGTGAATTGGAAGAGGGAAGGTCTGGACAGCCGCACTCCGATAAAAAGAGTGCGGCTGTCCAGACCTTCCCTCTTCTAATTGCTATATGCTTAGCCTGCACCTGATGCTTCCACCTTGAGGAGAGTGACATTTCCACACATCCACCTGGAACGGTGATCCCTTCCCCAAATACACCGAATGTGAGCCAAGTCTTCTCATTCAACATCAGTAACTGACCTCACAAATGCTCTTTTGGCCAAATGGGCCCACCCCAAAATCTTGTAGAAAGTTTCCGAGAATGGTGGAAGCTGTTGGAGGGGGGGGGGTAGATATTCCATATTAATGCCCAAGAGTTTGAAATGGTATTTCAAACACGCTCATATAAGTATGGCCAGATATCAACAAACTTCAGCCTTTATATTAGACTGCTGGTGATTTTTGTTCTAGCTAGGGGATTCCATAATGCATAAAGGTTATCAATATAGTAGCCTATAAAAATCAACAGAAAAGCTTGTAACCTGGATTGGTGGTCCTACTATGGACAGTCAATGCCAAGGATGGAAGTTTGCAATTTAATAACAATTTTATTTTCTTCTTCAGCCAGGAGCAATGCTCACTGCGATTTAGCAGTACACGCAGGTAACCAGGTATCCAATACTTCTTAAAGTACATGCACAAATCATCAATTTTGTCAATGACAAAATCAACAATTTTGAGGGGAAATACATTTCTGTTAAATTACTTTGCTCGTCCCTACTGATAATAGTTGCTGAAACAGTGGGCAAAATGTTATTTTTACAGCATGGGATTGTATTGACAATCACATTTTCTATGGTAGATGACTATAACTCTGGGTCTCTATGGTAAGGCCCTCCTCTTTTCCCTGTCACTTTTAAAGTGGGTATAAACCCTGACATATAACCAATGGAGTGACTGGCCTCAGGTAGTACGTTGCACGTTTTGTGTCACTCTTTATGTGTGTGCACTTTTGTACTTTTTTTGGCACTGGGTGGAGTTTTTGGGTTTGTTTCACACGCCACTGGCTTTTCTAAAAACAAAACAAAAAAAAACAGGGATGTAACAAATCCTCCTACATAATTTGTACCTGTTTACCTGCAGTCTTCTCTTCTCTATAGCAGTTCAAACTGCATAATTTGTACAGCTTGTCTGAGATTTCAGATAGCAGGGGGCGAGGAACTAAAAATTACACTCAGTCTGAGCTGATGGGAGGGGAGGTACAGCCACCAGAACAGAGCTGAGGCTTTCAATCACAAGCTGTGTACTGGAGCTCCCCCTGTCACCTTTTTCTTTCTTAGTGTCAGGAAAAACCTTCAGAAGTGACTCATGCAGGTTGCAGAGGAACGAGGCATTAGAGAGAAATTCCACTTAGTAATCTGGATTGAGACAAGCAAATACTACGGAGGGATATGCTTTGTTTATATTTGTCAGAAATCTACAACCACTTTAAGTAGCCACAAGAACTTGCCCATGACCATCAATGGTCAGCGGTCAACAGAAATTGTCTTGATAGTGTTGCCTCATATTTAGTCAGGGATGCTCACACACATATGTACTCCTTGGGTTGGCCTGTGGCATTAAGGCTTTTACATGCAGGTCCTCACAGCAATGTCTTGTCTGACAGATTATACCCTGCCGTGTATGTTTCTCCATGTCTGCACCCGTGAATCCACAGTGGCATTGCTTCATGCCGCACTAACCACCATGCAAAGTTTTATTAGTAAAGCTCTTATACAAGATTTTCTCACTAATAGAGATGTGGACCCCTAGCTTTGAATCCATCCAGTGATACCATAACATACTTACGATAAGGTGACCAGATTTTTAAAATGAAATCCGGGGACATATTTTTTTTTTTTTACTAGTAATGGCGGCAATCAGCGACTCTCTGCCCGTCGCCGCTAGCCTCACAGCCTGTTAAGTCTTGCTCTCCAGGCCCCGGCTACTACTGGGTGGGGAGCGGAGGAAGATCACTCCGCCAGGGAAGGCAAGGAGATAAGCGGGCAGGGCGGCTAGCCGGGACTTGAGCCAAGGCAGAAGAACATGCGAGCGGAGCTAAATGGGCATGCGCCCGAAATTGAAGAAATATTCCCTCCGCTCCGACCAGCACATGATCATCAGAAAGGGACACAGATAAAGGAGAAAAATACACCCCCCTAAGCTAGTAGGAGCGGCAGAGCGAGGGGGGGGGTGTAATTCAGATTTTTTTTTTAATTCTGCACTGACTGTCTTTGAAATTGCCCCAGGCCCTGTTCAAATCCAATCCGGGGACAAAACCGGGGATAGACTTGGTCCGGGGACAGTGTCCTCAATCCGGGGACTGTCCCCGGAAACCGGGGATATCTGGTCACCCTAACTTACAATCCACAGGATGGTTTATGCTCCATAGATAACCAGCTAGAAGTGAACTGGATGCTAAAGAGTATCCTTACCTGTATTAAATACATACAGCTATTAGAATGTAATATTTTTAGCAATAGTGGTCCTTTAAAGATTCTAGTTCATAAAAATATTTTCTAGCAAACTCTGTGGTGGTGTCAAGAAAGAGTGTGAAGTTTAAAGTTTAATTATTATATTTAAACGTTTCGGCATGCTTTTATGTCCCATGGGTGCAAGCAGCTAGCTGGCCTTTTTGGTATAAAACAGAATATGTAATGATTGCATTGCAAAGTGCAGGTTTCCAGTACGATATACAGCAGGTTTTAAATAGGCAAAATAGAGGTTTTTGAAAAGATGTCAAATATATACAATACATTTCCACGTTAAAGTGGTATGGAACACTGAATTGCCCTATGGAAGCTGCTATATTATGCTTTATGCTATATCTTTACAACATGCTGGAGAAGGTGTGTTTTTCAAAGCCTCACTCCAGGAAAACATGAATTAACTCCTACCCTCCTCCCTCCCACCTCCTCTACTTCATGCTTTTTGTTTTTCTTACCTGATGAAGCAAAATATACTCACCTAAGCCGCCATCCAAGTCTTTGTCACCACTTTTGAGTGTGGGCCAAACGCTTGCACCCAAGACTGCTGGTCCCCCTTCGAGTTTAGGCAGGAGTTGGATTGCAGTATGCTGACCTTAAGTTGGCACTATGCTGCTTCTCTAGGCTGGCAGGAAACCATTGAGGACTAATTTGTCCCCTATTATGGGCTCCAGCCGGCCATCTTGGATACTGAAATCCCTTGAAATTTTGGCATCAATCTTGCCACAGAAGTGCTTAAATGGCAGATTCTGCATCATTCGGTCCACCCTCAGTGTGGGAGTAAGTCAGGGACAGAGCCCTGCTGGTTAGGGAGAGAAAGTATTAGCAGTGATAGGAAGAGGTACCTGATAAAGAGGGAAACTGTAGGTACAGTGGCTTTTGCAGCTCCCTGGAGTCTCCCACTGGCAGGCAGATAACTGCAATGACTTTGGGGATAGCTGGGTGACCTAGTAATCTTATTTAGAGATGAGCTGAACACCCCTCTGTTTGGTTTGCAGCAGAATTCCTGAACAGGAGAAAAATTCTAACCCAAATCAAAAGTGCCCATTTTGAAGGCTTATATGGAAGTAATTGGCCATAAAAGGGGGATTGGGGGTCCGGGTATTACCAAGAGGGACATCAATTTCAAATTTTGTTTTTTAAACAATCGTTTTTCAGAAGCAATGATTTTAACCACTTTCGGACCGCCGGCCGTCGATATTTGTTGGTCCTTTGACGTTAAATACCGTGGTTATAGAAGCAGATAGCTGCCATATAAAAGTGGTCTCTGCGGCGGATTTGCCGCAAATTCACTTTTATAGGCGGCGGGAGAGGTGCCCACGCCCCTCCCGCCGCGTCCCGGTCTTCTCCGCCGCTTACCAGAGCCATCGGTAGTGGCACGAAGTCGAGTAAGGGAATGATGGCACTCGACTCTTTGTCATTGGATGAGGGCAGCGATGTCAAATGTCACTTCCGCTCAAAGGCCTTAAAGGGACAAATTTTTTTCATGGAAAAATTAGGGAATGATACCGCGCTAACAAAATATAAACCCGTGACCACTGATTGAATTAGTGAATTGATAGAAAACAGCAGCAGCTTCACCGTGAGATAACCACAAAAATGCAAAATAAAATAATAAAAAGCTGCGCTAAATTGTTCTTCATTAATTTCCTAATTATAATTTAAAAAAATAGGATTTTTGTACTCACCGTAAAATCCTTTTCTCTGAAGTCCATGGATGGACACAGCTCCTTAATTCTTGACAGTAGGGTTATATTCCGTCTTTTAAGAGAGGACTAGGCAGACATGTTAAACATTTAAAAACATACCTACATAACTACAGCAAAGCTGAACAGTACCGCCCAGGGTGCGGGCCCTCTGGTTATAACCCCTCACCCTGCACTCAACAACTCAGTTCGTCAAAAAGCAGTACAAACATAAAAAGGAGGGGTGGGTGCTGTGTCCGTCCATGGACTTCAGAGAAAAGGATTTTATGGTGAGTACAAAAATCCTGTTTTCTCTTTCGTCCATGGACGGACACAGCTCCTTAATTCTTGACAGTAGTGACATCCCCAAGCAGTGTCAAAAAACGAGGGGTGGGAACAGCAATCAAAACAAACTTCACCCCTAAACAACCTGAGCTCCTCAACGGAGGAGTTGCAACCTTAAACAGCCACCTGCAAAATTTTGCGGCCGAAGCAAGCATCCGCATATGCATGCACGTCAACCTTGTAAAACTTAGTAAAAGTGTGAACGGACGACCAGGTCGCCGTCTTACACACCTGTGAGACAGACGCTTGACGTCAGAAAGCCAAGGAGGCACCTATTGCCCTGGTTGAATGCGCCGTAACAGGAAAGGGAGGCGTCCGCCCTTTTAGGGCATAAGCCTGAATCACGATCTGTCTGACACAAACAGTGAGTCTGACCTCCGAAACTGAGCCGTAGACAGATACACCCGCAGAGCTCAGACCACGTCCAAGGAATGCAACGCAATGTCCTCATTTAGATGAAAAGCCGAAACAACCTTTGGAAGAAACGAAGGCTGCGGGCGTAGCACCGCTTTTTCCTTGTGGAGGATCAAGTAGGGAGACTTGCAGGAAAAGGCCGCCAATTCAGAAACCCTCCTGACTGATGCTTTTTTTCACTTTATATTTGTAAACTGAATTATATGGTTGCATATTATTCATTATCCAGCGCTACACCTTTATTGTATATATTTGTTGTGCCTTATATCTAGGTTGTGGTGTTTAGCGGCAGGATATTTGACAAGGATATGCTTTATTCATTTAACTTCACATTTTTTGCACCAAGCGTGAATTTTTATTTTTTAACCATTCACTAATTTTTGATATATTTTATTTGCAGCTGGTGTATCCATAATGGATATTTTTCACTATAGGTCACAATCAGTTATTAACACTGTAGGTGACTTGGATGGGAATGATGACCCCAGAGATGATCTAGCAGGATGCTTTCTTAGATTAAAAAATCTCACCATTACTGAAGTTCATACTAGATGGGATATAGCATACCTAGAGGAATATGTGAAAGCAGATATGGTACCTAGAAGTCTCAGTTGGGATGTGAATCCCCAAAAGGATGATAACGAGTTGGCTGAATGGTTCAAATATTTTAAGGAAGCGGGTGTCAACTTCCTACAGTTTCTGGTAGCCAAAAAGAAACGCAAGTTAACTATGTTGGACGTGGAAATTAACATCATTAAGAGCAAGTTGGTCCCCTTTAAATCTGAACCAGATTATGTGCAGAGGTCAGATGCTTAAAAGGCAGTACTAATCAAGGAAGAATCTGAACAAAAATCTAAGAAAAAGAAAAGTATAACAGAGACGTGAGGGATTATCGGGAGAAAGTAGTCTTTAAATGGCAGATAACACCTCCTCCTGATGCCCCACTGAGTGATAAAACAGTTGGTTCTCGACAGATTACCACTATCCAAAGAGGTGGTGCGTTACGAGAGGATCATGGTGATAACCCTGAGGCTTTTGGTACGCACCATCCCTCCCCTAATACACGCATGGGAAGAAGGGGTCCACAACAGCATTCTAATAATGGAAGAAGAAGGGGGGGCAGAGGGAGTTATCTCCCTCGCTCTAACTACCATTCCCCTCCTCCCTGGTGTCATCGAGTAGGGTATTCTGACTATCAAAATCAGGGTGACCATCATGATCCTCGTGCTAACAATGGTGGTTATAACACTAGAAATAGATTTGCGCCCTTAGCTAACGGGATGATGGTATCTAGCTCAAGTGATAATCAATGGGCTTTTTGTTCCTCCCAGTGCCAACAGATAGAGAATCGCCCAGGTTGGGATTTTCGGTTGGCTGGCAGGAACAGGAACAAAATAAATGGAGACGCAAGAGAGGGAGCAGAGGGGGGAGGAAACTTCACCCCAAAAAGGAGAGTGTAGATAGTACTGGGATCATTAATCTCAGTACCAAGCAACTATCAAGTGAGGAACTAACAACTTTGAGTAAGAGATTGAAGTCTCTTCTACCTCAGAACCTTAACTAGTTCCAAACTTTTATCGATGTGCAAAAGTACACTCGAAAATGTAATGTCAAGCGGTACATTTTGAGTAACCCTGCTAGGCAACTGGCCAGGGAGGCATCTGTCATCACTCATTCTGGGATGGCTAATGCTTCCCTGTTTAACCCTCCTAGTAACCAGGCTCCAAACATAAATTTTTTCCGGGATTTAGTATTAAAAGAGCTGGCCAATTTAAACATTAAGCTGGCACAATCCCAACAGGACCTCAGGGTAGGTATGGAGTCTTTATGCAATAGGAAAGACATTGTCGTGCATCCAGCGGACAAAGGGGGGGCCATTGTCATTTTAGATAAGGCCTCCTACCTTGAAGAAATGTCAAGAATCCTATCCGATCCTGAGACCTATTCGGTCCTGCCTTTGGATCCCACCACTCAATACAAACGTGAGTTAAAATCCTTGATTGAAAAAGGCCACAATATGGGCATCCTGAATTTAAAGGAAAAGGAACATCTAGTTACGCTAGACTACCGGTGATGTACATATTGCCGAAGATACATAAGACCCTAATCAATCCCCCGGGAAGGCCCATCATCAGTGGTATTGATTCTGTCACTTCACGTGTTGGCAAATATATTGATCATTATTTGCAGCCACTGGTGATGGACACCCCTTCCTGTCTCAAGGATACCAAGCATGTGATCAACTTGCTTGGAGACATTGAGTGGAAAGCGTCTTATGTGTTAATTACAGCGGATGTCGCATCACTTTATACGGCCATTTCTCACCACTTAGGACATGAGGCGGTGTAACATTTTCTGTATCGCGACTCTGACATCTCCATCACACAGTGTAACTTTGTGATGGAGCTGTTGGATTTCGCAATGGAACACAACCATTTTTGGCACAGTTGCACACATTACCTTCAAATAAGAGGTGTGGCCATGAAGGCAAAATTTGCCCCCAGTATGGCCAACCTCTTTATGTCCAAATGGGAAGAGGACGTTGTCCTCCATGAAAAGCCGCCTAAACTCATCTTATGGAAAAGATTCATAGACAATATTTTATGCATCTGGGATGGTGATGTTGAATCGGCTGGTAAATTTCTGTCTTTTTTAAATAATAATGACAGAGGGATTATCTTGAGCCATGAGATAAGTTCCACTCGAATCCACTTCCTGGATCTCGACATCTCAATAGAGGAGGGCAGGATTGTCACATCTACCTTCTTTAACCACTTAAGCCCCGGACCATTACGCAACTTAAGGACCAGAGGTGTTTTTACAATTTGGCACTGCGCTGATTTAACTGGAAATTGTGCGGACATGCAATGTTGTACCCAAACGAAATTTGTGTCCTTTTCTTCCCACAAATAGAGCTTTCTTTTAATTGTATTTGATTGCCTCTGCAATTATTATTTTTTTGCAATATAAACGGAAAAAGACCGAAAATTTTGAAAAAAAAAAATGATATTTTCTACTTTTTGTTATAGTAAAAATCGAATAAACTCAATTTTAGTCATATATATAGGCCAAAATGTATTCAGCTACATGTCTTTAGTAAAAAAAATGTCAATATGCGTATATTTATTGGTTTTCGCAAAAGTTATAGCGTCTACAAACTAGGGTACATTTTCTGGAATTTACACAGCTTTTAATTTATGACTGCCTATCTAATTTCTTGAGGTGCTACAATGGAAGGGCAATTCAAACACCCCCCCCAAATGACCCCATTTTGGAAAGTAGACACCCCAAGGAAATTGCTGAGTGGCATGTTAAGCCCATTGAATATTTTTTTTGTCCCAAGTGATTGAATAATGACAAAAAAAATAAAAAAATTACAAAAAGTTGTCACTAAATGATATATTGCTCACACATGCCATGGTTATATGTGGAATTGCACCCCAAAATACATTTTGCTGCTTCTCCTGAGTACGGCGTAACCACGTGTGGGACTTTTTAGGAGCCTAGCCGCGTACGGGACCCCGAAAACCAAGCACCGCCTTCGGGATTTCTAAGGGCGCAAATTTTTGATTTCACTCCTCACTACCTATCACAGTTTCGAAGGCCATAAAATGCCAAAGTAGCACAAAACCCCCCCAAATGACCCCATTTTGGAAAGTAGACACCCCAAGCTATTTTCTGAGAGGCATGGTAAGTATTTTAAAGCTCTCATTTGTTTTCGAAAATGAAGAAAGAAAATATATATATATATATATATATTTTTTTTTTTTCAATTTTCAAAACTTTGTGACAAAAAGCGAGATCTGCAAAATACTCACCATACCTCTACGCAAATAGCTTGGGGTGTCTACTTTCCAAAATGTGGTCATTTGGGGGGGGGGTTTGTGCCATCTGGGCATTCTATTGCCTCCAAAACTGTGATAGGCAGTGAGGAGTGAAATCAAAAATTTACACCCTTAGAAAGCCTAAAGGCGGTGCTTAGTTTTTGGGGTCCTGTACGCGGCTAGGCTCCCAAAAAGTCTCACACATGTGGTATCCCCGTACTCAGGAGAAGCAACACAATGTATTTTGGGGTGTAATTCCACATATGCCCATGGCATGTTTGAGCAATATATCATTTAGTGACAACGTTGTGCAAAAAAAAAAAAATTTAAAATAAAAGTTTATTTTTTCCGCAACTTGTGTCAACATATAAAATATTCCATGGACTCGACATGCCTCTCAGCAAATAGCTTGGGGTGTCTACTTTCCAAAATGGGGTCATTTGGGGGGGTTTTGAACTGTCCTGGCATTTTATACACAACATTAGGAAGCTTATGTCACACATCATCCACTCTTCTAACCACTTGAAGACAAAGCCCTTTCTGACACTTTTTGTTTACATGAAAACATTTTTTTTTTTTGCAAGAAAATTACGTTGAACCCCCAAACATTATATATATATTTTTAAATCAAAGGCCCTACAGATTAAAATGGTGGGTGTTGCATTTTTTTTTCCACACAGTATTTGCGCAGCGATTTTTCAAACACATTTTTGGGGGAAAAAATTCACTTTTTTTAATTGTAATGCACTAAAACACACTATATTGCCCAAATGTTTGATGAAATAAAAAAGATGATCTTAGGCCAAGTACATGGATACCAAACACGACATGCTTTAAACTACATACATTTTTAAAATCCTTTAAAAGCCTTTACAGGTTACCACATTAGATTTACAGAGGAGGTCTACTGCTAAAATTACTGCCCTCGATCTGACCTTCGTGGTGATACCTCACATGCATTATGCAATTGCTGTTTACATATGACGCCAGACCGACGCTTGCGTTCGCCTTTGCGCAAGAGCAGGGCGGGACAGGGGTGCTTCTTTTTTTTTTATTATTATTATTATTATTATTTTTAATATTAATTTTCCTTTTTTATTTTAATTTTAAACTGTTCCTTCCATATTTTATTTTTTTATCATTTTTATTGTTATCTCAGGGAATGTAAATATCCCCTACCATAGCAATAGGTAGTGACAGGTACTCTTTTTTTGAAAAAACTGGGGTCTATTAGACCCTAGATCTTTCCTCTAGCCTCAAAGCATCTGACCACACCAAGATGGGTGTGATAAAATGCTTTCCCAATTTCCCAATGGCGCTTTTTATATCCGGGGGGGGGACATTCCCTCCCACTGCTTGTAAAAGCAGTCCAGAGGCTAATTAGCCACTAGGATTGCTTTTACATGAAAGCCGGCTGCTGGCTGAAAATAATGATACCAAGATAATACCTAAACCAACAGGCATCATTCTGGTAAAACCATTCAAAGTCCAGCAACATACCAGTACGTTGCTGGTCCTTGTTGGACATGTATTGTAATCTTTTTTTTCATGCAGCCTGTTGGCTGAACGAAAAAAAGAGATTGATCGGTGGGTATGCCCACCATTAGAATACCTCCCTTCATTCACCCACTTCTAATGATGGGCATACATGCACCATTTATATATGCCAAAGCATGGGGGCATCCTCCTGCAAAAGTTATGCCGCGTACACACGGTCAGACTTTTCCACGGGCAAGCCTCTGTCGTAATTTCGACCATATGTACGAGGCATTAGGAGCAAAATCGCTCTTCTGCCCCTGCTGCCCCCATGCTTTGGCATATATGCTCTTTTTTTTAACTGTGGCGGTGAAATCACCTCCTACAGCACTGGAGTCGCAGGGATCAGGCCTGTCTCTGCGAACGCTGCAGTTATGTGTGTTGTGTTTTGTAAGTGACAGTGATCAGTGGGTTTCTTCTCTCTGCCGCTCTTCCCGACCCCTTTCATTCCCGCCTTTGGAACCATAGGCAAATTACGAACACACAAACCTTTAAGTGTGATGTGGTGTGGGGGAGTGTTGGGAGGGTGTAAATACGCCAAGGCGTGATTGCAAATTGCACAATGTTACAATTCTTTTTCTTTGTTTATTTGTGTCATTACTTTGTTCACTGTATTTTGAATTGTATGTACGCATATCTGGTATGAAAAACAACAATAAAAAGTAATTATATAGACAGTGATCGATCGATACTGCACTTGGGTGGCCTGGGCTGGACGGAGGGGCAAAACGCAGGTGCTAGCAGGTATCTGGGCTGATCCCGCTAACACTGCATTTTTGGGAACCCTAAACTGCTGGGGACGCTAGTATAGATCTGATCAGAACAGATATTGATCTGTTCAGATACTATACCACTAAGGGAGGTGTATGCTTCATGCGTGGGTGTTAGCGCTACTGGCACTAACCTGACGCTGCCTGGGGTGTGACGCAGACCCTCTCTGACGCTAAAACCTAATTGATATCACCCGCCGGGCGATCAGGGGTTAAACCTTTATTGGGTTATATACGCGGGTGCCCTGACACTATAAAAAGCAAACTAACTAACCAGCGTCACCCGTAACACTTATACAGTGATCACTGGTGAAAGGGTTAACTAGGGGCAATCAGGGGGTTAAAACCTTTATTAGGTAATATATGGGGGTACCTCAGGGCCGGCCCTACCATGGGACCCAATGGTACCCCGGTCCCAGGCGGCACTTTCAGGGGAGCGGCAAATCAGTGTTCAAACTGCTGCCTAAAAATCTCTCTGTGTTTTGAGCCAAGCTCAGCAATGGGCAGCGGCGGGTGTCCTGTGATTGGCCGAGCAGGTTATGTGGGAGGGACGGACAGCAGACATGAGGCTTGTGATTCGCCTGGAGGAGCGGAGGAGCTGGACTGTGGGTAATCGCGCCAGCCCTGCATGCTCCCCGAGTCCTAACTAGCCCTGTGTCACAGGAGACCTGAGGTCTGTCTCTCATCTCCCTGTCAGCTGCCCGCGGCCCCCCCTCTCTCTATCAGCCGCCCCCCCCCTCCTGAGGTCTGTCTCTCATCTCCCTGTCAGCTGCCCGCGGCCCCCCCTCTCTCTATCAGCCGCCCCCCCTCCTGAGGTCTGTCTCTTATCTCCCTGTCAGCTGCCCGCAGCCCCCCCTCTCTCTATCAGCCCCCCCCCTCCTTAGGTCTGTCTCTCTCATCTCCCTGTCAGCTGCCCGCGGCCCCCCCTCTCTCTATCAGCCGCCCCCCCCTCCTGAGGTCTGTCTCATCTCCCTGTCAGCTGCCCGTGGCCCCCCTCTCTCTATCAGCCGCCCCCCCCTCCTGAGGTCTGTCTCTCTCATCTCCCTGTCAGCTGCCCGCGGCCCCCCCTCTCTCTATCAGCCGCCCCCCCCTCCTTAGGTCTGTCTCTCATCTCCCTGTCAGCTGCCCGCGGCCCCCCTCTCTCTATCAGCCGCCCCCCCTCCTTAGGTCTGTCTCTCATCTCCCTGTCAGCTGCCCGCAGCCCCCCCTCTCTCTATCGCCCCCCCCTCCTTAGGTCTGTCTCTCATCTCCCTGTCAGCTGCCTGCGGCCCCCCCTCTCTCTATCAGCCGCCCCCCCTCCTTAGGTCTGTCTCTCATCTCCCTGTCAGCTGCCCGCGGCCCCCCTCTCTCTATCAGCCGCCCCCCCCTCCTTAGGTCTGTCTCTCTCATCTCCCTGTCAGCTGCCCGCGGCCCCCCTCTCTCTATCAGCCGCCCCCCCTCCTTAGGTCTGTCTCTCATCTCCCTGTCAGCTGCCCACGGCCCCCCCTCTCTCTATCAGCCGCCCCCCCCCCTCCTGAGGTCTGTCTCTCTCATCTCCCTGTCAGCTGCCCGCAGCCCCCCCTCTCTCTATCAGCTGCCCCCCCCTCCTGAGGTCTGTCTCTCATCTCCCTGTCAGCCACCCGCGGCCCCCCTCCTCTCTATCAGCCACCCCCCTCCTCGCCCCCCCTCCTGAGGTCCGTCTCTCTCATCTGCTCTGTCAGCCGCCCCCCCTCCTCTCTATCAGCCCCCTTTCCTCTCTATCAGCCGCCCCCCTCTTCCTCTCTATCAGCCCCCCCTCTTCCTCTCTATCAGCCGCCCCCCTCCTCCTCTCTGTCAGACCCCCCTCCTCCTCTCTGTCAGACCCCCCTCCTCCTCTCTGTGAGACCCCCCTCCTCCTCTCTGTCAGACCCCCCTCCTCCTCTCTGTCAGACCCCCCTCCTCCTCTCTGTCAGACGTGTGGCAGGTGACGTCATGGCAAGGGACAATCCGCTACGTGTGGCAGGTGATGTCGTGGCAAGTGACAATCTGCAATGTGTGGCATCGTGGCAAGTGACCAGCCGCAATTTGTGGCAGATGGCATTGTGGCAAGTGACAATTCGCAACAAGTGACAATCTGCATCTGGTGGCAGGTGACGCGGGAAGTGACACACTCGGGGCTCCCACTTATTCTGCATTATGGTGAGTTGAACTATTTTATTTTATATAACAATAGAAATAATGCACTTCAATCATTTTTTTCCGATTCGGCACGGCATCGATTTAACTGACAATTGCGCGGTCGTGTGACGTTGTACCTAAACAAATAGAGCTTTCTTTTGGTGGTATTTGATAACTTATGCGGTTTTTATTTTTTGTGCTATAAACAAAAATAGCGACAACTTTGAAAATTGTTTTTATTTTAACTTTTGCTATAATAAACATCCAAAAAAATAAAAATTTCTTCATCAGTTTAGGTCGATATGTATTCTTCTACATATGTTTGGTAAAAAAAACAAAAACGCAATAAGTGTATATTGATTAGTTTGCACAAAAGTTATTGCGTCTACCAAATAGAGGATAGATTTATGGCATTTTTATTATTATTATATATTTTTTTACTAGTAATGGCGGTGATCTGCGATTTTTAGCGAAACTGTGACATTGCGGTGGACAGATTGGACACTTGACACAGTTTTGGGACCAGTGACATTTATACAGCGATCTGTGCTATAAAAATGCACTGATTACTGTGTAAATGTCACTGTCAGGAAAGGGGTTAAATGTGTTCCCTGGGAGGTGTTTCTAACTGGGGGGATGGGGACTGACTGGAGGAGGAGAGAGATCTCTGTTCCTAATCACTAGGAACAGCAGATCTGTCTCTCCTCCCCTGTCAGAATGGGGATCTGTCTGTTTACATTGACAGATCCCCGTTCTGGCTCTATGGAGCGATCGCGGGTGGCCAGCTGACATCTCGGCCAACGGCCACGCACAGGTCCTTTTATACTCCTATATACATGTATAGAGCCATGACAGGTCCATTTTGGTTATCATGATATAAAATAATGAATATGGGGGCATTTTGGTGGGCGTGATTTTTCTTTTGGGGGGGGGCAGCATTTCATTCTTGGTACCAGGCAGCACAATGTCTTGGGCCGGCACTGGGGTACCTGACGCTATATAAAAACCTGACGGGGAACATAAATAACTAAATAACTAACTGGCTAACCAGTGTCACCAGTGACACTTATACTGTGATCACTGGTGAAAGGGTTAACTCTAGGGGAAATCAGGGGGTTAAAACCTTTATTAGATAATATATGGGGGTACCTGACGCTATAAAAACCTGGCGGCGAACCTAAAAAAATAACAGACTACCTAGCGGCACCAGCATACCTAATACAGCGATCAGAAAAACGATCGCTTAGTGACACTGGCAAAAGGGGGTGAAAGGGTTACCTGGGGGGCGATCAAGGTGTTAAACCTTTATTAGGTAATATACGGTGGTACCTGACGCTATAAAAACCTGGCGGCGAACCTAAAAAACGAACTGACTACCTAGCGGCACCAGCATACCTAATACAGCGATCAGAAAAATGATCGCTTAGTGACACTGGCAAAAGGGGGTGAAAGGGTTACCTGGGGGCGATCAAGGGGTTAAACCTTTATTAGGTAATATATGGGGGTACCTGACGCTATAAAAACCTGGCGGCGAACCTAAAAAAATAACTGACTACCTAGCGGCACCAGCATAACGAATACAGCGATCAGAAAAACGATTGCTTAGTGACACTGGCAAAAGGGGGTGAAAGGGTTACCTGGGGGGCGATCAAGGGGATAAACCTTTATTATATAATATATGGGGGTACCCGACGCTATAAAAACCTGGCGGCAAACCTAAAAATATAACTGACTACCTAGCGGCATCACCAACGCTAATACAGCAATCAGAAAAACGATCACTTAGTGACAGTGGTGCTAGGGGGTGAAAGGGTTACCTGGGGGGCGATCAAGGGGTTAAACCTTTATTAGGGGGGGTTAGGGGGCTACCCTGGAACTAAAGGGACCTACACCAACTGCCCTGACACTTTTACAGTTACAAATGTCATTGTTTGCAGTGATCAGACACACATAGGAACACGATCGCCCCCCCCCCCCCAGTCACCCCCAGATCACCCCCCAGCCCCCAGTCACAGTGTCACTGATCACTGCAATCAGTGACACTGTGACTGGGGGCGGGGGGTGATCTGGGGGTGACTGGGGGGGGGGGGCGATCGTGTTCCTATGTGTGTCTATGTGTCAGTGTAGTGTTTGTGCACTATATGTGAGCGCCGCAGGGAGAGATGACATCACTTCCTCTGCCTGTGTTTACATTACACAGGCAGAGGAAGCAATTCATTCGCCGGGAGCGATCGTGAGGGGGTGGCCAGAAACCAATGGCCGCCCCCTCATCACCGATCGCTCCCGGAGCGATACCGACCGCTCACTGTACCGGAGGGGGGTCCGATCGGACCCCCCAGCTATACGAAGGCAGTCACGTACAGGTACGTGATTGTGCCTGTCCGTGCCATTTTTCCAACGTATATATACAGTGAGCAGTCATTAAGTGGTTAAGCCGACTGACAGGAATGGGTACATACCATTAGATTCGTGTCACCACCGTTCCTGGCTGTCGGCTGTCCCAAAAGGGCAATTTCTTTGCTTCAGGCGCAACTGTACGGACCTGGGAGAGTTTCAAAGAGAAGCCCAGGTTCTCAGGTCCAGATTTATAGCAAAGGGTTACGATAGTGTGAGCCTTGACTCTAGAATTGCAGAGGTGGGCACTAGAGACCGCCAGACTCTTCTTTGTGATAGACCACTTGCCATAGAAAATAGAGAAGACTTTGGTTTAGCTTTTCTAACTACCTATTCTAGCCAACACTGGGCCATCAAACGGATTATTAAAAAGCACTGGCCAGTAATTAAAAATGACAGAATATTGGGACCACTTCTATCAGCTAACCATAGGGTACTCTTCAGGGGTGCATCTAATCTCAGACATACAATAGCACCTAATGTCCCTGACCCGCCTATTCGCCCAGTTTTCTTTGGTGACCTTAAAGGTTTCTACCCCTGTAGGAGGTGCAGAGTCTGCAAAATAAATGCACTCCGGGGTAGGAGATATACTGAGTTTACTTCCACTGGAACAGGTGTTACTTACCCGATTAAGTCCTTTATAACATGCACTACCAAATGCGCGGTGTACCTTTTGAGGTGCCCATGCGGGTTGGCGTATGTTGGACGGACTATTTGGAAGCTTTAAGTAAGACTGGGGGAACACATTACTTATATCAAGGCTGGTTTCGATAAGAATAATGTGTCTAAACATTATGACCTCAAGCACAACAGAGATCCTAAGGGTACTGTTTTTATGGCCCTGGAAATATATGTGCCCCATTGGCGTGGTGGAAATGGCAAGGGGACTATATCCAGATCAGAAACAAGCTGGATACACAAGCTCGGCTGCCATGTGCCGGGGGGCTTGAATGTAGAGTGGGACATCAACTGTTTTATCAATAATGGTTGATGTCCCATTCTTTTATTGAGGTGTCTTTTTGATCTTTTTCCTTCCTTCTTGATTAATTATTTTTTAGTTGGTCTATAGGATTTTTATCCCTTTGGTTTCATCACTCTATCCCTTGACTAGGGGAGACCATCCTGCTTAGACAATATGGCTTTGTATTGATATAACCTTTAAGCCAGCTTTAAATTAAATAGCATTCTCAATTTTATCCACATGATGGCAGCATTTCTTTTTTAGGATGGCTTTTGTTATTAGTTCAGTCAATATCATCAGTATCCACCGGATGTTATGAGTGGGTTCTTCCGTTCTGATGTAAGGAGTCTCGGGCATGATAATTAACATACCCAGGACTCGTCCAATCAGCTCCCTGTTTCAGTTTTGCAATAAAACCAATTAGGGCACTTTACTGGCACCTTAGGTCAATAAATAGCGTGTGCGCAGTTGCGTGGGTGTGCCCCTGATGACGTCAGTTGTGACAAAACGGTCGTAGGGCGTCACGCAAACGCACTGCGCATGCGCAAAATGTTTTTTTTGCTGACTGACAAACCACAGAGCTTTTTTATGCTTTTGATCCTTGCAAGGAATATCGGCTTTTATCCTCTATGCTTAGAGGACCTGTTTTTATTATTTTTGTACTTTGTACCTTACTTTTAAATAAACACTGAGAAGAATGTCTACACTATTGGATGTTTCTCCCTTCTTTTCATTGGGTATTACCAACCCCACATCACCGGATGTTTACATACGTCCTCTCTGGAACTTGTCTGCCGATTGTATCCTGACCACCCAATTGGGAAGCGTGGCAGTGGAGTCTGAGAGTGTCTGCACGTGGGAGGACACTGCATTACTCCTGTGAGGACCGTCGTTCTGCTGAGCTTGTTTTGACCCCCTGGGAAGGGCGGTCACTGTCTAGTCGGTAAGCCTTCATTTCTACTCCTGGTGGCGGGTCTCTTCACGTATTGGATTTTATATATTCATCTTCCATCACTGGAGGTTCACATGAATTGATTGAACTTTTTCTTTGGTTTCTCCATTTGGAGTCATTCACATATGAACTTTAGAGATTTACCGTTGGTTATTTATTCCAGTTTTTATGCTTTTTTTCACTTTATATTTGTACACTGAATTATATGGTTGCATATTATTCATTATCCAGCGCTACACCTTTATTGTAACTACTTTACATTGTAGCAAAGTGTAATTTCTTCAGTGTTGTCACATGAAAAGATATAATAAAATATTTACAAAAATGTGAGGGGTGTACTCACTTTTGTGAGATACTGTACGATTTTTTTGTTTTGGGGTTTATTATGACTTTATTATGACTTTAAAGCGGAGTTCCGGCCAAATTTTTTATTTTATTTTTTATTAATCCCAGCATTATTAATTATTAATTAAAAAACAAAGTATGCAAGGTTAGTTTAAGATGCTGTTAAAATATAAATTTCACACTTACCATTGTGACCCTCCTGTTGTGGCCATTGCCATCATGATTGTTGCTATCTGCTATCTGAAGCCCAATCGATAATTCTTCCTGGATAAGCTTTGGAGAGGTGCATGCTGGGTAACCAGCATGCACCTCTCGATCTCGCGCATGCGCAATTCACCGGAGGCCGTAGTGCCGATTGTTTGTAAAGTTGCCATACCAACGGGCGGTGACGGAGGAAGGTCCCGCCCTGTTGTTATGGCAACATAGATAAACACATCTTGGCACTGTGATCCGTCCTAAATTGCGTCATTTCCTGTCAGGCAAGAACACGATTTTTGATCACAGTACTGCCCACAGACTCCTGGGAAATGATGTGTCATCATTTCCCAGGAGCACAGTCAAGGGAGGAAGTGACCTAGAAGCGCTGCGGACCAGGAAGTGGCAGATTAGGAGGACTACATAGCAACAGGACGATTCTGGTAAGTAAAAAAAATAATTTTCCTCCAAAAGTTTTTTATAGGTTTCTTTCCAGGAGTCTGATAATGCAAAAAAAAATTTCAGGGTGGAACTCCGCTTTAAAGATTTACCTCCATGTTAAAAAGGTGGAGGAAAGGTTGAGTTAAGCATTAAATAAATCGTTTCTTGTGTCACCTTAATATAAACAAAGATTACGGGTAATTACATACAACGCAGTTTAAAAATAACTTCAGCAATTGTCTAATTAACATACATATAAACATTTGTTACGTTTGCTTGAAACGATCATCATTACGAAAATCAGACCTATGTGTTATGCCAGGTCTGTGCTTGTGGGATTGCAAACAATTAGAACAGTTGTTAAAACTTTGAGATGATTATTTCAAACAGTTTACTCCTGGAAGTGTAAACAGTTAGCATTTAAGTAATCTGAAGAATTCTAGTTCAGCACTAGCTGGTCTCGGCGGCCTGGATCCGGACGGACAATTTGTGCTATTCCTGCTTACTTGCCAGTTTTAATGGCTCAGCAAAACTTTTGTAAGCCGGTGTTCTGTAGGGAAGACACTCGGAAGGACACAGAATGGGTGGGGGGTAGAATATGAATGACATGTACAGTTCATCGAGCCTTGCTGTACCTTCTATAATTATAAAAGACAACTTTCTCCTTCTCCTCGTAGCTGAAATTTGGTTCAAGACGAAAGATCAGCAAATAAAGTGATATTGCTGCCCTAAAAAGAATTCATATATTTTCATATGTAGACAGTATATTTTGGGGATTACCATAAGAAAGTATAATGCAGAGAGTACTATAAGTATGTGTAGCGGTGCACATACTGCCAAGTTCAAAAGATCCACACATTATCCTGTTGTCTGACCCTCCATTCATCCATTTGTCTCACTTAAAGGGGAGTTCCAGCCTTTTTTATGTTTATTAAAAGTCAACAGCTACAAAAAGTGTAGCTGCTGGCTTTTAATAAACAGACACTTACCTGTTCCACTGTCCAGCGACGTGGCCAAACAGAGCTTCGCTCCTCTCCCCCCCTCTCTGCTGGCGCCTCCATTCTAAAGCCCTTCTAAACTTTGTTTTTCCTGACGAGATTCCTGGCAAGCTTTTCTTACCAAGTCGTGCATACAGATGTCCATTCAAAAGAACCGCCACCGTTCTTCTGAATGGCAAGAACGCGGTGACGTCATCGACTACGACGAGCATGCGCTTGTCACATTTGATGCCGTCGCCGCCATCTTGCTTCACCCTTCACTACCCTTGTAAGCTACCGCGCATGCGTCAAAGTCTCATCAAGCATGCGCGGGCTTACCAGAGGACAGGTGAGCTTGTAGCCGCATACACACACACAGTTTTCTCGTCGGGAAACAGGCCGACGAGAATCCCGATGAGAAAATAGAGAGCAGGTTCTCTATTTTTCTCGTCGAGATTCCCGCCAGTTTTCTCGACGAGAAACCATACACATGACCGGTTTTCTCATGCAAAAAGCTCTGGCCGTGTGTACGAGGGTTAACTGTGGGCACCTGGCCGTGACAGCTTTCGGCTTCACGGCCGGGCACTCGCTGCGCATGCGCAGGCGGCGCTGCACAATCTGAGTGGACAGGCGATCGCCTGGGACCTGTCACGTGTCCCAGGTGATCACCTACAGGGAGGGGCCACCAAAAGGCGATATGACGAGTCGCCTAAGTGGTCCCTGGGCGGAAGGAGGAAGTGGGACAGGAAGTCCCACTCCTACTAAAGCCCCCACTCCCCCCCCCAAAAAAATGACATGCCAAATGTGGCATGTAAGGGGGCGAGGAGTGGTTTAAGCGGAAGGTCCACTTTTGGGTGGAACTCCGCTTTAAGACACGTAATGAAAAGTCACTTGCTTTACCTTGCGGTATTTTAATTGTAAGGATAACTTGGTAGAGTTGGGAAAGGGTATAATGACATGGGATGCCCATAGATTTTAGCACATTGGTAGTTTACATTCTGAAGATAAGGCACAGCAAAGATTGTAGTTTAGTGAGCTGCGTCACTGCAGACTATTGCTCCCTTTTATGCAGCACTGATTCCTGCAGAATATTACTAAGGATTCCTGAGTAAAAACCCCTTTTGTCAGAATTTTTTGAGGAAAGTCACTCTGAATGACTTTCTGTGGTAATAACAGTTATCTAAATGCTGGCCCTGTGTCCGGAGCGTATCTTCACACACCACCCTCCGACACCACAGTCCCTCTAACGGCAAATGGTAACTGATGGACTACTAGGCCCAAATAGTCCAGTGATGGGAAAGGCTGAGTTCCCCAGCCACAGCTTTCCACATTAAGTTTGGAGTCTCTCCTTGTAACATCATGCTGTATAGGATGGACTGTGCAACATCCCGTCTAAGACACCCACCCCCCTTGTGGCTTTCAGTTACTAGGGGCAACAGCAGATATTCACAAGCCTCTTCAATAGACTCCTCTGGTCCTATCACTTGCTGTTGTGTACCCACTGACCTTCTCCATGGTCCCCAGGCCGTGGAAGAGACATGGTTCAACCGCACAGTCCAGCAGTAACAGTTCCATAACTTCTTTCTTTTAATCTTGAATTGCTCCTTGTAACGGCACCCCAAATACGAAAGGGGGTAACGCCGTTTAGATCCCTTCCCTCTCCTGGACACAACTTCCCTCTCGATCCTCCACAACCAGACGACCACTTCCCATAGAAATTAATCCTTCTGGAAGAACGAGACGCACTCTGTATCTTCCTAGCATCCAATCAATTTATTGAGAAAAACATTGTAACTTTTATAACCATCCAATACTGCATTAACCTAAAATGAACAATGGTCCAGCTCCACCCACAACATAACAGACCCAATACACACAAGTATGCAGGTGATTCATCAACATCTCTTCAATTAACCCGTCTGCTGCTAGTTCCACAACCTATAATTATAGGCTTAATTCCCCCAAACCACAATGGACAATAGAATGTAAATCACCACAAACAATGAACAGGTCTTTTTAGAAGCTGGGATTAGCATTACATTGCAGACAGGTGATTGAGGCTGAACACATCAGTATCTCTCAATTAACCTGTTGAGTTCAGAAACAGTAAATAGTCCTTTACAGATATCCTTGGGGATATGGTGGATAAATATTACAGACCCATTTTAGGTAGCCCAAGATATATTTCTTAATGTCCATTATTTCCTGGCTCACCCTGTGTCCAAAGTGACCCTCCTGTCACACATCTTCCCTTTCGGCAGGAGACTAACAAAGGAGGTGACCCCTGACGGGTTGACTCAGAAGGTAATCCATAGGTCCATTCTTCTAATGCCGGTATCCACACAGTACCCCAAATAAATTGCTCCAAACAGAGCATCACTTACCCAGCCAACCTCTGCCTCTCTCAGAGAACATACCCGCCGCTGGGGAGAAGACAGGGTGACTGGGCTCAGTCCATCATGCTGTTGGGGATCTGAGCCGACTGCCCAGCATCCCTGAGGTATACAAGTGGAGACTGAAGTCCCATCCCCTTGTGGTAGGTGAAAATCCCCCAGTGCTTGCAAAGCAAGGCTGACATCCTCCTGTCTCAGTGTCACACCATTTTCCAGGGTTGTGTCAGTGAGGACCGAAGTCCCATCCAGTACCACAGGAACTCCCTCTTCTGTTAGTTGAGAGCAGAGGCCCGCGGCACTCTGCTCTGTTGCCAGCTCTTCCGCTGTTTTGCTGTGAGTGGAGACCGTAGTCCCATCCACCGATATCCACTCAAGTGGCAGTTGTGTGCAGCGGCCAGTAGCATTCTGCCCTGCTGCCAGTGATTCAGCTGGGGGTAAAAGCTTTACCACCTCAGCTTGTTGCTGGAGAGATGGGCCAACTGCCCCGGCTCCCTGAAACTCCACAGTTGTTTCCGGTGCTGGGCAGAGGTTGCTAGCACTCTGCCCTGTTGCCAGCACTTCTGCTGGGGACTCCACCCTATCTGCTCTGGCTAACTGTTGGGGAGGGAAAAGGGCTGCTTCTCCCCCCTGCATCTCTGAAATCCCCTGGGAAAGAGGAACCATCACCTTCTCATCTCGGGCCTCCAAAACTGCCACGGGTGTAGAGCAGGGGTCTGCAGTACTCTGTCCTATTGCCAGTACTTGGGCAGGCGATGCATAATCCATAACATCCTCTGAACAGTCCCTTAAGTCCATACCTTCTGTAATCTGTAGCTGGGAAGATGAGACAACTGCCCTAGCTCCCTGGAACTCCATATCATCCACTTCAGCTTTAGGGATGGCAATCTTCAGATTTTCCACTGCCGATTCTTCAGCCAGGCTAGCTCCCTGGAACTCCATATCATCCACTTCGGCATTAGGGATGGCAATCTTCAGATTTTCCACTGCCGATTCTTCAGCCAGGCTAGCTCCCTGGAACTCCATATCATCCACTTCGGCTTTAGGGATGGCAATCTTCAGATTTTCCACTGCCGATTCTTCAGCCAGGCTAGCTCCCTGGAACTCCATATCATCCACTCCGGCTTTAGGGATGGCAATCTTCAGATTTTCCACTGCCGATTCTTCAGCCAGGATTTCATAGTTGTCAACTGGTATTTCCTGATAGTCCCAGGCAAAGGTAGCCCCACCCTGCTGCTGAGCAGAGTCTAGCAGCTGTTTGTAGGCAATCTCCAGCTCCCATTCCCGAACGGCCAGAAACTCCAAATCTTCCTGTGCCCAGTGCCCTTCCGAGACATTCAGTCTTTGCTCTCTGTGCTCCATTATTTCCTCTAAACGCCACTCCCGATCACTCCCAAAGTCAGGGTCCTCGGACAGCCTCCAATACAACAATCCCAGGCCATTATAGTCAAAGCCTTCCATGGGGCTGTCATCCGCTGACCACTGGCACTCTTGGGCTACATACCAACGGAGGGCTCTGTAGCTCTCGTCCAACCGCATCTCTGCCCGAATCAGCCTGCTTAACTCAGCTGTCCACTCCTGCTTCGGTTGTTCCCCCAATAACAGCATTCGTACTTCATACTGCGACCAGTACCTTACATGGATGGAGGGGAGAACTTTTCCCTGGTGTTGCTGCTTGAGAGCCAGCGCTTTCTTCCAGAGTTCGCAGCGGATTGAATCAGACCATCCCAGCAGGACCTCCTCTGATACTGGTCCTCTATGCTGTATCTACATCTCTCGCAACCTCCTTCTGAATTCCTTTTCCATGTCGGCTGGTATCTGTATCTCTCCTCTCCTTTCAGTTGGTGCTTCTTTTTTAGGTGTTGTCTCTGATTGCCGTATTTCCACCATTCTCTGCTCATGTTGCCGCTCATCCTGCCGCTCGATTTCTCTAATGGCTTCCTGTATGGCGGTCTCTGATGGGTTAGCACCATATAGTGCCAAGCGCTCTCAAACTCGTTGCTGAAACAAATCTTCAACTGACCGGGGTCCTGCATCACCATCCCTCTGGTGCATCTCGGCTCTCAAGTAAGTCTTTCGGCGTGGCTTTCCTGCAGGCTGCATAGCTGGTCATTCACTGCGGTGGTTTGGAGTGTCCCAGTAACTGGAGGGAAGATCCCACTGCTGCCAACCAATGTAACGACTGCCCAAATATGAAAGGGGGTAACGCCGTTTAGATCCCTTCCCTCTCCTGGACACAGCTTCCCTCTCGATCCTCCACAGCCAGACGACCACTTCCCATAGGAATTAATCCTTCTGGAAGAACGAGACGCACTCTGTATCTTCCTAGCATCGAATCAATTTATTGAGAAAAACATTGTATCTTTTATAACCATCCAATACTGCATTAACCTAAAATAAACAATGGTCCAGCTCCACCCACAACATAACAGACCCAATACACACAAGTATGCAGGTGATTCATCAACATCTCTTCAATTAACCCGTCTGCTGCTAGTTCCACAACCTATAATTATAGGCTTAATTCCCCAAAACCACAATGGACAATAGAATGTAGATCACCACAAACAATGAACAGGTCTTTTTAGAAGCTGGGATTAGCATTACACTGCAGACAGGTGATTGAGGCTGAACACATCAGTATCTCTCAATTAACCTGTTGAGTTCAGAAACAGTAAATAGTCCTTTACAGATATCCTTGGGGATATGGTGGATAAATATTACAGACCCATTTTAGGTAGCCCAAGATATATTTCTTAACCACTTAACGACCGCTCACTGTATATATACGTCGGCAGAATGGCACCGACAGGCACAATCACGTAGAGTGTACGTGATCGCCTTTGTACAGTTGGGGGGTCCGATCGGACCCCCCTCCTATACAGTGAGCGGCTGGTAATCGTTGGGGAGCGATCAGAGATGAGGGGGTGACCATTCGATTTCGGCCACCCCCTCGCGATCGCTCCCGGCCAATGAAAATGCTTCCTCCGCCATGTGATGTAAACACAGGCAGGAGGAAGTGATGTCATCTCCCTCGCGGCGGTCTTTTCGATTCCGGCGCCGAGGAGAGAGGAAGCAGGTTAGTGCACCAACAGTCCACTGACACATAGGTACACATAGGCACACATTTCATCCCCCAGTCACCCCCAGATCACCCCCCAGGTCACCCCCCAGCCCCCAATCACAGTGTCACTGATTGCAGTGATCATTTATTTTACTGATCACTGCATTTAGTGTCATCTGTGATAGTAAAAAGTTGCAGGGCAGTTAGGATTAGGCCCCTTTAGGTCCAGGGTAGCCCCCTAACCCCCCCCTAATAAAGGTTTAACCCCTTGATCGCCCCCCAGGTAACCCTTTCACCCCCTAACGCCAGCGTCACCAAGCGATCGTATTTTCGATCGCTGTATTTAGTGCCGGTGGTGTCCTAGATAGCCAGTTATTTATTTTTACTTTCGCCGCAGGTTTTTAGAGCGTCAGGTACCCCCATATATTATTTTAACCCCCTGATTGCCCCTAGAGTTAACCCTTTCACCAGTGATCACCGTATAAGCGTCACTGGTGACACTGGTTACCCAGTTAGTTATTTAGTTATTTAGGTAACCCGTCAGGTTTTTATATAGCGTCGGGTACCCCCATATTTAACCTAATAAAGGTTTTAACCCCCTGATTGCCCCTAGTTAACCCTTTCACCAGTGATCACCATATAAAGGTTACGGGTGACACTGGTTGGTTAGTTTGCTTTTTATAGCATCAGGGCACCCGCCGTATATAACCCAATAAAGGTTTAACCCCCTGATCGCCCGGCGGGTGAGATCAATTAGGTTTTAGCGCCAGAGAGGGTCTGCGTCGCCCCAGGCAGCGTTAGGTTAGTGCCAGTAACGCTAACACCCACGCGCAAAGCATACACCTCCTTTAGTGGTATAGTATCTGATCAGATCTATACTAGCGTCCCCAGCGGTTTAGGGTTCCCAAAAATGCAGTGTTAGCGTGATCAGCCCAGATACCTGCTAGCACTTGCGTTTAGCCCCTCCGCCCAGCCCAGCCCAGCCCACCCAAGTGCAGTATCGATCGATCACTGTCACTTATCAAACACAAAACACATAACTGCAGCGTTCGCAGAGACAGTCCTGATCCCTGCGACCGCTAATAGTTTTTTTTGTAGCGTTTGATATATTTGCTGACGACAGTCGGGTGCTTTTTTTCCTGTGAATCTTACTAGTGTACCCCTAAATTTAGAGCCCAAAATGGCAAGTCGAAGGTACACTAGTAAAGAGGCCTACGAGATTCTGAGCATGACAGATAGTGAAGAGGAGGTCACGTATCTGTCAGATTCAGGCTCAGAATATCTTCCTGTAGAAGACAGTGACGTCAGCGGCCCCACGTCAGATAGCTCTGACGACGAAGTTGAGGTCCCTGCTAAGGTCAGGCGTACCCGATCCCGATCTTCTGAGATTGTTGAGGAGCAAGAACCGCAGGGCTCTCGTATCATGGAGCAGAGGAGTACTAGCGCCGCTATTCCTTCTGGTGATTTGGCAAGCACCAGCGGCCTAGTACAGCCTGGGCGTACATCCAGCACTGCAGTATCACGTGGTGACGTGGCGAGTCCCATAAGTGCAGTTCAAGCTGGCGAGGTGGCAAGCACAAGTAGTGTCCCGCTGCCACCAAGAAGACAAAGGCAGGCCCGTCGTACCCATAGTGCTCTTCCTGCAGAATTCGCCTATCCTGATTGGGTCCCCACCACTTCTGCAGAACCCGTACTTCCCCCATTCACTGCCCAACCCGGTATTCAGGTGGAAACAGCTGATTTTATGCCAATCGATTATTATTCGCTGTTTTTCACGGAAGATCTCTATAGATCTATTGTGGACCAGAGTAATTTATATGCTGGTCAATTCATCGCCGCTAATCCCCAGTTGCCTTCCATTGCCAAAGATTGGAAACCAATTACGGTTTCCGAATTTAAGACCTTTCTGGGCCTTTCCCTCAACATGGGCACACATAAATTCCCGTCATTGCGTGCTTATTGGTCCACGCACCCAATTGACCACATGCCCGTGTTCTCTGCCTCCATGCCCAGGAAATGATACGAGCAGATTTTGCGGTTCATGCACTTCAACGACAATGAACTTTGTCGTCCACGTGGGGACCCTGAATACGACCGGCTCTATAAAATTCGGCCCCTCATAAACCACTTCAACAAACGTTTTGCAGCCTTGTTTATTCCCGATCAAGCTGTCTGCGTTGATGAGTCCCTGATTAAATTTTCTGGCCGCTTGGCTTTCAAGCAGTACCTTCCCAGCAAGCATGCCAGATACGGGGTCAAGCTCTATAAGTGCTGTGACAGGGCAACAGGCTATGTATGGAGCTTTATGGTTTATGAGGGAAAAGATAGTTAGGTTGAGCCGGTCAACTGCCCGGATTACATAGGGAGCGCTGGCAAGATAGTGTGGAACTTGGTGTCACCCTTATTCGGAAAGGGGTACCACTTGTATGTGGACAATTATTACACGAGCGTGCCACTGTTTAGTCACTTGTTTGATCATCAGATTGGAGCATGTGGCACCGTGCGACCTAATCACCGGGGCTTTCCCCAGCGGCTTGTAGATGCCCGTCTTAGGCTGGGGGAGAGAGCCTGCGTAAAGTGTAATAACTTGCTCGCTATGAAGTGGAGGGACAATAAGAATGTTTTCCTTCTTACCTCCCTTCATGCAGACACGACAGTCCAAATTCGTACGGCGACTGGTGTTGTGGAGAAACCCCTCTGTGTCCACGAATATAACAAAAATATGGAAGGGGTGGACCTCAACGACCAGTTGATGGCGCTGTATCTAATTGACCGTAAGGCGAGACGCTGGTACAAAAAAGTGTCTCTATCCTTATTGCAATTGGCTTTGCTGAACGCTCATGTGCTATACAGAGCTTCAGGCGGGACTTTATCTCTTCTAAAATTCCAGAATGAGATAGTCACAGAACTCCTGTATCCAGGCGGTTCTGCACCTCACCATCCCCTACCAAATGCAGTAAGCCGGCTGCATGAGAGGCATTATACGCATCTCCTCACGAGTACCCCTACCCAACGAGCCCCCCAAAAAAGATGTCGTGTCTGTAGCAAGCGCGGATTTAGGCGTGACACCCGTTATTATTGTCCACTCTGTCCTGACAAACCTGGTCTTTGCCTTGGTGAATGTTTTGAACGCTACCACTCAAAAGTGAAGTTTTAGCGTAGGGTACAGCATTTCACAGACTAGGACACATTTACACATGGTCTCCCAAGATGCCATTACATTTTGAGAGACCCGAACCATTACAGTTGTTAAAGTTTAAAAAAAAAAGTGTAAAAAAGAAAAAAAAACGTAAAAAACAAAACACAAAAAAAATATAAAAGAAAAAAAAACAAAAATAGTTGTCGTTTTATTGTTCTCTCTCTCTCTCTATTTTCTCTCTAATGTTCTGCTCTTTTTTACTGTATTCCATTCTGCAATGTTTTATCATGCTTGCTTTTCAAGTATGTAATTTTTTGTTTTCAGGTGCGCCATTCAACTGCAGCGCGGAATTATTTATCTTGACAGCAACAGCGTTTGCTCCCACGATACATAAAGCCGTGACTCCAGTGCTGTAGGAGGTGATTTCACCACCACAGTTAAAAAAAAAGAGCATATATGCCGAAGCATGGGGGCAGCAGGGGCGGAGGAGCGATTTTGCTCCTAATGCCGCGTATATACGGTCGAAATTCCGACGGAGGCTTGCCCGTGGAAAAGTCCGACCGTGTGTACGCGGCATAACTTTTTTGCGGGAGGATGCCCCCATGCTTCGGCATATATATATTTTAGGCACAGGTTGCGTTAAAAAAATGTTTTATTTTTTACTAGGTTTTGTTTTGGTATTTGCTTTGCAGGTATGGTATGGTAAGGTCTTACTGTTGTACTGTAATGTTACTTTGTTTTAATGTTAACTATCATTTGCTTAGCAGGTACGCCATTCAGTTGCATCGCGCATTTATTTATCTTGACAGCAACAGCGTTTGCTCCCACGATACATAAAGCCGTGACTCCAACGCTGTAGGAGGTGATTTCACCACCACAGTTAAAAAAAGAGCATATATGCCGAAGCATGGGGGCAGCAGGGGCGGAGAAGCGATTTTGCTCCTAATGCCGCGTATATACGGTCGAAATTCCGACGGAGGCTTGCCCGTGGAAAAGTTCGACCGTGTGTACGCGGCATAACCTTTTATGCCGCGTACATACGGTCGAAATTCCGACGAAGGCTTGCCCGTGGAAAAGTCCGACCGTGTGTACGCGGCATAACTTTTTTGCGGGAGGATGCCCCCATGCTTCGGCATATATGCCCATCATTAGAAGTGGGTGGATGAAGGGAGGTATTCTAATGGTGGGCATACCCACCGATCAATCTCTTTTTTTCGTTCAGCCAACAGGCTGCATGAAAAAAAAGATTACAATACATGTCCAACAAGGACCAGCAACGTACTGGTATGTTGCTGGACTTTGAATGTTTATACCAGAATGATGCCTGCAGGTTTAGGTATCATCTTGGTATCATTCTTTTCAGCCAGTGGCCGGCTTTCATGCAAAAGCAATTCTAGCAGATAATTAGCCTCTAGACTGCTTTTACAAGCAGTGGGAGGGAATGCCCCCCCCCCCCGGATATAAACAGCGCCATTGGGAAATTGGGAAAGCATTTTATCACACCGATCTTGGTGTGGTCAGATGCTTTGAGGGCAGAGGAAAGATCTAGGGTCTAACCCCCCATTTTTTTTCAAAAAAAGAGTACCTGTCACTACCTATTGCTATCATAGGGGATATTTACATTCCCTGAGATAACAATAAAAATGATAAAAAAAAAAAAATATGGAAGGAACAGTTTAAAAATAAAATAAAAAAGCAAAATAAATAATAATAAAAAAAAAAAGCACCGCTGTCCCCCCCTGCTCTTGCGCAAAGGCGAACGCAAGCGTCGGTCTAGCGTCATATGTAAACAGCAATTGCACCATGCATGTGAGGTATCACCGCGAAGGTCAGATCGAGGGCAGTAATTTTAGCAGTAGACCTCCTCTGTAAATCTAACGTAGTAACCTGTAAAGGCTTTTAATTGCTTTTAAAAATGAATGTAGTTTCTCGCCGCTGCGCTTTTGTGCGCAATTTTAAAGCATGTCGTGTTTGGTATCCATGTACTCGGCCTAAGATCATCTTTTTTATTTCATCAAAAATTTGGGCAATATAGTATTTTTTAGTGCATTAAAAATAAAAAAGTGTGTTTTTCCCCCCAAAAATGCGTTTGAAAAATCGCTGCGCAAATACTGTGTGGAAAAAAAAAATGCAACACCCACTATTTTAATCTGTAGGGCCTTTGCTTTAAAAAAATATATAATGTTTGGGGGTTCAACATAATTTTCTTGCAAAAAAAAAAATGTTTTCATGTAAACAAAAAGTGTCAGAAAGGGCTTTGTTAGTGGTTAGAAGAGTGGATGATGTGTGACATAAGCTTCCTAATGTTGTGCATAAAATGCCAGAACAGTTCAAAACCCCCCCAAATGACCCAATTTTGGAAAGTAGACACCTCAAGCTATTTGCTGAGAGGCATGTTGAGCCCATTGAATATTTTTTTTTTGTCCCAAGTGATTGAATAATGACAAAAAGAAAAAAAAAAAATGTACAAAAAGTTGTCACTAAATTATATATTGCTCAAACATGCCATGGTTATATGTGGAATTGCACCCCAAAATACATTCTGTTGCTTCTCCTGAGTACGGGGATACCACATGTGTGAGACATTTTGGGAGCCTAGCCGCGTACAGGACCCCGAAAACCAAGCACCGCCTTCAGGATTTCTATGGGTGTAAATATTTGATTTCACTCCTCACTGCCTATCACAGTTTCGGAGGCCATGGAATGCCCAGATGGCACAAAACCCCCCCAAATGACCCCATTTTGGAAAGTAGACACCTCAAGCTATTTGCTGAGAGGTATGTTGAGTATTTTGCAGATCTCGCTTTTTGTCGCAAAGTTTTAAAAATTGAAAAAAGAAAAAAAAAAAATGTCTTTCTTCATTTTCAAAAACAAATGAGAGCTGTAAAATACTCACCATGCCTCTCGGCATATAGCTTGGGGTGTCTACTTTCCAAAATTGGGGTCATTTGTGGGGGTTTTGGGCTATCTTGGCATTTATGGCCTTCAAAACTGTGATAGGTAGTGAGGAGTGAAATCAAAAATTTGTGCCCTTAGAAATCCTGAAGGTGGTGCTTGGTTTTCGGGGGCCCGTACGCGGCTAGGCTCTCAAAAAGTCCCACACATGTGGTATCCCCGTACTCAGGAGAAGCAGCCAAATGTATTTTGGGGTGCAACTCCGCATATAACCATGGCATGTTTGAGCAATATATCATTTAGTGACAACTTTTTGTACATTTCTTTTTTTCTTTTTGTCATTATTCAATCACTTGGGACAAAAAAAAAAATTCATTGGGCTCAACATGCCTCTCAGCAATTTCCTTGGGGTGTCTACTTTCCAAAATGGGGTCATTTTGGGGGGTTTTGTGCTATCTTGGCATTTTATGGCCTTCAAAACTGTGATAGGTAGTGAGGAGTGAAATCAAAAATATATGCCCTTAGAAACCTTGAAGGCGGTGCTTGATTTTTGGGGTCCCGTACGCGGCTAGGCTCCCAAAAAGTCCCACACATGTGGTATCCCCGTACTCAGGAGAAGCAGCAGAATGTATTTTGGGGTATAATTGCACATATGCCCATGGCATGTGTGAGCAATATATCATTTAGTGACAACTTTGTGCAAAAAAAACAAAGTTTGTCATATTCCCGCAACTTGTGGCAAAATATAAAATATTCCATGGACTGAACATGCCTCTCAGTAAATAGCTTGGGGTGTCTACTTTCCAAAATAGGGTAATTTGGGGGGAGGGGTTGTGCTATTTTGGCATTTTATGGCCTTCGAAACTGTGATAGGTAGTCAGGAGTGAAATCAAAAATTTACGCCCTTAGAAATCCTGAAGGCGGTGCTTGGTTTTTGGGGCCCCGTACCCGGCTAGGCTCCCAAAAAGTCCCACACATGTGGTATCCCCGTACTCAGGAGAAGCAGCAGAATGTATTTTGGGGTGCAATTCCACATATAACCATGGCATGTGTGAGCAATATATCATTTAGTGTCAATTTTTTGTACATTTTTTTCTTTTTTTTTTCTTTTTATCATTATTCAATCATTTGGGACAAAAAAAAAAAATATTCAATGGGCTCAACATGCCTCTCAGCAAATAGCTTGGGGTGTCTACTTTCCAAAATGGGGTCATTTTGGGGGGTTTTGTGCCATCTTGGCATTTTATGGCCTTCAAAACTGTGATAGGTAGTGATAGGTAGTGAGGAGTGAAATCAAAAATTTATGCCCTTAGAAACCTTGAAGGCGGTGCTTGGTTTTTGGGGTCCCGTACGCGACTAGGCTCCCAAAAAGTCCCACACATGTGGTATCCCCATACTCAGGAGAAGCAGCAGAATGTATTTTGGGGTGTAATTTCACATATAACCATGGCATGTGTGAGCAATATATCATTTAGTGACAACTTTTTGTAATTTTTTTTTTTTTTTGTCATTATTCAATCACTTGGGACAAAAAAAAAAAAATATTCAATGGGCCCAACATGCCTCTCAGCAATTTCCATGGGGTGTCTACTTTCCAAAATGGGGTCATTTGGGGGGTTTTGTACTGCCCTGCCATTTTAGCACCTCAAGAAATGAGATAGGCAGTCATAAATTAAAAGCTGTGTAAATTTCAGAAAATGTACCCTAGTTTGTAAACTCTATAACTTTTGCGCAAACCAATAAATATACGCTTATTGACATTTTTTTTACTAAAGACATGTGGCTGAATACATTTTGGCCTAAATGTATGACTACAATTGAGTTTATTCGATTTTTCTTATAACAAAAAGTAGAAAATATCATTTTTTTTCAAAATTTTTGGTCTTTTTCCGTTTATATCGCAAAAAATAAAAATCGCAGAGGCAATCAAATACCATTAAAAGAAAGTTCTATTTGTGGGAAGAAAAGGACGCAAATTTCGTTTGGGTACAACATTGCATGTCCGCACAATTTACAGTTAAAGCAGCGCAGTGCAAAATTCTGAATTCACCTCTGGTCCTTTAGCTACCAAATGGTCCGGGGCTTAAGTGGTTAATGTCCATTATTTCCTGGCTCACCCTGTGTCCAAAGTGACCCTCCTGTCACAGTCCTCATCCAGGATTTTCTCCTCAGCACCATGTAGGCCCCAGGCCCCCGAGCCTGGGGCTTTCACACAGAAACACTACTGCTCCATCTTCCTTCCTCTCAGGACTCCCCCCCAGTGACATGTTTCCTCAGCTTATATAGCATGCCCGCCCCCTTCCAATCCTAGTTGAGGATTGGTCAGAGCTGCCACACAAGCTGCCTGTCACTCAGAGCTTCCAGCTCCGCCCCCTTCCAGAACATTCTTCCTGAAAGCAGGGGACGAGTTTCACAGTCCGAGCACAGGTGGTCTCACCCACTGCTACTCTGACACTCCCAGTCCCAGATCAAAACAACCAGGCCTAGCTTAATGCACAGGCCTGACTAGATTTGCCTGCACTGACAGTTTAAAAAAACAATAAACCCTACTTTAACACATACCAAAAGGTAGTGGGCGCTACATATGATTTAGAGCAGGGTTTTCCAAACGTTTTAAACACAATAGGAGGGCCAGATGGTGGCCAGTGGGAGTGGAAAATGTTCTGGCATCAGTGGGAGTAAACAATGTCTCAGGCTTAATGGTCAGTGGGAATAAAAAAAATGACATAGAGCCTGTGTTCAGTAGAAAGTAGAATAGTGTGCCATCATTGGTATCAGTGGGAGGAATAGTGCCTCATCATTGGTAACGGGGAAGGAATAGTGCCCTATTGTTGGTATCAGTGGGAGGAATAGTGTCCCATCATTGGTATCAGTGGGAGGTATAGTACCCCATCATTGGTATCATTCGGATCCCCCATCATTGGTATCATTGGGAGGAATAGTACCCCATCATTGGTATCATTGGGAGGAATAATGCTCCATCATTGGTATCAGTGATAGGAATAGTGCCCCATAATTGATATCAGTGGGAATAGTAGTGCCCCATTATTGGTATCAATTGGAGGAATAGTGCCCCATCATTGGTATCAGGGGAAGGAAAAGTGTGCCATCATTGGTATCAATGGGAGGAATAGTGCCCCATCATTGGTATCAGTGGGAGGAATAGTGCCCCATCATTGGTATCAGAGGGAGGAATAGTGCCCCATCATTGGTATCAGTGGGAGGAATAGTGCTCCATCATTGGTATTAGTGGGAGGAATAGTGCCCCATCATTGGTGTCAGTGGGAGTCAAAGTTACCCCCATCATTGGTATCAATGGGAGGAATAGTGTGTCATCATTGATATCAGTGGGAGTGAAAGTGCCCCATCGTTGTTACACCTTTGGACACCTTTGGACAGCAGCATTGTCAATCTGGGGGAAGAGTTGTGTTTGGAAGTAGCAATTACTGCAGAGAGACTTTATTGAGATAGTTTTTTTTTGTATGTTTGTAACCGATTTAGCAATGTGGTAATTTATGAAGCGAGAGGTGTTTTGTAGTATACAGAAAAAAAAACTTGATACTGTTTGCAAATAGTAACTGCACCTCATTGCACATGAGACTTTATTGCACTTTATCAAGATTGGTTTTATGTATATTTGTACTTCATGTATCACTGTTGTAATTTATCAAGAGGGAGGTGTGTTATAGTTTGCTGGTGGTGTAGCCACCTCCAATTGCACTCATCCATAGTGCCTTCATGTTATATTTATATGCTTGGTTGTTAAGCAACACTCTGTTTTATGTCCTTATGTGTTTGTCTTTGGTCCCAGACAACGTTGTCTATATGATGTTAGGTGTAGGATTTTTGTAATTTTTTTTTATGTCATTTGGCCATACAGATTTTTCAATAAATAACATTTTTAAATATGACTTTTTTTGGTTATTATTTCCCTGGGCTCATTCTATGAGGCACTTGGCACTGTGCCCTTTCTCTGGTATAGTGCATAATTTTTCAGGTGTGTTGTAGTACCATAGAGAAAACTTTTTGTGATATAAATGGTTATAATAGTTATGACACAACGATATATATTAAAAGGTTTTTTTTTTGTTTTTAGTTGGTTGTTTTGACACTAGTTTAGGAGGAAGGTATGGTGCAGTACATATAGCGCCACACCAATATGCAACCTTTTGGCTCCATGTACACAGAAGCTCAAAAACAGTCGTTTTTAAGGCCCCATGCACACAGGGCGTTTTTGCAGCTGCTAACAGCAGCGTTAGACGTTTTTTTTACAGCTGCAAATCGCCCATCCATGTTATTCTATTGTGTCATGCACACATAGAGCTTTTATGAGCTCCAAGTGGCATAGGCGTTTTCCAGCTGCAAAAAAAACCCTATTCCAGTGCGTCCTGGAGCTCCAGGTTTGAGCTGCAAAAACGCCCGACGCTATTAAAAGCGCAAAAAACGCCGCGAATACGCGCAAAAACACCGCGATTTGCGTTTTTGAGCTCCGGGATTCTTTTTTTTTTAAAAAGGTCAAAAATTGTTTACAAAACATGGACAGGCGTTTTTAAGCTGTAAAAAACGCAGCTGTAAAAACGCCCGGTGTGCATAGGGCCTTCACCAGCAGAAAAAGCTAGCTTTTAGCAGCGTTTTTTTACTAGCTTTTATTAGCGTTTTTCAGTGTAGCGTTTTTTTTTTAATAAAAAAAATTCAATGGACCAAAAAACGCTAAAAAACGCTCGCGGACAGCGTTTTTGAGCGTTTATGTGCGTTTATTAGCGTTTATGAGCGTTTTTCGGCGTTTTGCGTTTTTTTTGCTGAAAAACGGCACTTCGAACGCAAATTTCTTGCGTTCAGAAAAAAGCCCATTAACTCCACTGCTCATTAGGCTTCATGCCCACAGATGTTTTTAACAGCTGCGTTTTTTACAGCTTAAAAACGCCTGTCCTTGTTATTGTACATTTTTTTTATTTTTAAAAAAAAAACAAAAAAAAAACGTCAGAGCTAAAAAACGCGACCGCGCGTTAGTGCGCGTTAGTGCGCATTTGTGCGCGTTTTTGCGCGTTTTTTGACGCTCGCGTGTTTTTCTGCCTAACTCCAACGCTGAGGAACGCACTGGTCCTGGTTTTTTTTTTACAGCTTAAAAACGTCTATGCTATTTGCAGCTCAAAAGCGTCTAGGTGGGCATGAAGCTATAGACTAACATGGACAGGCGTTTTTAAGCTGTAAAAAACGCTCAAAAACGCGGCTGTAAAAACGTCCGTGGCCATGAGGCCTTAAAGCTAAAAAACGTTATGTGTACATGAACACATAGGCTAACGTAGAGTGCAGTTAATGGGCTTTTAAAAAAAAAGCCAAAACGCCAATAAACTGCAGTTTATCAGCTTCTGTGTACATGGAGCCTTTATGTTGCATTATACATCTTATCTTAGGGTATAAATATGGTGTTTTGGCAGGTGTCATTTATTTATTTTTTTAATTCAATTTTAATTATTATTTATTTTAATTTTCACTTTCATTTGTTTTTGTTGGGAGATTATAGCGTGGGCATATTTATTTGTTTGTTATTTAACAATGACTTGTTAAGCCCCTCCCGCCAATTAAGTGCAATTAGGGCACACACGCAAATTTGGCATTTAATTTATTAAAATAAATAAAACGTGTGACCGCAGGTGCTGGATAATGTATTGTCAGTAGACTTGTGCACAACGGAAAAATTTGTTTCTTTTCGGTCCTGTTGATTCGTAATCGTTCGTAATTTTGCTAGACGGGATTTTTCTTGTTCGGACTAATTCGTACTTTCGGTAGAGTACGTTGTTTTTCGTTGATTCTGGACACAACTCCTACTTTCGTAACTTTTTTTGGGTTCGTTGATTCGTAATTTTCCGTGTCTCTCTCACAACGACGCTGCCTATTATGCCTAATGTGCTTCGAATGGATTTGTACTTTTTTAAATACATAGCGGTTATTTGTAACGATTCGAAATCTCGTATTTTACTTTCGTTTTTTACATGCGGCTATAGCCTCCGCCCCTGTACACCATTTTGAGAGGGTTCAGCACGGTGAGGGAGAAGCAGAGAGCAGAGCAGAGTGAGTGTTATTGTGCTTCGAATGGATTCGAAATCTCGTATTTTACTTTCGTTTTTTACATGCGGCTATAGCCTCCGCCCCTGTACACCATTTTGAGAGGGTTCAGCACGGCGATGGAGAAGCAGAGAGCAGAGCAGAGTGTTATTGTGCTTCGTATGGATTTGTACATTCGTAACTTTTTTCATAACGAATTATGCCAAAGACATTCAGCCATTCGCTATTTGCGATATAATTTATTTCGGATTCGGTTTTATTCGTAATTGCTTTGTTCGGAAATTCGAATGCTTCCGAATGTCCGAAAGTTGCTAAATTCGGACGAATTTCGATTCGTTACGAAACTAATTGCACAAGCCTAATTGTCAGCAGCTTTTGCTTCCTTCATTCTCAGGTCCACCGCCTCTCTGTGATGTCAGAGAGATGCTGCTAATTGGTACTTTGAAGTGAATAGAGTTCTCTGATGAAGTGTATTGTTGCTTCCTATTCATGATGAATCAGACAGTAAAAAGAACCTTACAGATGTTGTAAGTCCAATCATTTCCATCAAAACTTAACCACTTGCCGCCCGCCCTATTACAAAATGACGGTGGCAAAGTGGTTTCAATATCCTGACCGGTTGTCATATGACGTGATCAGGATATTGAGCCGCTGTGCGCCCCCGGGGGCACGCATTGCAGCGATCGTTGTACCCGGGGTGTCAGTCTGACACCCCGCAGAACCGATCTCTGACGGAGACTCTTTACTACGTGATCAGCCGTGTCCAATCATGGCTGATCACGATGTAAACACGAAGAGCCGGTGATCGGCTTTTCCTCACTCGTGTCTGTCAGACGCGAGTAGAGGAGGGACGATCGGCTGCTCCTCTGACAGGGGGGGTCTGTGCTGTTCGATTATCAACGCAGCCCCCCCGAGGATGCCCACACTGGACCAGCAGGGATGCCACTAGGACCATCAGGGATGTCACCACCAGGTATGCCACCCTAGACCACCAGGGATGCCAAAAAGTGCCCATAATGAATGCCAATCAGTGCCCACAATGGATGCCAATCAGTGCCCACAATGGGCATCACTGATTGGCAGGCATTATTGTTTGGCACTGATTGGCATCCATCAGTACAATACATTACAGTAGAGAAAAAAGCAAGGGAAGAGGCGCCTCTGAGTGTAGACGTTTTAAAACAATTTAATAAACAGGGATGGTTTATGCACCGCTGATGGTGGAAAAGCCGGTGGTGGTGGGGAGGCTTCAGAGCAAGGCCTGGGTGTTGTTATTCTTGGCAGGCAAGGGGCAGTGATGTCACTGGCATGCCCCTCGCCTGCCAAGAATAACAACACCCAGACCTTGCTCGGAAGCCTCCCCACCGCCGCCGGCTTTTCCACCATCAGCGGTGCATGATGACTTCCAGCAGCACAGCGCCCCAGCAGGAGAAGGAACAGTATGACTGACTGAGGACACCTCCTCTTACCCATGAAATTTGTACAATGCCTGCTTTTACCTCGCTAAGGCTCCATGTACACAGAAGCTCAAAAACGGTCGTTTTTAAAGCAGCAGAAAAAGCTAGCTTTTATCAGCGTTTTTTTACTAGCTTTTATTAGCGTTTTTCAGTGTAGCTTTTTTTAGCTTTTAAAAAAAAAAAAAAAAAAAAAAAAATTTCAATGGACCAAAAAACGCTCAAAAACGCCCGCGGCCAGCGTTTTTGAGCGTTTATGAGCGTTTTTCGGCGTTTTGCGTTTTTTTCTGCCGAAAAACGGCACTTTGAACGCAAATTTCTTGCGTTCAGAAAAAAGCCCATTAACTCCACTGCTCATTAAAGCTACAAAACGTTATGTGTACATGAACACATAGGCTAACATAGAGTGCAGTTAATGGGCTTTTTAAAAAAACAGCAAAACGCCCATTAACTGCAGTTTATCAGCTTCTGTGGTGAGTTGCCTGTACTTCAACCTGTTTATTAAATTGTTTTAAAATGTCTACACTCAGAGGAAGCCTCTTCCCTTGCTTTTTTCTCTACAGTATTGGAACACGGTTTCTGTTTCTTCTCTGATGGCAGCCCTGAGACTCATGGGCGCCCGCTGAACTTTTTTCAGGGGGGGCATCATTTTAAGGTCATCCATGCTCGGTCCCTTTTTGACAATGTCATGCTGGGGAGGGGCTTAGTCATTATGACATAAAGCGCAGGCATGCAAAGGTTTGAGGAACCTGATGAAAAAGCTTAATAGAAGGATCAAGCTGCCATTGTCTGATTAGTAATAAAAAATTTTTTTTTTAAACCCCCCCCTCTAGTGGCCGAATAGCGCCACTAAAACGATGGTAAAGCGCAGCTAAAACTAGCGGCTCTTTACCAATAATGTGGCCAGCTGGCAGTGTGAAATAGCTCTTGAGGATAATTCCGCTTCACTCCATCATGTCCATATAAATATAATGTGTCTCCAGGGGGTGGGCAATTGACCCCCCTTGCCCTATGGAGCGGACGCCCATGCTGAGACTGTATATGTGACTCTTGTTTTTATCATTCCCTCCCTGGCCCCCATTCTCTCGCCTACATATCCCCAGAGCTTGGACTCTACCCTTATTGTCTGTACATTGTACTGTACATTTATCACCTGATCCTATACCTATGGGACATCAGTGATTTGGACTCATGCGCATTTTACTTGTGTACAATACATTACAGTACATCAGTACCACCTATCAGTGCCCATCCATGCCCATCCGTGCCACCTATCAGTGCCCATCCGTGCCGCCTATAAGTGCCCATCCGTGCCACCTATCATTGTCCATCCATGCCGCTGATCAGTGCCCATCCGTGCCACCGATCAGTGCCCATCCGTCCCACATATCAGTGCCCATCAGTGGCGCATATTAGTGCCCATCATCAGTGCCGCATATTAGTGCCCATCATCAGTGCCACCTCATTGGTGCCACCTCATCGGTGCCCATCAGTGCCACCTTATCAGTGCCCGTCAGTGCAGCCCCATCAGTGCCCATCAGTGAAGGAGAAAACTTACTTATTTACAAAGTTTTGTAAATGAAACAAAAAAAAACATAATTTTTTCCACATTTTTTCTTTTTCTTTTATTTGTTTAGCAGAAAATGAAAATCGCAGGGGTGATCAAATACCACCAAAATAAAGCTCTATTTGTGGGGGAAAAAATATAAAAATTTGGTTTGGGTACAGTGTAGCATGACCGCGCAATTGTCATTCAAAGTGCGACAGCGCTGAAAGCTGAAAATTGGTCTGGGCAGGAAGGTGTATAAGTGCCCTGTATGGAAGTGGATAATGTTGGCTGGATGTCCTCTTTAATTGACAGACGCTTCTACACATTTTTGTTAATCCTTCTACAAAGCAGTAATTTCTGTGAAGGTTCTCATTTATCAAGGTCACGGGTCTATCTAGTGGTAGTTAGTCACATTCAACTAGACTTGTTCTCTAATCAGGGCTGGTGCAAGGATTTTTGACACCCTAGGCGAAACCTAAATTTTCCGCCCCTTTGGCTCCACCCCTGACTCCACCCCCTTTGCCATGCCCCTTTTTAATGACCGCTACTATTTTGTATGCAACACATTGCTAGACCAGCTAATTGTGGAAATGTTACCGTTTTGCCACCAAATCAGCATTTGGATCAAATAACCCGCGCCCATCAAATACAGCCTCACCCGCATCCATCAAATACAGCCTCACCCGCATCCATCAAATACAGCCTCACCCGCATCCATCAAATACAGCCTCACCCACGTCCATCAAATACAGCCTCACCCGCGCCCATCAAATACAGCCTCACCCACGTTCATCAAATACAGCCTCACCCGCGTCCATCAAATACAGCCTCACCCGCGTCCATCAAATACAGCCTCACCCGCGTCTATCAAATACAGCCTCACCCGCGTCCATCAAATACAGCCTCACCCGCGTCTATCAAATACAGCCTCACCCGCGCCCATCAAATACAGCCTCACCCGCGCCCATCAAATACAGCCTCACCCGCGTCCAAATACAGCCTCACCCGCGCCCATCAAATACGGTCTCACCCGCCCCCATCAAATATGGTCTCACCCGCGCCCATCAAATACATCCTCACCTGCATCCAAATACATCCTCACCCACACCCATCAAATACAGCCTCACCCGCGCCCATCAAATACAGCCTCACCCGCGCCCATCAAATACAGCCTCACCCGCGTCCAAATACAGCCTCACCCGCGCCCATCAAATACATCCTCACCCGCGTCCAAATACAGCCTCACCCGCGCCCATCAAATACAGCCTCATCCGCGCCCATCAAATACAGCCTCACCCGCGTCCATCAAATACAGCCTCACCCGCCTCCAAATACAGCCTCACCTGCGCCCATCAAATACATCCTCACCCACGTTAATCAAATACAGCCTCATACGCGCCCATCAAATACAGCCTCACCCGCGTCCAAATACAGTCTCACCCGTGCCCATCAAATACAGCCCATCAATGCCGCTTCACCAGTGCCAATCAATGCAATCAATCCCTGAGGGGGGCATTTGGCAGATATTTTAATATACACATACATTTTAAAAAATATCATTGTCATCACATAATGTACAAAAGTTTTACTCACCACACCAACGTGAACGGTGACCCTGTGATTGCTGCCTGTTCCTCGCTTGCATCAACTCTGCTGCTGTACCTGCCTGCTGGCACCGCACGGTACCTCTTCCATGCTCCACCTGTCCCACAAGCCCGGGAACCGCCGCCAGGCGCCACGCTATTGACGTGACGGTAAAGCCCATGATGCATCACAGATTATGATCCAGACTGACACAGCCAGACAGGAGAGGGGAGGGCCGGGGGGGCCTGTGCTGCGCTGCTGGACTGGACACTCTAAAGAGTGGAGAGTGGCCTCGGTGCTGAACACTGTGTGGACACCAGGACACATGTCAGTCACACAGACAGAGAGCGGAGAGGGAGGGGCTGCTGCCTGATTCTGATGATATGATCTTTCCCCATACACAGGTGTGGTCTTTCCCCATACACTGTCCAATCTAATTGCACAGTGTATGGGAAAATGAATTGCTCAGAGAAATTAGTGGATGTAAATGTCATCCAATCAGATTGGACAGTGTATGGGGAAAGAATTGTCCAGAATGCACAATACACAGACATATGTTGAGAAGATGTTTTCATGGAAGTTTTGGCTCCACCAATGATTATAGACTATCACCATAAAATGCACAATTACAAGTCCAGTAAACATCTGGACAGTTGTTGATAGGAGGAAGATCTCTAGAATGAATATTGAGTTGTTTCAAAAAGAAATGAATGAAAGGAATAAAAGTGGAAGCAATATTCTCCATGTGATAAAGAAAAGCTCATTAACATGTTCATTAACGGAAAAGCTCATTAACGGAAATTCTGACCGTGTGTATGCTCCATTGGACTTTTGCTGTCGGAATTTCCGCCAGCAAAAGATTGAGAGCAGGATCTCAATTTTTTGGAGGGAAAAAATTCCAATCGGAAATTTCGATCGTCTGTAGCAATTCCGACGCGCAAAGTTCAGACCCATGCTCGGAAACAATTTGACGCATGCTCGGAAGCATTGAACTTAATTTTCTCGGCTCGTCGTAGTGTTGTACGTCACTGCGTTCCTGATGGCCGGAAGTTCAGAGAACTTTTGTGTGACCGTGTGTATGCAAGCCAAGCTTGAGCGGAATTCCGTCGAAAAACCATCTAAGGTTTTTCTGATGGAATTTCAGCTCGTGTGTATGGAGCATAACGGCTCACGAGCGTCACCCGACACGTTTTTTCCTATTGGACAATATCTGGGGTGTCCCCAAGTAATTCCCTTAATTTGCAGGGATTTCCTCTCGCTTTCTGTTCTGGCTATGGGACAGGAAGTGAAGGGAAATCTCCCCAATGGGAAACAGATGGCAAAAAAAACAAAAATCTGACATGGGCTCGTACAAAGGGACTCAATAAAGAGAGAACACAACGATAAAAGGTGCAAATAAATTTATTAATAAATAATTCTTTGGCATTTTAAATGGCCACGGTGTATCCAAGGGGTAACCTGATAATTACTATAATTAAATTAAATAAGAAAGCCATCTTGGCTAATAATTAAAACGAGATTAACGGGGTCCATCCAGACATGCTGGACAACTACACCCCCACTGAATACACCATGACTTTAACAATAGGGAGGGCGGGTGGGCGTTGAGGTCCGGTTCAAACGGTCTGAGGCACCCCGCTCACTGGTCCCTTATATAACCTCTCTCCGCGCGGGCTTTTCGCTTCCTGTAGCCGACCAATCCTCTTCTGATACAGGTAACCAATCCCATGGCTGTTGCTGCCCAGGGAAACTGCTAATATATCATACCTAGAAAATAAAGCACAGTATCTGCGGTCCCCTTTGAACTCCCCCATGTTGGTCCAGCATATTGCTAGGACCTTTCATGGGCTCGTACAAAGGGACTCAATAAAGAGAGAACACAACGATAAAAGGTGCAAATAAATTTATTAATAAATAATTCTTTGGCATTTTAAATGGCCACGGTGTATCCAAGGGGTAACCTGATAATTACTATAATTAAATTAAATAAGAAAGCCATCTTGGCTAATAATTAAAACGAGATTAACGGGGTCCATCCAGACATGCTGGACAACTACACCCCACCGGCTGAGGCCAGTAGGGAAACTACTGGTTGAAGCCCCCCCCCCCCACCGTGGCTGACTCGATTAAACTTTGCAAACCCATACAAAAAATGTCCAAACCTATAGGGGATAAATGGATTGAATCCTCCCGGAACAAACCCGGAATGAAACCTTCCAACTCCGAGTGCCGATAAGAGACACCACCTGACGCTCTAAGAAAACTATGGATTGTTCTATTTAGGCGCCTCCTTATCCTGTCCACGTAGAAGAGATTACTGGCAGGAGACCATACTAATCTCGGAATCATTTCTGAGAACGCCAGAATGGAAGAAGGAAACATCACCTTAATAGAACCTAAGTCTCTTTTCATTTCGCATAACAGGTCCCAAGTCCTAACTTTACCTAAGTCGTTCGCCCCTGCGTGAATCACTAAAACCTGAGGAAAAGGCCAAATACTGGACAAATAAATCAAATGTTCCCTTAGGCCCCTCCATCTCAAACCCCGTACACCTGACCATAAGACTAAATAAGACTTAGCATCCAGACCTAAAGTGGTGGAGTAGTTCCTGTTTCCGGCATGTTGAGCAGCCCAGAAAATGAAGGAATGACCCACTATCCAGATAACTTTTCTGGAAATATCTGAAAGAGAAAATCATACAATTAGTAGATCAGGGCGGACATAAATTCTATATCTATTACTCTCCCAGCGACCAACTCTTTTTAACATTTCCGCAGAGAAACCCAATGCATCGGCCGTAGTGGCTGCTCCAATCCGAAAGGAATGTGACGAAAAGCAAAAACCTGACAGATTTAAGCGTTTCAAAGAGGAAGCCAGTACGGACGAGAATTGATATCTGGTAAGGGAAGACAGGTCTTGGTGAACAAAGAAGGAATCCCCAGAGGGAGGTCTGACCGCCAAATACCTCGCAACATGCCGTACAGGACAGATCACATGACTCGAGGATCTAGCTAGAGAGAACCATTGGCCCTTACCACTGGGCTGAGACTTAGATCTAGCCAGAAAAATGTGAAGAAAATCATTGTCTATACGAACGTGGTGAAAAAGCAGAAAGGCCAAAGATCTTTTATTGGCCGCTGTAAATTCACCCAGCCTCATAGCACCAAAGAAAGCCAACGCAAAGGATGCACGGAAAAGGAGAAGCTCAAATTTTGAAAAACAGACTTCCTCTATAACCCTTAATAAATCAATCAGCAAAGGGATTGAAATGGGACGCCGGGTATCCAAAGACGGACAGGACCTCCGAAGGCCTTTTAGGACTTGACTGACCTGAAAGAATGAGGTTAAAGCCGGTAAACCTGCAAACTTCAGAAAGAAAGATACTCCTGCTAGAATCCGGCTTATGGAAGCAGGACTTAAATTTGATTGCATCAGAGCGGACAAAAAGGATAAAGAGGTGTATGATGTCACAACTAAAGAATCCAAACCTGAATCATGACAAAAAGAGCACCATCTGTACCAGGAAAGAAGATAATCCGACCAAGTCTTCTCCGAAACCGAGTTCTTGAAATACGGAAGTATCAGCTCCGGATTAAGCCCCAGAGGAAATCTGGGCAAGGAGTTCCATGCAGGTCTGCCTCCGGCGCCAAGTCCCGAAATCTTTCGAACTGTAGACGAGACAAAGCGTCGGCGATGTTATTCTTTATGCCTGCTATATGTGCAGCTTTTAACCAAATATTATAACGCAAACAATGCAATACTAAAAAACGTAATAGGTTAATCACTGGTTCCGACTTTGAGGACAGGGAATTAACCGCAAAGAAAACACCTTTGTTGTCAGTGTAAACCAAAACTCTACGATTCTCAAAGGTCTCTTTCCAAATTACCACGGAAACCACAACAGGAAATAATTCCAAAAGCACAAGGTTATGGAGAATATCCTGGTGAAGCCACTCCTGATGCCACCGCTCTGCGCACCAGTGGCCATCGAGAAATGCCCCAAAACCAACAGATCCAGCTGCATCTGTGAAGAAATTCAACTGAACACTAGAGACAAACTCCTTTTGCCAAATGGTCGTACCATTGAAATTACACAAGAAGGCATCCCAAACCTTCAGATCTTCTTTAATGGTTTTAGAGATGTAAACGTGGGAGTACGGGTTCTTAAGACCTTTGGTAGATAAAGAAAACCTGCGAGAAAATACCCTGGCCATCGGAATTACCCTGGCTGCGAAGGCAAATAGCCCCAACAGCGACTGAGCCTCTTTGAGAAAAACTTTACGTTTAGATAGAAAGACAGAGATCATAGATCTCATCCTTTCTAACTTTTGAAGAGGAAGCCTGAATTCCATAGCAGAGGAATCAATGACAATCCCCAGAAACTCAAGAGACATAGTCGGAAGAACTGTCTTCTCTACAGCCAGAGGAACCCCGAAATCATCACAAATGGAGAAGAATGTTTGCAGGTAATTTAAACATGAAGGAGAACCCGGAGGGCCAACAAATAAAAATCATCTAAATAATGTAAAAAACCGCCTTCAGGACACCTCTGAGTCAATACCCAGTGCAAAAAGGTAGAAAATGATTCAAAATAAAAACACGATAAGGAGAAACCCATCGGCATACATTTGTCAAAGAAAAATTGATCTTGAAAATGAAAACCTAAAGAGTTAAAACCTTGAGGATGAACCGGGAGCAATCGAAAAGCAGACTTGATGTCTGCTTTTGATAATAAAGCACCCCGGCCGTGTTGTTGCAAAATAACCAAAGCATTATCGAAAGAAGAGTAGCAGACTGGAGCCTCCACATCCGACACTTCATCGTTCAAAGAAAAATTTACAGGATAAGAGAGGTGATGAATTAAACGATAACAACCCGCCTCTCTCTTGGGGACTATTCCCAAAGGAGAAAGCCTGAAGTTGGAAAATGGAGGGGATGAGAAAGGGCCCGCTACTCTACCTTCCACCAATTCCTTGGAAATTTTTTCCTGCACCACTGCATAATTCAAGGCAACTGATTTCAAATTGTTGACCATAGAACAGCCAGGACCTTTGAAAGTGGGTACCAAAAAACCCTCCCGAAAGCCTTCAATGAGCAGTGTTGCCATCTTGCGATCGGGGTATCGCTCTAACCACTGGAGCATGTTTGGTAAGCTCACTGGTGTCCGAGCTTTTTGGCCCAGCATCCCTGGCATGTGATTGAAAAGAGGTTGCAGAAGACTTGCGAAAACATCTGTTGGCTGCATGGCTACCAGAACAATTAGAACATTCGTGCCGATAACGGCAATTAGTAAGGAATTTACACTGCCCTTCATTAAAGGCGAAACAAAAACCTTTGCGAAAAGGGGACTGTTGATTGGACGCTAACCTAGGAGCAAACTGAGGCTTTGGAGGTAGCATTAAATTCAACCACAATCCGACGTCCTTAGACCCCCAGTTTAGAGAGGGATGAACCGCCAATTTCTGGCAAAAATTTTCATCATAAGAATACCAAGCCGAACCGCCAAAGTGGCGGAAGGCTTCAGCAATAATATCCACATGTTGAAATAAACCCGAGCACTTGCCTGGAAAGCGTTCCCCCAAAACCGCAGCAAAAATACAAAAGGCCTGAAGCCAGTTTTGGAAAGTTTTGGGAATCGCTCTTCTTCTATCCTCCTCAGATCTATCACCTGACAGCTTATCACTTTTAGCCAGAAATTCTTTTGAAGATGGCAACAATGATAATAGGTCAATGAAGTCACCTCTCCAAATTTTTTCTTTCACTGACTTTGACAAGTGAAAGCCCAGAGGTGATAATATACAAGGTAGGGGTTCTTTAAATGAGGATTCACCAACCAAAGTAGCAGAAGGTCTTAGAGGCAAGGCAGGGTTAACAAACTGTGAAGGGTTAAAGCTCCTAATATTCGACAATAAGGTAGCATCATTATTCATAGATTGCTGAGCATTCAAACCCTGCCATACAGAACCAGCGTCCGCATCACCTTCATCCATAGCACCATATAAATGTGCACCTTCATATAAATCTTTAGAATCAGTCATATAACTGCAGCCTGCACCAGATACATGTGCCCTCTTATTCTCATTAACCTTCATACTAGGACGAAAATTTTCGTTTTCACTGGGGACTTTGCCCATTAATGTACCAACCTCCTCCAATGATTCAGCACCAGAGACCTGTGCTCCCTGACCCAACAAAGCACCATATGAATGTGCCCCTTTCATCTTAAACATGTTAGATAGTGAGATAAAAAGCGCTGACATGTCAGCCATAGATACAGAACACTTCTCACCATCTTCTGGATGTTCATAGTTTGTGACCACTTGAGGCAGCGGAGTAGCGTCTTTTTTCCTCACAGACTGCAGGCTCCCGCCGGCTCTCTCCCTGTCAGGTACCTGAGGAGAAGCAGAAATCTTCCGTTTTTTGGCTCTGCCTGGCTGCTTGCGCGGACCGCTCTTCCCTAATACTGACTCTGGGGATGCGATAGCCGCCTCCACTGGCAGAGCTGAACCGTGACCTTCATCCAGGCAACGAAGCAGCCACTCCTCACCGCCCTGTCCCTCTGCCTTCTCTAACAAGCGGCGTAAGAGGGACTCGCGATCCTGAGAACTGCGCTGCATGCTGCTGCCGTTGAGGTCCGGTTCAAACGGTCTGAGGCGCCCCGCTCACTGGTCCCTTATATAACCTCTCTCCGCGCGGGCTTTTTGCTTCCTGTAGCCGACCAATCCTCTTCTGATACAGGTAACCAATCCCATGGCTGTTGCTGCCCAGGGAAACTGCTAATATATCATACCTAGAAAATAAAGCACAGTATCTGCGGTCCCCTTTGAACTCCCCCATGTTGGTCCAGCATATTGCTAGGACCTTTCATGGGGTTATAACCCTCCTTTGCTCTATTCAAAATTAAAAAAAAAAGTTTTGCCTATAATTCTACTTTAAACATGTCTGCCTTTGTGTATCTTTAATACATGGGGAATTATAGTGTTTGTTTTTTTACAGAAGAAACATACAGTATGGTTGTTTTGCTTTCAGTTCATCTTACAGGTAATGACAAGAACACTGCCATTCTGGCAAAATGCCCTGAAAGAAAACTAAAATATGCCACGCAAATGCTAGTTGCCTGGCTTAAAGGAGTAGTAAAGGTACATGTTTTTTCACCTTAATGCATCCTATGCATTAAGGTGAAAAAACATCCGACAATACCGCCCCCCCCCCCCCGAGCCCCCGTTTTACTTACCTGGCCCCTCGAAAGTCCCGCGCTCGTCCCCGTCATCCTCTTCGGTTCTCAGCCTGGCCGCCGATTGGCTACACTGGATGGATTGAAAGCAGCGCAGCCATTGGCTGGCGCTGCTGTCAATCACATCCAATGACGTGGCGCGCCGGGGGGCGGGGCCGAGTGATACAGTCGGCAGCTATGGCCGACACTGTATCACGGGAGCGCGCCCGCAATAACTCCACACCATGCTAGCTCGCTCGCATTATGGTGTGGAGTCCTTGCGGGGAGGAGCCAAGACAGCCGCCGAGGGACCCCAGAAGACCAGGATCAGGGCCACTGTGTGCAAAACGAGCTGCACAGTGGAGGTAAGTATAAACTGTCTGTTATTTATTTATTTTTAAAAAGGGAAGCTTTAGTGTCCCTTTAAATTGTTTGAGTCAAGTATGCAGATAAAGATTTTTCACTTTACTTTAACTACTTTCTCCAGGTCAGTGACTATGGGGGTCTATGTAACAAATATTTGCTGTGCAAATGTGTCAATCATTTGTACAGGCGCTACAAATCTTTACCATAATTTTCTTAAAGCAGAACTATACTCACCTTCATTCTAACAATGCGGTGTCCAGGAGCTCCTTCCCACTGACATCTTCAGCCGACCTTCTTCCAGGTACAGATCTTTGGTCATTTTCATAATCCGGTCTTCTTCCAGATAGAGATCTTTGGCCATTTTGATTATCTGGTCTTTTCCAGGTTGAGATCTTTGGCCATTTTCATTATCCGGTCATCAAGGTATACATCTTTGGTTTCTTTCATTGGCTGGTCTTCTTCCAGGTACTGACCTTTGGCCATTTTCATTATGAGGTTAAGGTGATATGCTCCTCTACCCAAAAGAGAGGTGGTATCAAACCCCACTAGTACTAAGCAAAAACCCACAAAGGGGAAAAGAAAAGGGGAAATTGGGACTTTCTGATACCAGAAAAAATATGTAAGTCATAATAAACAATTATTCAAACAATATGAAATATAAAGTCAAAAACACAATATTTTATTTAGATCGATATTAAAATAACCCCCCTAAATAAATGGGGACAATGTGGTTTCACTATAAAATATGAGCATATACTGTAAATATGTGGCTATAACTGTATCTGGTATAAGACTAAGACCAAAGCATAATTATCAATAATGGTGACAGATGTTAAGAAAGAAAAGCACCAATGTGTTTCAACTCATGAAGTCTTCCACAGGGGGCCAACATCCGTCTGTTGTTTACACAGCTTAGTCTTGTACTAGATACTGTTTTCTTCTTCTTATCTTCTTCGAGGTACAAATCTTTGGTGGTTTTCATTGGCCAGTCTTCTTCCAGATACAAATCTTTGGTTGTTTTCATTGGCCAGTCTTCTTCCAGGTACAAATCTTTGGTTGTTTTCATTGGCCGGTCTTCTTCCTGGTACTGATCCTTGGCCATTTTCATTGGCTGGGCCAGGATGACATTACTTCCGAGCATGCGCAAAATTGTACCCTGAGATGCATAAAATGGGGGTTATTTATGAAAGGCAAATCCACTTTGCATTATAAGTGCACTGAAAGAGCACTTTGAAGTGCAGTCGCTTTATTTCTGAGGGGAAGATCTGAAATGAAGAGAAACTCTGCTGATTTTATCATCCAATCATGTGCAAGCTAAAATGCTGTTTTTTATTTCCCTTGCATGTCCCCCTCAGATCTACAGCGACTGCACTTCCAGTGCAATTTCAAGTGCACTTGCAGTGCAAAGAGGATTTGCCTTTCGTAAATAACCCCCATTGTCTCGTGTGCATTGAAATCCTACTTGATCGCAATTTTTTTTCCCCTAAAGATCTACTTTTATACACTAATTTCCTTGGAATGTCATTGCCATCTTGTGGCAATAATGTGGTATTTTTCCAGATTGAGGGAAAAAAATGCATTATTGCCAATAGATGGCACTGGTGGTAAATAAACATATTAGGCAAATTATGGTGAAGGTTTGTGGCACCTGTGCAAATGATTGATGTATACGCACAGCTAATGTTTTTCATAGACCCCTAAAGCCCCTTTACATTAGGTGGTCTAAAATCCTGCCAGAGATTCCAAATCACTGGCAAATGTGCAACCACATCTGTGCAATTCTGCTGCGATTGTCGCTTGGCTAAATTGCGTGACAATCATGGCAAAATGAGAGTTTAAAAATCGTGCTAAGCTTGTCACCCAAAAATGAACAGAAGCTTCTTTTGGGTGACAAATGAGCGTAGGGCAGCCCATTGAAGTGAATAGGCTGCCCTATGCACAAGATGTGGAAACGCTTGTAAATCTTGCTTTTGGAATCGCAAGCGGGAATGCTCATTCCCACAACATGATATCTGAACGGGACCTTAACCTCCCCGGCGGTATGATTATTTCTGATTTTAGGTGCTGAAAGCGGTGCAATTATTTTGCATGGAAATTTGGCGTTTTATATTGTAGGCCTGTAATTCTTAGGAATAACTCACTTAAATCTGTCCAAACCCGAGTCTAGTAGACATCCCGGGTATGATAAAGTTTGAAACACAAAATCATAAATTATAATAAAATAAATACCTATAAATAATTATAACAAATAGTAATGTAATTATAATAAACATTATTCAATAATGTAATCAAATCAAAAACACTGAAATTTGCTCAGTTGCAGAATTGTCGCTGTCATTACTTTCAGTATTTTATGACAAATTTCCCCACAAATCGCTATCGCTCAATTCTGCAAGTGATTCTAATTTATTATCGCTATTTTCTAGCCGGTCTAAAACCTCTTTTGACGTACACTAATCTGACACTTTTTGGTTGCTATGAACAATTTTCAGTTTCCAGGCAATAAGAACAGTTTTTATAATATAAAAGTGCATGCAGGGCACTGGACAGACCACTAGGGACAAAGGGGATGTGTATTTATTTGATACAGTACTGTAATCAGTAAGATTACAGTATACTGTATGTATTGTGTGTTTTTACTTTTTTAAATTTGGCTCTGATCTCCGCCCCCGTGCATCGCAGCGCTCGCAAGGAGCGGAGCACGGCACTGTGTGAATCGAGCGAGGAGACAGCTCGCAGACACAGCTGGGAGACATCGCAGGATCCAGGGGACAAGCTAAGTAATTTTCCCTGGATACTGCGATGCAGCCCCGAGTCTGGCTTGGAGTTACCGCTTTTGGTATGAAAAATTCACCCCGAGCTAGACTCGGGAATACCGCCAGGGAGGTTAAGGACTAAGAAAATATGGAAGCCAGAGGACCAACCTAACAACCATATCAGTAAATTACGGGAAAGGTTGCATATCAGTTTCACGTGTTGCATCTATTTGAAGGAATGCAGAATTTTATTTTTTAAGGTCTAAAAAACACCATCAATAAATAAACATGTGATAGGTATACTACAACTCAATGGTATAAATTGTATGCACATGATTAACAGGCACATAAACACCACCGCTGTCTGCCAAGCACGAAGGAACAAAAGTCAGATTAAACAGTTTGGCGACAAAAATGGGTGAGTCAGCATATTTGGAAAGCGCTGCGGGGTTTTGAGGATCTAAATGATTATATTTGTGGAAAAGCAATGAGCACATAATGACCACTGTGTGTGGATCTTAAGTCTTTCGTAGATTTTTAATTTGTATCTTGAAATTAGCTGCAGAAAAGTAATTTGTGCATATTTAACAAAGTTTACAGCAACACAATGGAAGCGCATACAGTGTAAAAATAACAGGCGTGTTTACAGAATGTTTAACACCATTATGACCGCCCAACCCAAACAGTATATGCTGAGTGGCCGATGTTTATGTGCTAAAAGTGTGCTCCCAGCACAAAGACTGAGTTGGAAACCTGTCAGCTCTCGGTGCAGACTAAAGGTGGGTAACTGGCGAGACTAGCTTCTGATCATGGGACTATTGTGACATACCTGACGAAGGGGCCCTGCATGGCTACGAAACATTGCACTCTCTTTTGTGATGTTATCACTTTCATTAAAACTTTTGTACGAAAATTGACGATCCATGGTGTGCTGGCGAATATGTACGCTTGCTTGATGTTTCCAGGACCCAACTGGTAATCGCTGCAGCACCCACCATTTTATAAGCCATATCTACCAGGAACGTATGCGATAGGAATATTAATCAGACGATCACATGGTGACAGTGGTCACATGATTGTTGATCCTTCCCGCTCCATGGTCATTCAGAACTGTTTAAAGGGATGTCGGGGCAGGCAGGAAGGGGTTAAAGCTGAACTCCAGGCAGATATAGACAGATATTTATTAGGGTTGTCCCGATACGATACTAGTATCGGAATCGATACAGAGCATTTGCCCAAGTACTTGTACTCCCGATGCTTCACCCGATACCTGGACAGTCAGCGGTGATCAGTGCGTGGGAGATCACCGCTGTATAGATTTAAAAGTCTCTCCGCCTCTCCCCCCCCTTTAAGCTGCTGTAGTGAAATCAGCGGTGATCGGTGCTTGTAACTCACACACGATCACCGCTGACTGTCCCCGCATCCTCCTCCAGCTCCCCTCCATTCTGCGGTCTCGTGTCCCCTCCATTCTGATGTCTCCCTCCGTCCGTGACCCCCTCCACTCTGGTGTCTCCCTCCGTCTGTGACCCCCTCCACTCTGATGTCTCCCTCCGTCCGTGACCCCCTCCACTCTGATGTCTCCCTCCGTCCGTGACCCCCTCCACTCTGATGTCTCCCTCCGTCCGTGACCCCCTCCACTCTGATGTCTCCCTCCGTCCGTGACCCCCTCCATTCTGATGTCTCCCTCCGTGCTGCCATCCCCTTCCGTTCTCCTCCTCCACCCCCTCTTACTGTCAGGATGGAGAGCGGAGGTAGGAGCCGGTAAATCCGGCTCCTTACTGTTCCGAATGAACAGAGTCAGTGATCACTGACTCTGTTCATTCACAAAACTGAAACATCGTAAACTGTGTTTACAATGTTTCAGTTTATGAATGGAGAGGAGCCGCTGTCTTCTCTCCATTCATTTTCAGCGCAGCTGAGGATGCTGAGAAAGGGACTGGGGAATCTGTCCCTAGTCCCTTTCTCTGTCTCAAAGGGGAGATGTCAGAGGTCTGTTAAGACCCCTGATATCTCACCAAAGCCCCCCAACAGGGCTGATAAAAAAATAAAAAATGTAATAAAAAAATAAATAATAAAGAAATGAATTGTAAAAAATAAATAAAATAAAATAGAAGAAAAAACACACTGACACTGTCCACCCCCCACCCCCTTAAAAAAAGAAAACATTGTAAAAAATCAATAAATAAATAAAATTAATTGTAAAAAAAAAAAAAAAAAATTGTAAAAAAAAAAAATATTTTTTTTTTAAAAGAGATAAAAAAAAAGTATTGGTATTCGGTATCAGCGAGTACTTGGAAAAAAGTATCGGTACTTGTACTCGGTCTTAAAAAAGTGGTATCGGGACAACCCTAATATTTATTAATACATCATTAAATACAATTGAAAAGGGCAGCTAGTATAAGTACCTGAACTTGACTTGATATCAGTCTTTCCTTTATACATCAGCACTTAGACTAGGAGGGGGTGGGGCAGGACCAAGAGCCGTTCAGGTATGTTGCATGCAAATATTTTGAAAAGACATGTGTTGGTAGAGAGGAGAGCAGGGGGAGTAGGTACAGATCTTTGGCCATTTTCATTACCTGGTCTTCTTCCAGGAACAGATTTTTGCTTGTTTTCATTGGCCGGTCTTCTTCCAGGTACAGATTTTTGCTTGTTTTCATTGGCCGGTCTTCTTCCAGGTACAGATTTTTGCTTGTTTTCATTAGCCGGTCATCTTTCAGGTACAGATCTTTGGCTATTTTTATTATCCAGTCTTATTCCAGGTACACATCTTTGGTTGTTTTCATTTGCTGGTCTTCTTCCAGGTACAGATCTTTGGCTGTTTTCATTGGCAGGTCTTCTTGTAGGTACAGATCTTTGGTTGTGTAGCGGCCTCACCCCGTCCTCTTCAGCTAGGGGTATGTCACGCGACAGAGTGAGGTGCGCCACGGCCCATGTCCTCCCCATAACTGTGGGTGAGGTGAAGGCCAATACCTGATGTTTCCTCGGGCCAGTGTGTCCTGGGCATGTACCGAGTCTGTTGTGCAGAAACCACCAAACCACCCTTTGCTCCCATTAACAGAGTCCATACACCGATCACAGTCCAACTGTTGCTTTATTTTGTATCTCCACATACAGGCAATGCGATGGCATGATACGGTGGGATGAGCAGGTCGAGGCACTATACTGATCTGGGTCCCTACACCCCCTGTGCTATGACCAAGGGTTGTAGGAGTCTTGACATGAATACCTCCGTTGCGTTGCAGCCCCTATCAGGGGAAGATGTCCTCCAAGGGAGTTACCGAAGGCCCATCCGTCACTGGGTTGACACTACACCGGGTCTTCGAACGGGTGACCTCCCCAGCCTCCTCACCTCAGATGCGGGTCCCCTCGCAAGGGGCGCCCTGGAACCACTTCACCCTTGCGGGACCCGGTCGAAGTCACCGGACCCCAGGCCTCCTCAATAGTACCTCACCCCAGGCTGAAGGTGCCTGGGATGGAACCCCAACTTCATCCCGGCCAGGCCTAGGGCGCCTAGGCCGGAAAACTTGGATCGCCCGCACCCAGGCTGAAGGTGCCTGGGTGCGTAAAGAGATGATCACCCAAGAACGACCGACCTCGTGGCGAGGGCATCTCCCCCTTTTATCTCCTCCCGTCACTACCACGGCGGGTTCCCCGCCCCAGCCGTACCATCTCCAGGCAGGGACAAAAAGGGTAGCACTGTGGTAGTGATTCTACCTCGAGCCTGTAGGTACTCCGCCACCCACAGGCAAAGGAGAATATTGCACCACCCAATCCTCCACGAATAACACAAAGGGGTCTTAACCCTGTCATAATTACACACCTGGGTCACACTACCCCCAGGTGTATCCCACTAACTTTGAAGACCCCGCTACACACTCCCCCTGGTGATTTGACGCTGGTCCCCAGCGTCAGGTGCACACCCATGTCTCCCAAGGAGTGGTGACATGAAGTGGGCCCCGGAGGCTATCCCTCAAATTTTTGGATACTAAGTGTGCCAAGACCTGCTCAAAAGGGAAAGGGAAAATATAAAACGATAAACTTTTGCATAAGACATCTATTCTGTACACATGTACAATCCCTCCCATCGCTGTCTAAGAACCACCCCATACTCAGTAGTCTTGACTGACGAATCTCCTGCAGAAGGGAAACAACAAAAAGAAAACACATCCTAACACTCTGTGTTAACTTGGCATGAGTGGGTCCGTCAGCCGAGAGACCCGCTCACTCCAATAAGTAAGTAATGCATGTGTAGCATCTCGAACAACCGTTGCACAACACTGCCACCTGGTGACAGAGCTGCGGTAATGACACTTGGTGAGATCTTCATTCTTCCTGCTTTTCTACTCTGACTCTACCCCAAAAGTCTCTGCCTTTGGCACAGGAAGAAAAGGGAGAAAAAAACAACAGCTCTCAAGTCTCCAGTGAGTAAAAGAAAAGCCCAAATCAAAACAAAAGTAGGGCACAGTTCTAGGCGTATGGGAATGTCTCTTCCAGAAAGTTTCAACAGCAAACAAAATAGGAGCTCACTTCTCCTACAAGTAAAACCTTGGATCCGGCAGAAACAGAGGCTTCAGGTGCCCGTCAAACACTTCCACCGAATATTCGACATCCTCTCCTTCTTTCCTGCAGTTGAGCACCTTATTGGCATGAATATGGCGCCCAAGTCTCCAATCAGCTCTGCAGTCCTTGAACTTCTTAGACACAGGCGGCGAACATGACAGGTATCGCCTGGCATGGGGTACTTTAAGCTTTTCCCATACAAACTCGTCATACCACCTTGGTCGCAGGACCTCGACTTCATACAATAAGTCCCGAGGCAAGTAGGGGTACTCCCACCCATATTCACGGGCGACTCTCTGGGAGAAAAGTCTCTGCAATCTGGCTAGAGGCGGCATCACATCTCGCTCACCTTCTCCTGGCTGTACGATGGCCTCCGGGTGCCGAGGTACCTTCACCATCTCGGGTTGCTTTGTCTTTGGTGCCCGCAACGAAGCACGCTGCGTCCCCTCCATCAGAGCGGGTGATGTAGTTGAATGAGGAAAGTTGGTCGGAGAATTAGATTTCCTCGGGAACTCCGGGGCCTGCGCTCGGAGCGTACTGTCTTCTATGGACATGGGGGAATCCTGTGGTTTACTCAGCACAGGTAGCGGGCGTCTGTCCCAGCCCTTCCGGTGAAACAGCTCGTCTATTTCCCCGTCATCACCACAGTCTGACAGCGACTCTAGGTCGGAGGTGTCATTCATCTCGGCTGGAAGGTAGTCTCTAGTAGACGGAAGGCTACCCTCCCTTTCGGGCTCCACCGACTGTGGACCCCCGACACCCCCAACCAACACCACAGTCCCAGCCCCTGGCTCACCTGGACCTTCTGAAGAACTGGGATGTCCGAGACTCTCTTCTCTACCGGCGCCATCTAGGCCAGGCAAGCGGCGGGGTGAAGCTCGACCACGACCATAGGATGCCTGTACCAGGCCGACTTTCCTCTTCGGGGGTGGGAGCAGGGAGTCTGTGGTGACCGAAGCAGTGTCCTCGGATTTTTCTCTCTCAGTCTCTGGTTGGGCAGTCACGTCGCCCTGGTCAGCGCGTACGGGGACCTCCGCAGAGGCCTGGATCTCTCCCTCCAGAGTGGCGGTTCCTGTGATGCAGTTGAGGCGTAGGGCCCGGGGCCTTTCCGTGTATGGTTCAACCTCAAAAAGGAACTCCTTGCCCGCCTCACATCGCCCGAATGGCTTTAGTTGGACCACCAGTCCCGAGCATCCGGGACAGATCACACCGAGGGCCTCCGTGTCTCTGCATGAATACAGAGCCAACTGTCCTCGGGGCCTAAGTCTTATCCCCGTGTCTGTCAGGGGAGCAGCAAATGCAGTCATCTTCATATGGTAAGATACCGGCATCCACGGAGAGGTTGAATTCATTCCGACCACTTGCTGTTCCATCACGCGCTGACCACGCGCCGGAGTCTCCACGTGTATCTCCACATGTGGCCAGACTCCTCCCACGACTTGTACGTTTTCGCTGGCTTCCGCCAGCCTCCGCCCACGAATTGCACAGTCATGGGGTGCCTCGTGGCGCAGTGCATTAACAGTCCCCACATGTAGTACTTCACACGGCTGGGCCTCTCCCTTTTTTTTACGCTCCTCCGCGTGGGCCTTTCCCGACTTAGGGTCATGTCCACAACTCCGAGCAGGGATGCACTTTGGCCAATCACATGGCCGACCTGCTCGGAACTCCTCCGGGCAGCAAAGTTCAAACACAGACGTTCTCAGTTCCATCGCCAAGACACACACAATCCCGGACGGACGAGCCCCCACGTGTAGCGGCCTCACCCCGTCCTCTTCAGCTGGGGGTATGTCACGCGACAGAGTGAGGTGCGCCACGGCCCATGTCCTCCCCATAACTGTGGGTGAGGTGAAGGCCAATACCTGATGTTTCCTCGGGCCGGTGTGTCCTGGGCATGTACCGAGTCTGTTGTGCAGAAACCACCAAACCACCCTTTGCTCCCATTAACAGAGTCCATACACCGATCACAGTCCAACTGTTGGTTTATTTCGTATCTCCACATACAGGCAATGCGATGGCATGATACGGTGGGATGAGCAGGTCGAGGCACTATACTGATCTGGGTCCCTACACCCCCTGTGCTATGACCAAGGGTTGTAGGAGTCTTGACATGAATACCTCCGTTGCATTGCAGCCCCTATCAGGGGAAGATGTCCTCCAAGGGAGTTACCGAAGGCCTATCCGTCACCGGGTTGACACTACCCCGGGTCTTCGAACGGGTGACCTCCCCAGCCTCCTCACCTCAGATGCGGGTCCCCTCGCAAGGGGCGCCCTGGAACCACTTCACCCTTGCGGGACCCGGTCGAAGTCACCGGACCCCAGGCCTCCTCAATAGTACCTCACCCCAGGCTAAAGGTGCCTGGGATGGAACCCCAACTTCATCCCGGCCAGGCCTAGGGCGCCTAGGCCGGGAACCTTGGATCGCCCGCACCCAGGCTGAAGGTGCCTGGGTGCGTGAAGAGATGATCCCCCAAGAACGACCGACCTCGTGGCGAGGGCGTCTCCCCCTTTTATCTCCTCCCGTCACTACCACGGGGGGTTCCCCGCCCCAGCCGTACCATCTCCAGGAAGGGACAAAAAGGGTAGCACTGTGGTAGTGATTCTACCTCGAGCCTGTAGGTACTCCGCCACCCACAGGCAAAGGAGAATATTGCACCACCCAATCCTCCATGAATAACAAAAAGGGGTCTTAACCCTGTCATAATTACACACCTGGGTCACACTACCCCCAGGTGTATCCCACTAACTTTGAAGACCCCGCTACAGTTGTTTTTATTATCCGGTCTTCTTCCAGGCACAGATCTTTGCCCATTTTCATTATCCGGGCTTATTTCAAGTACACATCTTTGTTCGTTTTCATTTGCTGGTCTTCTTTCAGGTACAGATCTTTGCCTATTTTTAATATCCAGTCTTATTCCAGGTACACATCTTTGGTTGTTTTCATTTCCTAAGGATTTGAGCACCAGATACACCGCTAGCCTGACGGGAGAGGACAAGCTTGGCGCTCGTAGGATACCTTTGCCCCCTGTCAGCGGTTTTATGTGAGTTGTTTTCCTATGTTTTATGTCAAATAAATGCGCCCAGTTTTTACGGGTTTACGCTATGTGCATTTCTCTTCATTAATACAGGCACCCTACGAGTCACTAACCATCCAGACCAGGGAGACCCAAGCACACTGAGATACACAGCTGGGTCATACGAGTTTGGCGCTCGTGGATCAACGCCTATGCTCCCTTTATTTAAGTGAGTTTGATACTGTGCACCTGCAGCTTTCTCTCCCATGCCTGATGGTTACGCTATATATTTTTTTCCTTCATGTTTGTGTATCCACATGCATCTTTATGAGTGAAAACATTTCCAACAACCAAAGGAGAAGATTATTATACTGTTAATCCCTATGAGTATTTGTCCATGCTGGTCATTTTACAGCTGTGAGGTAAGCTGCTTGTGAGCACTAAGGTGGTTTGCACTGAAGATTGTCTTTAGCACGCTAATATTTCCGTGGTGACGGGACTTTCCTCATACAAGATTTGTTCATCTGTTTATTAGCCTTTTGCCACTGGATTGTGGAATCATAGACTTTTTACATAGAATTTGTACCCATGCGCCGGAATACTCAGCACGCTAATATTTCCGTGGTGACAGGACTTTCCTCATACAAGTTTTGTTCATCTGTTTATTAGTCTTTTGGCACTGGATTGTGGACTCATAGACCTTTCAATTTGTACCCGTGCTCCGGACTACACACCTTGATGTTTTTTAAAAAAATTTTTTTTCATTTTTAGTATTGTGTCACGTTACACTCACTTGCTTGGTTATCAATTTTGTTATCACTTTATGCTAAGTGCGATATGTTCACTACCTTCACTGTAATTGGCTTTAATAATTTTTTGATGTTACATATTTCTATACCCATGAGTATCAATTAGTCACATATTATTTATTTCACCTTGGCTTGCAGATTTATTTTCTGGCCCTTTTACTCAGCCCTTCTTCTCACATCACAGCGCAGTCACCATAAATTTTTTCATAATATCACTGTATTTTAGGATTCGACTTATAGGTGCCTGAAGCAGTGTTCCCCTTTATTATTAGTTTGTTAGTGTTAATTGTTAGGGACAGCGCGGGTGTTCTTTTTGTTTTTATATATGCTTACACATCTTTGGTTGTTTTCATTTGCTGGTCTTCTTCCAGGTACAGATCTTTGGCTGTTTTCATTGGCTGGTCTTCTTGTAGGTACAGATCTTTGGCCATTTTTATTATCCGGTCTTCTTCCAGGTACACATCTTTGGGTGTATTTATTGACCGGTCTTCTTCCAGGTACAGATCTTTGGTTGTTTTCATTGGCCAGTCTTCTTCCAGGTACAGATCTTTGGTCATTTTCATTTGCTGGTCTTCTTCCAGGTACAGATCTTTGGTTGTTTTCATTGGCCGGTCTTCTTCCAGGTACAGATCTTTGGCCATTTTTATTATCCGGTCTTCTTCCAGGTACAGATCTTTGGTTGTTTTCATTGGCCAGTCTTCTTCCAGGTACAGATCTTTGGCCATTTTCATTTGCTGGTCTTCTTCCAGGTACAGATCTTTGGTTGTTTTCATTGGCCAGTCTTCTTCCAGGTACAGATCTTTGGCCATTTTCATTTGCTGGTCTTCTTCCAGGTACAGATCTTTGGCCATTTTCATTATCCGGTTTTATTCCAAGTACACAATTTTGGTCATTTTCATTTGCTGGTCTTCTTCCAGGTACAGATCTTTGGTTGTTTTCATTGGCCAGTCTTCTTCCAGGTACACATTTTTGGTCATTTTAATTTGCTGGTCTTCTTCCAGGTACATCTCTTTGGCCAACCTTATTAACCCGTTTTCTTTCAGGTACAGATCTTTGTTCATTTTCATTGGCTAGTCTACTTCCAGGTACAGATCTTTGGTTGTTTTCATTGGCCGATCTTCTTCCAGGTACAGATCTCTGGCCATTTTCATTAGCCGTTCTTCTTCCAGGGTCAGATCTTTGGTTGTTTTCATTGGCCGGTCTTCTTCCAGGTACAGATCTCTGGCCAGTTTCATTGGCCAGTCTTCTTCTAGGTACAGATTTTAGGTGGTTTTCATTGGCCGGTCTTCTTCCAGGTACAGATCTCTGGCCATTTTCATTAGCCGTTCTTCTTCCAGGGTCAGATCTTTGGTTGTTTTCATTGGCCGATCTTCTTCCAGGTACAGATCTTTGGCCATTTTCATTGGCTGGGCTAAGATGACATCACTACCGCACATGGGTAAAATTGTACCCTGAAATGCAATGCAAGCAGTTGGCTGGATTTTGGGAGGAGTTATGAAAATATAAAAATGCCCTAATAAGTGGATGCCCGCCTGTAGGAGTGAGAGTTTGTATGCAGACTACCCAAGGTAATACCAACATGTGATGCTGAGCTTTCAGAATTGAAAAAAATTTAATCCAGTGAATGAAAGGGATGGGTCAGTAACAGTACAGCTGGGGAGAAAATAACTGGATGATGCTGGATTTCCTTCAGCAAGGAAATGAGATGGGCTCTGTCTGACTTGCTGCAGCTTCTAATGCAAACTGTGAGCAGCTCACATTGTGCAGTGAAATCAGAGTAAGCATATTCAGTACAGGAGAGGAGTCTGTACAACTGTGCAGAACTGAAGGGAAGGCTGGAGGCCAGCTTTAACAAACACATAACTTTATTCTGTATGTTTGGTTTTTGTTTAGTGATTGCATTGACGTGTCACTCTGTCTTATTTGTTTTCCCCAATTATTTTTTATTTCTTGCTTTGGGCAGAAAGGGTATTCTTGTGGGAATGTCTCACAAGTGAAATATCCAAGAGATAGAAGAATCCTGCATGGGATTTAACTCCAGCAACCACATAAAACTGAACTGCATATGTTTTATATAGATGCGGCCTTAATAAGAGCTTTCCTCTTAATATAAACATAGCAAATCTCTGCACTGCCCAGTACAATGGAAGGGACTCTTTTTATTACATTAGTGCTTTATTGCAGGAATACCAAAAAATGGTACATACCTACTCTGTCATTTTCCATATCTTCTTTTCCTTCTCCCTGTGTTTGACATCTGTCATTACAGGCCAATGTAAATATTGCATTGCTTACATTCAGCCTGTCTGCATCTGCTCTGTCACTGCCGACAAGGACTAAAAATGTAAAAGCAATTTAATTCACATACCTGTTTTATTCAATTATTTCAGTTCTGGGAGCTGGGATGCATCTGATCTGGGGTTGCAGTATAAAAAGTTAGGGGGTACAATGTCAGGTAGTGCAGAGGCGGTGCAGGAGTGAACAGGGGACACTAGGCTGTCATTAGATATTAAACAGAACTTATGCCTCCTTATATCAAGTGTCCCTATCAGTGTCCCTCATTACATCAGGGGTCTTCATCACAGTTCCTCTTTAGGTATTCCCCATCAGAGTGCCCTCTTGCATCAGATGTCCCCACCTGAGTGTCTCTTACATCAGGTGTCCCCATCAGAGTACCCCTTACATCAGGTGTCCACATCAAAGTGCCCCTTACGTCAGGTGTCCCCATCAGTCTGCCCTCTTGCATCAGATGTCCCCATCTGAGTGCCCCCTTACTGCAGGTGTCCCCATCAGGGTGCCCTCCTACATCAGGTGTCCCCATCAGAGTGCCCTTTTCCATCAGGTGTCTCCATCAGAGTGGCCCTTACATCAGGTGTCCCCATCAAAGTGCCCCTTACATCGGGTGTCCCCGTCAGAGTGCCCTCCTACATCAGGTATCCCCATCAGAGTGCCCCTTACATCGGTGTCCCCATCAGAGTGCCCTCCTACATCAGGTGTCCCCATCAGAGTGCCCCTTACATCAGGTGTCCCCATCAGAGTGCCCTCCTACATCAGGTGTCCCCATCAGAGTACTCCTTACATCAGGTGTCCCCATCAGAGTACTCCTTACATCAGGTGTCCCCATCAGAGTACTCCTTACATCAGGTGTCCCCATCAGAGTGTCCCTTACAACAGATGTCCCCATCAGAGTGCCTCCTACATCAGATGTCCCCATCAGAGTGCCCCTTACAACAGATGTCCCCATCAGAGTGCCTCTTACAACAGATGTCCCCATCAGAGTGCCCCTTACATCTGATGTCCCCATCAGAGTGCCCCTTACAGCAGGGGGGTTATTTACGAAAGGCAAATCCACTTTGCACTACAAGTGCAAACTACAAGTGCAAAGTGCACTTGGAAGTGCAGTCGCTGTAGATCTGAGGGGAAGATCTGAAATGAGGGGAAGCTCTGCTGATTTTATCAACTAATCATGTGCAAGCTAAAATGCTGTTTTTTATTTTCCTTGCATGTCCACCTCAGATCTACAGCGACTGCACTTCCAAGTGCACTTTTAGTGCAATTTCAAGTGCACTTTGCATTTGTAGTGTAAAGTGGATTTTCCTTTAGTAAATAACCCCCTAGGTGTCCCCATCAGAGTGCCCCTTACATCAATTATCCCCATCAGAGTCCCTTATGGATCAGTGGGGGCACTCCTAGAGACCTGGAGGGGCACAACTAAAATCTGAGGGGCACAGCCCACCCTAGCACCCCCCCCCCTTAGATCCAGGCCACGTTAGGAGGCCGTGAATGTTGACTGTCATGCTGCGTAACTTCATGTAATCACTGGAGATCACAAATTGCTAGTAGGCGACCACTGCATATTTTATAGCTAAGCCATGAATATCTGTCCAGCCTATGAGATCTCAGATATGCAGCCATGGAAAGCTTTAAATTGATCCCTTACCCAGATAGCAAGGATAACTTGCCACAAATTTGTGGCAGTGTTGAATTATAAGTCTGTTAACTTGAAATGCTGCACATTTTTACTGGCAAGTTGTACACTTGCAGAACACTTGAAGCACAAGTTCTAGTTGACACTTTTACAATTTGTAGCAAATCTGCGTGGTAAGTCTACAACAAAATCAAAGTTGCAGTGGTGAGTCTACAGCAAGAGCTCTGCAAGGCTACAGCATGAAAATTCAGCCACAGTGATCCCCTGTGGTGGGATGACTATTGCACGACATACAGTCAGGTCCATTAATATTGGGACATCAACACAATTCTAATCTTTTTGGCTCTATACACCACCACAATGGATTTGAAATGAAACAATCAAGATGTGCTTTAACTGCAGACTTTCAGCTTTAATTTGAGGGTATTTACATCCAAATCAGGTGAACGGTGTAGGAATTACAACAGTTTGTATATGTGCCTCCCACTTTTTAAGGGACCAAAAGTAATGGGACAGATTAACAATCATAAATCAAACTTTAACTTTTTAATACTTGGTTGCAAATCCTTTGCAGTCAATTACAGCCTGAAGTCTGGAACGCAATGACATCACCAGACGCTGGGTTTCATCCCTGGTGATGCTCTGCCAGGCCTCTACTGCAACTGTCTTCAGTTCCTGCTTGTTCTTGGGGCATTTTCCCTTCAGTTTTGTCTTCAGCAAGTGAAATTCATGCTCAATCGGATTCAGGTCAGGTGATTGACTTGGCCATTGCATAACTTTCCACTTCTTTCCCTTAAAAAACTCTTTGGTTGCTTTCGCAGTATGCTTCGGGTCATTGACCATCTGCACTGTGAAGCGCCGTCCAATGAGTCCTAAAGCATTTGGCTGAATATGAGCAGATAATAATATTTCCCGAAACACTTCAGAATTCATCCTGCTGCTTTTGTCAGCAGTCACATCATCAAGAGAACCAGTTCCATTGGCAGCCATACATGCCCACGCCATGACACTACCACCACCATGCTTCACTGATGAGGTGGTATGCTTTGGATAATGAGCAGTTCCTTTCCTTCTCCATACTCTTCTCTTCCCATCACTCTGGTACACGTTGATCTTGGTCTCATCTGTCCATAGGATGTTGTTCCAGAACTGTGAAGGCTTTTTTAGATGTTGTTTGGCAAACTCTAATCTGGTCTTCCTGCTTTTGAGGCTCACCAATGGTTTACATCTTGTGGTGAACCCTCTGTATTCACTCTGGTGAAGTCTTCTCTTGATTGTTGACTTTGACACACATACACCTACCTCCTGGAGAGTGTTCTTGATCTAGCCAACTATTCTGAAGGGTGTTTTCTTCACCAGGGAAAGAACTCTTCGGTCATCCACCACAGTTTTTTTCCGTGGTCTTCCGGGTCTTTTGGTGTTGCTGAGCTC